>VWZX01005935.1:2012-181250 GCA_013399015.1 Galbula dea
GTGGGAAGCAGCGGGGTGGGAAAGACTTCTGGAGCCACTCATAGAAGCCGGAGGAAAGGACCGGACTCTCCAGAACCTCTTGCTGAGACCCTTTCATGCCGCAGGAACCCTCCAGGATCTACCTTCCCCAAGACCCCTCGTGACCCCCACTCTTCAACTAGACTGTGACTTTTCATAGGTTCCTTTGTTTGGACTCATGGAAAGGGGGAGGAGAAGCACGTGGAGCTGGGCACAGGGGCTTACAGCACCATTCTTCTCGTGCTCCAGGGTGCTGGGTTGTTAGTTCTGGGTCAAAACTAAGTTTGTTGCATTTATTGTAATGTTTATTTTCTTATCTTTTATTAAATTGTAATTTTGACTTGTAATCTCTCTTGTATTGAGATCATATTGAGATTCTGCTAGTTCTTAAACTCTTAAACTAGTACAGGAAGTAAAATTTCTAGGCATCTGGTGTAAAGGAGGGATGACATGCTTTGCCCAAGATATACTCTCTGCCCTAGACCACATGAAAATACCCGAATAAAAAGGACTTGCAGCATACTCTGGGACTGTCTGTTTCCTGGCAAAAGCATATCCCAGATTTTGCAATCATAGCTAGATCCTTATATGATCTCTTAAGAAAAGAGGCTTCATATGAATGGACTCCCCTACTTGAAGAGGCATTATAGTTACTGGGGTTTGAGGCTGTCAACCATCAGGCTTTGGGACCTATTCATCCTGCTGACCAAAAATGGGGTTTTGCCCAAACAGATTTGTCTATCCATTTTTGGCCAAAAAAAGACCAGAAGGACCCACTCGTCCCATCAGGTTTTATTTCTGAAGCTTTAAAGATGCCAAAAAATGGTACACCACTTGGGAGAAGGAATTATTTGTAGTTAGCTTAGCCTTGGGGAAAGCTGAGCATACCATTCAGAAACAACCCATAATCCCCAGAGGTCCTTTCAAAGTTACAAAGCCTGTCTTGGCAAGAATACCTGACAGGGTGGCACAACGAGCCTCTGTGCAAAAGTGGTACACACAAACAGAGCACTACTGTGATATTTTTATGTCACAGAGGGTGCTGTTAAGGCTTTACCTCTTCAAGAGGACGTCACTCCAGAGTGAGAAAATCTTGCCCCTTCACCAGTGCAGATTGCTCCTCTATTTTCAGAACAATTACAAAACGTCTGGTTTACTGATGCCTCTTCAAAAAGAGAAGGTAAGGTATGGAAATATAAAGCAGTCACCCTACAAATTAAAACAAACCTTCCAAATGTGGGAACAGTGCAACTTGCTTTGGATACCCCTATAAATAAGCATGCTTGGATGGCTAGAGACGATCATGGAAAGGAATATAATTCCTGATGGATTGTGCCTTCCTTCTAACCCCTACCTGTTCACTAAATACGAACCAAGGTTTCTCTTCCCTCTTTTTTTTTTTTTTTTAACCTGTTTTGCAGGTTAACTACAGAAGAAACTTTGACCAGCGAAAGTGAATGGAATTTTTGATTGTCTGGGTCTTATTAATATGTGTAGTTGTGCTCATGTTCTTTGTATGTGCTTGGTACCACCACAGGCATTGCTTTAGACAACTATGTTTTATACCATTTTCCAGTTACAAAGGGGGGTGGAACCAAACTCATGTGAAACTTACCAACTGAATGGGTAAAAATGATAAAGGATGCAATTGCATATGGCAACCCAATGCAACCCTGGAAGTGTAACTATTGTAATCCAGGAAGCAAAAAAACAATAGGGGGACCTCTAGGACCTGACAGCACTTTACATTATGAGCCACCAATAGATAACGAATCTTGGGAAGGTTGTTTTGTTAATTGGACCTGGGCTCTTAAATGTCACTATTACATTGGTGGAGAATATGTTTACTGACGACTACCTCAAAATTAGTCAGGAGTGTGTTATGTTGGTGTTATCTGACCCATGTTATCAGAGTATATGATGACCTCCTAAGAAATAGAAGATCGGTCGATGTTAGCTTAACCAACAGAAGCAGACAAACCTGGGGAGAAGATGACCAGACTCCTGATCATTCAATATTATGGACCAATAACATGAAACCCAAATGAACCAATCAAAAGTGCTTGAGAACCTATATACAATTTGAACTGCATCATTTGATTCCATCTTCTGTGTGACCTGGTCTAGGGTATCTGCTGTGGCAGGAGGTTGGACTAGATTATCTTTTGAGGTCCCTTCCAACTCCTAACATTCTGTGATTCTGTGATTCTGTGATCTTAGAAATTATTACCAATGAAACTGTATATGCCCTGGATCTATTGGCTAATCTGGCCACACAAATGTGGGCAGCTATTTTATAATGGTTTGTATGGTTTGCGACTACCTGCTAGCTGAAGAAGGAGGTGTTCGTGGTAAATTAAATTATTGCAATTGTTGTTTAAAAAAACAAACAACTATGACCAGATTGTGAAGCAAATAACACAGGGAATCAGAAAGCTCACCCATGTTCCTGTACAGACCTGGGAAGGTTGGGAATTGGACCCTTTTTCCTGGCTTCCCGGCAGTTCATGGGTAAAACATATCTTCTTCTATCTATTATGTGGTTATATGGCATTGTTCATTCCAATCATTATTCCTTGCTACATTTGCCTAATTCAAAATATTCTTAATGATGTACTGTTTACAACCATTACCTTACCTGAAGGCATTAAACAAGTTAGGATGGAACATCCATCTCAAACACCTGTTATCACAATAGTTTAAGTAAATTTTTGATATTTCATCCTGTTCTATTGTCATTTTTACATTTTGTATTATTGGAATTTTTATACCAAGTTTTATATAGTTGGTAATATGTAGCCACTTTATTCTTTGATAATTCTCAATGCTTTCTCTTTCTCACATCTTTTCTGCCCTCTTTAACCACCATGGATCAACAAAAAAGCAATCTTTGAGCCACAGGGTAGTGTGAGGGACTGTAGCTTTGACAAACTGTCTCAAAATATGTCTCAAAGTTTGCTTGTGGTGCTCCACTGGGAGCAGAGCTGTGCAAGGAGGAAAACAACTTACTGAGACAATTGACAGCTGACAATTACTAGGCTGAGGCAGAACCATCAACTGCCATAGAAACCCCACAAGCACCAAAACAACAGTTCAAGAGAGGACTTGTCTACCGAAACACCAAGCTCTGTGCACAGAGCGTGCTGATTGGCTCCAACTGCTCCAGCAACAGCCAATGGGAAGGCAAAAAGGCCATGTGGTCCGTGTGTGGACAAGGCAACCATGCACAGGGCCAAAGGGGACGTGCTGTTACCTTGAAGATGCTCTAACCTATTAACGGGGTGTGGGAAAACAACTGTGTATGCACCCCTGGTCCGAGAAGAGGCTGTGTGTGCACCCAGTGCTGAAGACGAAACTGCAGACCAACGGGACGCTGCCGGATCCAATGGTGGTGACTATCCCTGCTGTCCTCTTCACAGAATCACAGAATCACAGAATCATTAAGGTTGGAAAGGACCCTCAAGATCATCTAGTCCAACCGATAGCCCTACACTACTTTTATCCCTAAATCATTCCCTGATGATCATATTGTCTGCTTTGTTTTCTTCTTTCCCTTCAATCTTTCTTTTCTCTCTCTCCACTGAGTCAATAAAGTTTGATTGGTTACTGTCATCTGACCTCATTTGTGTCTTAATTTTCGCTCATGAGATTTCCCTCAAAAAAGTGATCTCCCTTTCCCCCAGGTCTTTTAATTGGACCAGGACTTTTATATGAACCAAACAATAACAATCCAGGGAAAGCAGTAAAGAAGGTATTGCAGAGTTTTTCCACTGTGTGTACCTCACATTTAAATAGCGCTAGTGGAGAAATTTACAAAAGATTCTTCAACAATTCTCACTGTAAACATGACTTCTATGGGCTATGCTACCTGGCCACTGTGGCTTCTTCGGACTTGTTTAGTCATCTCCTGGCAAGAAATAGTTTGACCCCTGCAAAAAGAAAAGGGCTGAGAAATTCATTCTGTTGAGGAATGAGGTAACTACTGCCCTTCAGGCACATGCTGTTAAAGGACAGGACTAATGCTGCTGATATTGCCCTTGTTTTTCTCTACAGAGAAATCTAACTTCGGTGTTATTTTTAGCTGCCTCTTTAGGCTGCTTTGGGTATGTCATCATAGACTTCAGGGCAAATTTTCAATAGTGGCTGGTGTAGCTCAGAAAAGGAGCTTTGATTCATCTTTGTACTTCCTTAGACAAAGCTGGAGGTACTGAGTTTGCTCTCCTTAGAGCTGTTTTAATGATAGCCAAATTGGCCAGCAACTGGCTCTTGAGAGTCTCAGACATGTCCCTTTCTCTACTCAGAGGCAGTGACTAGAGCAGTGCCTGTAGAGCCTTGGTGCAGCAGAACAACACTCCTTAACTGATAACCTAGATTACATTGCCTGAAAACATTCACTTCTGCATGGAAATTGGGTTTTAAATTAATGATTTGCAGATAACAGGTTTTGTGCATATGAGGCATTGATGAGAACAAAGAAATGCATAGACTAAAGCCTTTCTGAAAAACACAAATTGGGAAAGCCATTGAAACTGAAATATTGAAAGCTGATTCCCATGTTGCTATGTTCTTCCCTAGGCAACTGCTGTGCAGATTTAGCAGCTGAATAGGAAACCTGGAAATATCTGGGCAAACAGATTGAGACCTGAGAAGAACAGGTTGGAACCATTTTGGCTAGCTAGTGGAGGAAGGTGGTTTCTTGCAGATGTTACAAGAGGAGAAAGTAGTGAACGTACTCTTACATTGTGAAATGTGGGCATCATTTTCCACATTGCTGGTAGGATGTTGCTCAAAGTGCTTCAGTTTTCTTCATTTTCCACATAGGTGCCTCTGAAGCCTTTTTTACCAAAACACTTGCACCTCGCTGCCAACAAAATCCATGTGCTTGGGTGCAGAGTGTGCTGCATCACATGAAACACAAGGGTGGCCTGTCTGAGGGATCTAAGTTGGTGCTCAGCCATGGGTAAGAGTCGAATAGTGGCTCAGAAATGGGGCACCAGGCAATATGTGTGCCGAGCAAGTTTGTTAGAAACCTATGTTCTGTGTACCTTCAGAAGGCTCTAGTGCAGTGCAGCCACACAATGGGGCTGAATTATGATTGCTTAGCTCACCTTACTTCTGTCTTTTCCTGACCTCACGGTGCTTGTCTTTGCAGCCTTGATGATGTTATTTAAACAAGTGATAATTGTGTGTTTGTTCAGTGGATACCAAGGACTAGGATTTTGAGGGGGGGTGTGTTTCTTGATTTTGCACACGGTTAAAGGAATATATTCCAAGAAAGCTTCCTTAAATTATTCTTGTAACAATTTGACTTTAATTGGTAAATTACTTCTTGCAAGTCTGTGAGATGGAGAGTCTGGTTTCCTGGAGTGATTTGATTGGCAATTTAGAGATGATTTGTTAAACTGAAAGAGCATATTTCATAAGACTAAATATGAAATTGCAGAACTGCTCAAGGGCATAATTGCCCTGCTTTCTCCTAGAAACATTATTGTGCTGCAAATGTATACACCAAACATGTTTTTGCAACATTGGTATTGAAAAAGAAACAGACTGATAAGCTCCTTGGAGCTGAGAGTCGAGTACCCACTCAATCCTTAAACCTGTTCTCTGCCACAAACCCTTAAAATTTGTTGTAGATAAACAAACCTTGAAGCATAATCTCAGCAGATTTATAAGTGATTGGTGTCTGTGGCACTGTTTAAGGTTTTTATCTGGTTAATGCTAATGCTTTTTGCTTTCTTAAGCTTGTAAGCTCATCCTTTTCTCTGTGTACCAGAATTTACTATCTATTTTTTTTCTAAATAGGAGAAATCCAGATCTTGTTTGGGGATACCAAAATATCTCTAGTTTCAGAGAGATTTGTGGCAATGAGCTTCACTCTCTAGTTATATTGTTTAATTCATTATGCTTTAATATCTCTCAAAATCCTCTTACATTTAGAATGGATTTCTTCAACTGACTATTGAATAATTACTTCCTTGCGGGTTTTTTTTGCCCTTGGTCAGATTTGTTTCCTTTCCCCTAACCAACACAGAATTCTGCTGTGAGGAGCAGTGCACGTTCCCTCTTGCATAGATAAATAGTGTTTAATTCAATAATGAACAGTGGGTTTGTGTATTCTAGACTCTTGTAATGATAAGCAGGTTTGTATTTTAACTGAAAGAAAAGGGTACAAATAGAAAAATTCACTTATTTCTAGCATGGCTAGTGTATGGAGGGTAGTGGAGGCAAATCAGTGCAGGGGGGTTGGACTAGATGATCTTTCGAGGTCCCTTCCAACTCCTAATATTCTGTGATTCTGTGAACACCAAATGCTGCTTTTGTCAGGTCCTCCCCTGCTTCAGGGTCTTTTGACAAATCCTACATTTTGTGAATTAAACCAGTGGGTTCTCCTTGTATTGTTCATCAGAGATCTATGGAATTTGATAAGAGCTCTCTCCCACGTTGTTGCACTGCCCTGAGGGATCTCCAGCACTGCCAGAATCTCTGTAGAACTCTAGTGCACTTAAACGTGCACAATAAACACAACATTTCCTGTTGCACACCACAGAGCTTGTCTGAAAGGGACCTGGGTTAGAGACATCTTGAATTCAGGCCTGGGATGAATCAGCAAAATGGCTGAGAATGGGCTTAAGGGGAAAAAAAATAAACAAAGCCTACTGAGATTTTCAGCAGCTGTAACACTGCAACACTTATTCTAAACTAGTCAGGTTTATTTCCTGTGGCTGTGGACATGGTAAGTGCATTCCTGCAGAGGCAGGGATAAGTTTGCTGAGGATGCTTTTAACAGCTGCTTTTGCTGGATGTTAGCTACCTCTGCAAAGGCAGACCTAAGCTATGGTAAAATATGCCTGAGGCAGTGTTCCTGGGTTTCTGCAGCTCCAGTTTTTATGTGTATCTAGCTTTTCTTAACCAATGGGAGTTAGGTAGCCAAACACTTCTGTAATTTCCCAATAATTTAGAAGTTTCTTGAAAATTTGACCCTAAGGTCAGAACAATATTTGTGTGTCTCTGAGTGGTGGTGATTTTTTTTCCTTAGCAAGATACAGACCATACAAAATTGCCCAGTGCAAGTACATGCTGCTTATGGCTTTGAGCCTTTTGAACCAGACCATGCTGAATCTCTGAACCTGTCAGATTTCCACACAGGGAGAGCTAGAGATTTGCCAGACAACAATGATGTCTTTCAATTCCCAAAGGAAGAAATCTCATGTAGAAAAACAACTTTTTCCTGACTTTTTTCATCCTAACAATCAGTGGGAAAGGCAGTAAGCTTCATTAAAAGCTTGTTTAAGAAATGGACACAGAACAAGAGATAAAATTGGATTAAGATAAAAGGCAGCAGTGAGGCTGTACTGGTTTCAGTGGTAGGATGGGAGTTGCTTTTCAATGTTAGGATTTGACATCATCTGCCATGGCATTTGACCCACTGGATCCCTGGTCTGCAAACCACAGTCTTTGTCTCCTCAAAAAATTCTTCTATTTTAAAATAATACTGCTCTCCCTACCAATCATGTGAACATATATTCCTCATGTAGTTGTAAGTCAGTTATATGCCCCTTGAAACATCTGTGAAAGAGTAGGAAAAGAATCCTGGTTTCTTCCTGTCTTTGCAATCTTTACCAAAATCTGCTTCCCCACCCTGTCCATGTTCTCTCTTCTCAATGTCTTCATATGATCTGGGCTCTCCTGCCCCAGACTGTTGTGGGGCTCTCATAGTAGCCATTCAGATACTGCCAAAAGGTTTCTCATGGATGTTTTGCAATGTGGATCCTTGTGTGTAGAGTGACTATACCTTGTACATACCACGCTGAGAACAAGAGATGAGCTGGATGTGTTTATTGGAAGTAAATCTCATGGCAAAAGAGAAATGCTTATGTTTAAATATGGTTGATTGTATTTCTCAAGCAAGGAAGGCCAGTAAGGTGTGGGTGGAATTGGAGTAGATGGCCAAGTCTAAGGTTCATTTCAAGTATAAATTAAAATTGAATATCTGTATGGTTTACTATTCTTTGTTCATGTGCTGCTGTTATCAAAAACATCTCAGACCACTCTAGTCAATTGTATTTCTCAGGTAAACAAAATAAAGCTTGTTGTAGTCTTTTTTAATATCTTGGTAGGGTGAATGCACAACCTGAACACTTCATCTGGGAAGAAAAAAACTTGTTCTAATTTCCTCTTTTGAACAACCAGGAAATGTTGGAGGCCACTCTGGAAAAGATAGGTTTTATTATATGGGTCCCATGCATTGCTGGAATTTAGAGCTGATTTGACCTTAATTCTCTTTAGTTTACTGCAACTCAAGTGTTTAAAAAACAACCAAAAAAAATTGGTTGGGATTCATATGGGATTTGCCTTTTGGGTGTGTTGGTGAGTTAATCTCCACCACCACCAGGCTCCCTGTTTAAAATTCTTAATGTATAAAAGCTCTTGATCTAGCTGAGAGAAGTTTGTTCCTTCAGTACCCTCTGTGGGAATTGTAGGTTTTTTGTGCTGTTGAACTGTTTATGGATATCTGCTGTAGACAACCTGTTGAGTAATGCTATTGTTTGTACCTGAAGGTTGCTCAAAGCTAGTACAGCAGTGCCTTTGGAGACCTTGATAAGAATACATTTCTCACATAGGGCTTGTATAGATAAGTGTCCTAATTCACCACTGAGGCCCTTGTTCTATGCTACTGAACCAGTCTGAAATGGAAGAGTTCAGTGGGGAATCAGGCATGCTATCTTCAATCTTTCAAAAGCTTCCTTGCTCACACTACTAAAGTTTCTCTCTATTGAATTGTTTTTCCTTGCAAAAACATTGCACTCTGCTAACATTGCTGAAGAACAAAATAGAAAGCATTTTGTCCAGTATGGATAACTTAGATCATTTCTGGAGATGAACTTGGAGCATCTGAGACAACACAGTAGAAATAAAGGGTGTAAGGATTCTTGTGGAGCTGAATATAATGAGATAGCAGAGAAGTGTCGCAGATGGTTGGAAATAAAGCTCTGAGGACTGAGCTGGCTTGGCACTTAGGGAGAAGCCAATGTCATCTTCTTGCCTTTAACACTGGATTTCTCATTGTGTATGGGATGATTTCAGTAAGTGCTGAGAAAGAGCTATTAAATCTTAGCTCACTCAAGGGTTTGGCTCTTTTGTAGGGACTTCAAAAGAAATTGGAAAATGAGGTATGAAAAGAAAACTTTTTTATGTGTTATGGGATTTCATTTTGGCCCAGGAGCCACAAATCTCATTGCACTTATTACTGAAGCCCCTGTGGATCTGATAAATAATTGATTTAAGGGGACTCTTCTTGGAGCAGAGGGGAATGGAACAGCAAAGAGGTCAGCAGCAGGTTTGCACAAATACATGAGCAGTGACACCTTTAGTGTTGTATTGATCAGTACTGGTGAAAGGGAGAGATTTATGTGAGGTCAGGAACCACATTATGAAGGGCATAAAAACCTCCTTGGCTTTAGCCCTTTGAGATTGGAAGGAAAACAAGTGGTTAGGTATGAGGAATGACCAACACTTTGGGAAATGTGGACCTAGGCATTGTACCCAGAAGAGAGCCCATTCTGTAATGTTATGTGGCAAAGGGGAGGAAGGAGGATTAAGCAGTTTGAAAGACTGGCTGTGAAGCTACTTGAGTGGAAGCCTAAGCTATTGCATTTCTTTGCCTTATATTCTGGGAATATTTGTCAACTGCTGAGCCCTGAACAATATTCAGAGGAGCCTATGGGGCACCAGCTAGCTGTTCAACTCCACTGCAGTAAGTACTAAACTTAAATCTCCTCGAAAACCTGGCTTTAGATGATGGTGTTTGCTTACATATCAATGTTATCCATAGCATGATTCTCTTCTCTTTGTGGGTGAGTAACTTACAAGCTAAGGCAAGCAGATGGTCTTAGTGTTTGTAAACAAAATGTTTCAGGAAATATTCCTTTGGCCCAAATATTAACATTAAAAACTTCCTAGTGTTGCCCAGCCTCTCTGTTTTGCTACTGGAGATGGATGCTCTCTGGCCGCACTGTGCTCTGATAGCATGAGAACAGAAGAATAAGCTCCAAAGTGCAGCATTTGTTTGGTTTAGGTTTATTATAGGCCATCATAGCTCTTTGTTCTGTAAAGAAGCCTGAAAGTTCATGCAGCAAGGAATTTTAGGTGGTCAGAAATCTTGTTCGGGTGATCACCTTTGGAGCTTGCCAGACAGGCAGAGGAATCACACCGTGCCACTTCTTTGAGGAAGTCTTGGGAGTTTGATTGGATTTTCCTCCCTCTCTGCACCTAAAATAAAGAACCATGGATAAAAACTCGGAATGGGATGGAATTTATCAAAGCTTGGAGTTGTGAAAGATTGATTGTAAGCCTAATTTGAGGCAACTGCTCAAAGACTCTGTAATGCTGGTTAAAAATTTTAAGTAGGACAATCTCATATTTTTTTGGATGAAAATTATACCGGTTTTCATCTAGTTCTGAGAATTCTAAAAAAGCCTGAGATTCTACATCTACAGAGAGCAAGAGCTGAATGAGAGAAAGAAAACCATTATAGTAATATACAAACTACAGTGAGTTCAGCATAGCTGCACACAGAATCACTGTAATGGCATTGGCATACTGGCAGGCTGTATCCTTCCCTCAGCAGAATAAATCCTCCTTCACTGTAGCAGCACTGGGATCTGGGCATTAATTCCCTTCTCCTCCTTGGATGAACTTGACAAGAAAATTTGAGAGAACTGAAACTAATAAGCAAGGACAATCTTGGTGCTTAGAAACCTTCTTGCAGTTTTGTCTGAATTCTCTGTCCCTACTCTGTCTTGGACACAACCTCCCTCTCTCTTCATACTGTGTGTCCTGCAACCCACAGCACAAGAAATCTTCTGCACTTCTGTCTTCCCTTTCCCTCTCTTTAGCTTAAATGCTTCTATTAACCATTCACTTTTCCTGAGAGCAGAAAATGTAGCAGATATTATACAACACTTCTTAGGGTATTTGCTCTGTTTTGCCACTTCAAGCCCAGGTCTCTGTCCTTCGGTTTATAACCTACTTGGGTCAGGAACTTTTACTGCTGTGCCTGTACAGTGCCCAGCACGAGTTGCCATCACTCTGAATTGGTCTTTAGGTGCTACAGAAGAAATAGGAGTAATAATGGTGTTGTGAAAGGAACTTTCTTAAAAAGTTTTGAAGCTGCCCAGAGTATCGTCAATAGAAAGGATCATGAAGTTTCTAGTTTGGAAACTTCATCTGAACTGAACAGCAAGGGATAGATAATCCAAAAAATGAAAAAAAAAAAGCAGCACATACTGTAACACCAGAATGTTTTTGATCCTGAAACTGGGACTGTACAATTAATCTGGTTTCCCAGAATTTAGCAGGTACTTCCAAATGTGAAATTATTCCACATCTGCAGAAATGAAAGGATTCAAAAGAATCAGCTTCAGCAGTTTCTGTTGGGACCATGCCCAGGCTATGGAATTTATTTTGTAATTGTTTTCGATTAGATTATTCTTTTCTTCTTCAAAAGAGAGGATGTCAGACTACTTAATCTAATCTAGTTCACTTACTGTTTTTATCCTGCTGAGCCTCTCACTTTTAATCCAATAGTCCTCCTAGCATAACACAGACCTTGGTAGACCTCCTGGAAACTCTTGCACTTATCCAGTGGCAAAGTTTACCAGGGTCAGGACTGTTGTTCCAGTTGTGAAGTACAGACTATTTCCATTCCCCTCTAATTAACCGGGAAGGAACTGGATGGAAGATGGTGTCAGAATTGTAGATATCATTTCAAAACTGAGGAGCATTTTGGCAGATAATTTCCTGAAGGTCATCCTTGGCTGTTCTCTAGCTACTTACTCTGTGGTCAGGTGGTTGGTGTGGATTTTTGTGGGCATACTATGCTTCCAGGTTTGCTGTTGCCAGATGGTTTGACGTTCAGCTGCTTTAGGCATCCTCCAATAGGAATGGGGAATGTCTTAAAGACTACATGATACTGCTATAGCTGAACGTGCCCTGGCAAAAGAAACATTGTTCCCTATCTGCTTTTTGATGTTTCATGAAGATCATTAAAGCTACAGCATGTTAAGATTTTTTGCTTTATTTTTTTTTTCTGTGTTGTAACAAACAAGCAAACAGGAGAAATTGAAACCCTGTAGAAATAAGTGGAAAGATTCCCATTAGCTGCTGTGAGAAGTGGATGGGTTTTTCATGAGAAGCTGAAACAGCTATTGAAAACAAGACTTGCCACCAGATGAGAGTATAACTTCAGTGTTCTGTGTAACTTTATCACCATCTGCTTTGAGTTCTGCTCATCCTGCAGAAGGTTATGTCCAGAAACTTAGAGTAGCCTTCAGAAGTGCCCTGCTGTCCTCTGAAAGAAAATGTGAGGCACGGTAAACGAAAGGTGGTTCTATTGCCAGCTGGGTGCTGATGTAATGGGGGAGTGCTCCTAAGAACATCTTAGATGTATTCTTGGAGCTGCCAGGAAGATAATTTTTTTAACAGTCATCCTATTTGGATGTCTGTATTCTTTCTTTTGTGGTTATTTGAGACAGAAAATGATTCCCAGTTCTGAATAAATGAACAGTGAGACTCACAATGAAGTACACTGAAATTAGAGAGAAATCCTCTTACCAGTTTGGGAATTACAAGTGCAATAAGCAGTAGCATTGCTTGTTTGCTGCTCTCCTAGTTTTCCAGTAGAAGTTTCAGCACATGAAGATCACTGTGTTTAATAATAAACCATAAGCAATCATATGTTTGGCCTGACGCTTTCAGACCATATTAAATGTACAATTAAACTTCACAATGCTTTGAAGTTAGTCACAGGCTTATGATCAGGGAAATCACTGATCAGGGAAATGCAGACCCCTCTCAAGTGGGTTATTCATTGTGTGGTACAAGTTGGAGGTACAGGAGGCACGTATCTGACTCCTCAGCAATCGTGCTAATGTGTTTGGGGTGTTGAAAAAGATCATAAAAAAAGTCTAAAAGGGAATGTAATTGAGTGACTGAAGTAGATACATCATCAGTCTGAACATCTTCATCCACACTTTTCTTCTTTCTTTGATATTTGCATAATCGTTGTGTTAATGAAAGTATTATTGTTAGCAATTGCTGGTCATATATTGCAGTGGCCCTACAGAGTAAATCTGAA
This sequence comes from Galbula dea, assembly GCA_013399015.1. Lineage (NCBI taxonomy): Eukaryota > Metazoa > Chordata > Aves > Piciformes > Galbulidae > Galbula > Galbula dea. The sequence goes on from VWZX01005935.1 coordinate 15,169, forward strand.
ACCCAATGTCAGATAGTGTATCAGTGTCAGAAACCTGTATTTTCTTTAGTTGTAGTGATGCGGAATTTGTTTATGTTCTTCTGCTCAGGAATAGTTCAGTGCTGCAGGCTGGGGATTGGTAACTCTCACAGTTCTACAGAGGAAGGCTTCATGCAATGTAGATTCTAAACAAAGACCATCATGAAAATAAGTAGCAGGAAATGTTTCCCTTTCCTGAACAATAACCTTAATTTTTGCATTTTTTTAAGGATTTCTATTGCCATATCCAGGTGTAAAATTAAGGACAGAAAGGGAAGCAAAATAAAATTCTGCTAGTCTAAAACTCAAGAGATCTGCAGTGGTTTTGGGGTGAACAGGTGCAAAATGTTCATTTCTTTTGTGCCATTCCTTCCCCTTTTGATTTTCTTCCTGTCGTTTTTCTGAGCAGGTTTCACATAAATAGAACATGAATGGAGCTGCCTGCTCTGATCCAGATGGGAAGATACAGAGCTGGTATAATTTTAATGTGAAAGATGCATTAGCTTTCATTTAAATTATGTAAATATGCATGTTCTTCACTGAATGTGTGAAGACAAACTGCGAGGCATAGATAATTGTATATGGAAGATGTGAGCCCTTGGAATTAATGCACACACACAAGCTTTTCAGTTTTGAACAGCTTAATATTGTAGATGAATCACTGACCAGATCTCACCAACAATTACCCACGTGCTTCATTTTATGTCCTTGTGCAGTTCTGTTGTAAGCAGTAGGTTAATTGAAATTTGGAGTAGTTGTACAATCAATAGGTCAAATTGGAATGAAATCTTATGCTTGCAAACAATTTCCTCATTGCTATATATATTAGAATTCAGCTAATTTAGGGTGTGCTTTATGAAGTTACTCTGATTATTGCAGAAGTTTGTACCCCTCCAGGTAACAGTGTCATTAGAGAGCAGCAAAAAAAAAAAGCATCCTTGAGAATTAGCTTATCCCAGAAAATTAATCAAAACTTTATCAAGTCATTGAGCCTCTGAAGTAATTTCCTCCTTCTGCTGCTGACAGAGTCCAAACTAAGCCAAATGGAGAGGCTTGGCAACTACACGCTTGTGTTGTGTAATAGCACTTACTAACCATGGAACACAGACTAGAACATTATAGAGGGCAAGCAAACGATTTTTGAAAGAGTCAGATAAGTGCAGTGCTGTAACAGGATTGAAATATTGTGAAGTAAAACATGATACACGAGCTGTGAGGAGACTCAGGCTCCACTTTGAATAGCAAGTCTATTTGTTGGGAGGGCTTGAAGGGACCTGTGCAGAGGTGTGTGTGTGTTCATCTTCCTCACCAGAGAATTAAGTGTTCTCCCTTAGTCTTAACTCACTTATTTTTATTTTTCAGGATAATACCACTCTCTAAAGTGAACTAATTTTAAGGACTAGAAATGTGACTTGGTCTCCATGTCAGCAGTAGAAACTCCTTTGTTTCTCAGCTACCTGGGGCAGCAATAATGAACATTGTGGATTTCCTCAGCCCCCAAATGCTAGCAATTCAAGTGAGTAATGTTAATGAAAGGGAAAGCAAGTTGTTTCCTTGCAACCAGTTTTCTCCCATTTATATAAAAGACTACATTCATTATCTGTGGTGAACACAAGAAGAACCAGAGTTTGACCAGCTCTGAAGATCTTGACTTTTCTCCTTTACAGACACATAAAGGAAAAAATTAAAATAGTACTTCGGGCTTAATGACTTCTTAGGTATTGATGTATTCTGTCTACATGGATACTTCTGTATACAGCAAATACCCTCAGAAGCAGTGATGATAATGCAGAGCTTTTAGGACGTTGAAATCATTAGGACAGGCTAACTGATCCCTGCATGTTCGGAAGCAGAGGAGTGTGCTAGTTTAAGAGTTTAAACCGGCAAGATCTCACTACGATCTCAATACAAGAGAGATTACAAGTCAAAATTACAATTTAACAAAAGACAAGAAAATAAACATTACAATAAATGCAACGAACTTAGTTTTAACCCAGAACTAACAACCCAGCACCCTGGGGCACGAGAAGAATGGTGCTCGTCAGCCCCTGTGCCCAGCTCCACGTGCTTCTCCTCCCCCCTCCACCTCCGTGAGTCCAAAAACAGAAGAGAAAGGAGGGAAGGAAAAAAAGGGGGGGNGGGGGGGGGGGGGGGGGGGGGGGGCTGCTGTTTGCAGATGAAAAGTCACAATCTAGTTGAAGAGTAGGGGCTGAAAGGGATCCTAGGAGAGGTAGCTCCTGGAGGGTCCCTGTGGCTCAAAGGGAGTCCCGGGAAGAGGTCCTGAAAGGTCTGGTCCTTCTCCGGCTCCGACGAGTGGCTCCGCAGGTCTCTCCCAGCCCCAAGAAAATACCCACCCTGTTCTCGCGGGAATGTCCGACCCCTCCCCCTCGGAATGGGTGCGAATGACTCCCCANCTGTAGAAATGACATAGAGGGTATAGAATACACAGCTTTGATAAAATGATCCCAGCAGCTAAACCAGGACAAGGTGATATCACCCTATAAAGATTCTACAAAAATCATGATGTTGCCTTTTGTTAAAATATTTTCTGGGGAAAAAAGATATTTTTGTCTTTGAACAGATATTTGGAATTAAATAGTTGCTCAGCAGCAGAAAATAACCACTGCAAAGTTTCTTTGATGCGGTGTTTTTTCCAAATAGAGCACTTGGAGTACACAGTATCTGTGTGAAGCTCAGAGTGAAAGACTTATTAAACAATTACAGCGTGTTAGAGACAAATATGATTGCATTTATTTGAAAATTTACTTGTTTAATTAGAAACTGTCTCTTGAAGATGACTGGAAACTTCTATATCTCTAGCCATTTTGCTTATTAATAGTTTTTTAAACAGTTATAGCATACGATTAGCAAACATCTGAAAACATTATACATATTTTATATAGCATATATAGTCACCTATTTATAATTTATAACATATGTTGCTAAAACATTTATTAAACATTGATAGCTGGTTTCATGTTACTACTGTGTGTTATAAATACAATAAAATCACTCAAAATATTCCCACAACCTTTCTATCAGCATTCATTTATTGTTAATATTTTTTTCAAACTATGGTAACATAAAAATGGCTGTAAGGTATCATAAATGATGTATGAAGTCATCTCCACCTGCTCATTTGTCATCTGAGCCATACATCATAAACCATGGCTAAACCTCTATGTAAAATACAGCAATCTGCAAATGTCAGAGAGAACCAGCTGCACTTCAGGAAAACACCAGTGCTGTCACACACAACTGGTTGGTAGCCAAGTCAATTAGTGGGCTGTAATGACTTGGGTTTACCTCTTCTAGCACACCAGGTGGTTCAGCAAACAAGCCTCCCACTTGCTCTGGTCCTCAAGGGCTTTCTGCCTTGGATCTAACCTTACCACTCTGCAGTTGCAGCTTTTCTCCAGCCATTTCTTGGTGTCGTGCTGCTCTTTCATCTCCTGCTCTAGTTGTGGTGTTGTCACATTAGTCTTCTTGCTGGCAGATTAGGGAGTAAACTGAGGGAAGGAAGTTGAAGCTCTTCTGGTGTGAACTGGGCTGCTGTTGGGCAAAAAAAATATGCAGTGGGGGAGGGAGAAAATAGTAGAGATGTGGCCTTATACCTGGGAGATCAGACTACTTCAGAGAGAAACAGGAGAGTAATAGAATAGAATCATTACGGTTGGAAAAGACCTGTGAGATCAAGTCTAGCCATTAACCTAACACTACCATGCTCACGATTAAACCATGTCCCCAAGTACCACATCTACAAAAGACTGTTCTTCTCTTCTTCCACTATTAACACAAACCCCCCTCTTAAATGCAAAATGCTTAAGCAGTGCTTGAAGCAGGAGGTAGAGCTTAGGGACCCACCCTTCTGAGGTGCATGGACAGGGACTCTTGCCTCCATGATCTTGTTAATGTGACTCAGAATCACGTGCACTTCTCTAGCCTGGCACGTGCAAGATTAATGATCTTCCTTTCTCCTCAAATTCCTTCAAATCTCTCCTTTAGATAGTGCAGTCTAGATTGATTTGTGGCCTTTGCCCATGTCTATACATCTTGATTCTGACAGACAGTTTTTATGAGCCCTGCTTTAATGTGCCTCTGCAAGTTTGAGCTGTTTTGCTGCACTTTTGATTTCATGCCTGCAGAGAAGAGAGTGCTTCTGAGGCCTCTGTAGGTGGCTGGTAGATGCTGTAGAATATGCTGTAGTTAACTTGCAGCAGAACTCGTTCCAAGTTTCCTGTGCATCCAGCAGTTTCATTACTGCCAGATCACCTGCTGGGATATCTTTGCAGTGGTGAAGGAGTATTTGGCAAATGTGGTCCCTGGGCCATTGGATGTGTACTACTACTTCTTTTGGAATAGTCAGACTGTGTCCTAAATCAGTACTAGCCATTTTGTGATGACAGTTCAAAGAGTTATGCTGGAATTCCTTGGGATACACATGGAACATTATCCTTTTAAGAAGATTTCTTCTGATGCATTGGCTTTTGGACTATAACCCTGTGATTGTGCACAACTTAATCTCTTCCATTCTAATCCAGCTAAATTTCACTGTCTGAGAAAGACTTTGCAGCCTTTACAGGTATGTTAATAGAGCTACAGTTTAATGGAAACTATATGCATTCTGAGATATCACTGGCCAAAGCCATGAATTGGTCTGGTTTTGTTACTACAATGGTAACTAGAATTATTAAGGACAACAAACTGTGTTTGAGATTCAAAGGGAGTAACTTTAGTGCTGTGGAGTCTCCCTAGCTAAGTGTAAATGAATTGTTCCACTGGTTGTATCCAGCTTACAAGATGTAATTTGCCATTCTGAAGGATTATTTTGTTATTTTTTTCTTTTAATAAAGGAGAAGAATTTGAAATCCTGCTAAAGACATGGTAAATCCAGGCAAGATATTAGGTGGACTTTGCAAGTGGGGGTCCTTGTGTTCTGTGATTTTGTGTAGAGTACAGAATCTACAAAGCCACTGATCCCTTGAGCAGCTAAAAAATGCACCATGCTGCAAATCAAGAAGTTTTTCCACTGTTATTCTAGCTTTGAGGACTGTGGCAGGGATGTTTGGTTTATTTTGTAAGCCTTAACTTTTTTCTGTCTGGTGCTGGGTTGGTGGATGGCCACACAAAGAATGTGTGCAGCTCTACTGGCTGATGCTACCAGACTTCATTCTTCGTTGCTACTTGGCGTAACAAGATTACAAATGAAAAGAATGCTGTTAACTGCTCTGGCCTTAAGCACAGAAGTCAGTGTATGTGGCTTGAGTTTGCACACAAAAATTCTGCCCAGATCTGCTCCAGGATTAAGGAGAATTGAGTTTTAGAAGTTTTGAAGAGAAGACTCACAAAGGCTTTTAAAGTTCAGTTTCTACCAAGTTCCTTTACAGCATCTCAAGGCTGAGGCAAGCGATGAAAAATCCATAAACCCCAAACTTCAGAACCTGAGAGTGGTGGATGCAAACATCCCCAGGCAGTGTTCATTCTGAAGGAGGCAGCTTTAAAGCACTTGGAGTTTTCCCAGTACATTTAGATGTGCAGTTTCTGCCATCTTTCACCTATTTGATGGAGTTTTAGGTGCTTATGCTGTACTCTTACAGGAGGAAATCATTACCAATGAAGTTTTAATGTTAACTTTCAAACTACTGTTCTTATATGAGAGAAAACAGATCAAAAGATGACCTAGCAAGGTATGTGCGGATCTGATAGGAATTGCTCACCCTAAAGAGCAGATGATTTTAAAGAAGTTCTTAATAGGAACCTTAGAACCTTAGAGATATTCAGAAGCTCTCTGAACATGGTCTGGCTTCTGATAGGAGCATTGGACAAGATGACCTCTAGAGATCTCTTCCAACATCAAAAATTCTGTGATATTTTATTAATTGGGTCCTTGATCCAGCTACCAATCAAATGGTTTATTCTAGCTTGATTTAATGAAGTATTTTATTAATTAGGTGCATGGAAAAATCAAGGTCTATTGTAGAATGAATACTCTTTCCTCTTTGCATCTTTCTAAGCAAAAGCAAATCAAAGAGGAGAATTTTGCCATGCAGGTAAATAAATAGAATACAAATGACATCTACTTCAAATCCTATAGGAGAAAAGTGGTTTGCATGCAGGAGCAGGGCTTTGCTGAATCTGTAATAACAAACTCTGAGAAGACATAGGGTACTTTGGGGAAGAAGAAGGGAGAGGCGGCCATGCATGTGTGATTGTATTTCCTTTGATAACCTGCTGGGAAATTAGCAAGTGCATGGAATAGTCAGGAAGTTTGAGTGTCGCTTTACCATTGCTCTTCTTCTTGTCACCACTGTAGAGAATTAGAAGTTGAGGTCCAAGAAAGAGATCAGTATTAAACTGCATATCCAGCAAACCACAGATAGTCTGGCAGGTCTGTGTGTTGGCCTTCAACTGAGTTGTTTCCCAGTTTGCACTTTAGTTTCAGAAAGGTTTTCATACTTTTCTAGAGGAGGGACAGTATCCTGCACTGGGGGCTTTCAGTACTGGAGTAGTTCCTCACTCCTACTTCTCTTTCACAAATATAGACATTCTTGCAAGGTGAAGTGCTTGAAATAATCACCACTGAGTTGTAAATATTTGGTTTATGTTGTCATTTTTGACAGGTTATCTGTGATAACTTTTTTAATTGCCACTTGCAAGGAAGGATCCCACTTTTTTCTCTATACACAGGTACAAAAAATACCATTTGACTTGATAGGCATTTGCATGAAACACTACTGTTGCTTTGTAGAACAATTAGCTCTAACTGCCTGACAGGAGAGAGTGTGTTTATATAATGTGGAGTATGCAAGACTGTAAATACATTTAAACATCAGAGCTGAGCTGCTGCTAATGCAGAGCTATGGTCAGGATTCAGTAGGCTGCTCTACAGCTTGTAGGATGGATGTGAGCTACAGAGCATTCGAGCCATCTGGACCTGGCAGCTTTGGGGACCTTGGCTGCTGCGAGTGGGCAGAGGGGCAGTGAGCCTTGTGAGGATGCAGGTCCCTGATGTGATCTCCTCCCAGATTTTTCCATTAGTACAAAGGACTCATGCTGAAAAAGCTGGAGGGATGGTGGACTTGGACCCAGAACCTCCTCTTTCCCCCACAGCTCTGAGTAGAGAAGTGGAGAGGGTAAGCAATGCATATAGAATTAACCTACTGCCTCTTTATCTTGAGGGAGCTTAGAGTTGACAGCTACAAGAAAAAGTGTGATTGTAAGCTTATTTACTACATTTGTTAAGCATCTGGGATATAAAGCCTCTGAAGTGAGGGAGCTGTCAGATTTCATTCTAGTTAACCCTCTGGAAGCAAAAGACTTGATTTTAATTTCTTTCATCAGGCATTCAGTTTAGTAACAACCTTGGACAAAAAGCAGTACTGATGGAATTATGGTTTTATTCTCTTGATATAGCCACTTTGTGATAGGAGCTGGTTACTGACAGAGGGCACCAGTGGTCAGCAAGTATCCTGCTGGAGAACAAAGGAGGAGGAGGTCAGCAAAGGGTCAGAAACTCGTTCTTGACTCAAGCTGTCAGGTGCTGTGAAAGGTGATGGAGCCATAGCTTGGAGACTGCTAAACTAGGAGAGATGCAAAACTCCTTCTCCGGTTATGGGACTGTAGGAGGCGAATCAGGCCTGGTGGGTGATGCGGAGGTTTTGCAGCAGAATAAATTTGGTTTAATGGCTGTGGTAGACTGAAAGTAAGATGCTAATTTGGCCTCTTGAAATGCAGAAAATGAGAGAGCTCAGCAAAGACACCAGGAGGGGGCAGAACATAATGAAGATGCTGTAACATGCCCTGAGGAGTGGTGTGAGCTCTCCTTGGGTTTGCTTAGGGAGAGGAGAGCCAGGATTCATCTTCAGAGATTTCTGAATAAGAATGCAAGAAAAAAACACAATTCCCGAAGAACAGCCACAAACAGTGACAGTTTTAAGGTACTAGAACTGTGCCAATGAATAATGCAATGGGGATGGTAAGCTTTGCTATAGAGCACTGAAAAACTTTGCTTTTGGTTTGTAACTGTGGAAACTGGGCTGTGCTCTTCTCTTGTAACAGTTGAGAGCTATGCTAGCAAGGTTGAGAACTGGTGTTGCTTCCTCCCTGAAGACTATTGAACAAAATTAAAGAAATAGAAGAAGAGAAATGACTTGATGAAGGAAAATCAAATAAGAACAGCATCTCCCAGCAGGGAGCCAAATTTTACACTGGAGCAAGATTGGCTCCAATGGAGCAAGTATAGTTTAGAGGAGGAAAATATTTGTCCCTGGATTTTGAAGGAAGTGAGCAGAGAAAGATGCTCCAGTACAGATCAGAGGGGAGAAAAAGCTACTCTCAAGGACAAGACAGAGAACATGTGATTATATAAAGCAGCTGCAGGAATTCCCTGCCAAGCTGGTCCCTTACCTCAGGGGGAATCTCTGTTGTGATGTACATAGGCTTGTCCTGGCCTTAAGATACCTGCTAGGTGCTGAGTTACCTCTCAGGAACGTGAATGAGTTAGAAAGAGCTGTGGTTGCCCCCCAGGAAAACAGAAGAGTGGAAAGTGTAGCCCTTGCAGTGTGGGAGTTAAAGTGTTCTGCACTACTGAGAATCGGGTTGCTTTGGTGCCAAAATATGGATTTAGTTGCTTAAAATTAAGTCTGCCTGTGTCCCAGTTTCCCCATCTGTAAAATGTATTACAGCAATTTCAGCTAATCCTATTAAATTGTAGTACTAGTGTTTCACTATTAATATATCTACAAGGGCATGCATCATGGTAACTTTACCCCATGGTGACTAAAATATCTGCAGTAGCACAGGATAAAATAATCAGAGCCTCTGGGACTCTGGAGCTCTCCTTTTTTAATTGGTTGACTAGAAAGAAATTATTCCAATTTTCTCCTACGTAAAGAAGGTCTATCCTCACCATGAGGGAGGGAAAGCAACCTATATTTCAGACTAAGATTCTTCTTCTTCCTCTCAGCCCTGCTGTTTTAGGGTAACAGGTAGGACTTGGTGAGAAAGCTTTGGCTTCTCTTTGCATGTTGAACTTGTGAATTTTATTATTTTTTGTTGTTTCATCTACCATCACTCAAGGAAGGACTCAGGTGCCTTCGAAATGCAAAGGCTGTGTGTAATGAAAAGACTTCCTGCTAGGCGAGGAAAAAGCTTCAGAGGTAATTATAGCTCCATTTCTTCAGCATTTTGTTCCATTTAGTGTTTTATTAAACCTCTCACCTGATCTTTGGTGTGTGTATGATAAAAGGAAGTTTGTAATGCAGCCACCTCTGATAGATGGTAGAATCCTTTTAGCAGGCAGGATGTAAAATAGGTCCCATAACACATCAGGATTTCCTCAGAAATCTCTGGCAAGGCTAATTATTTTTTTCCTAGCCACTGAACAATCACTAACTCTCCACAGTTACTAAGTGCTTCTGACCTTCATATTTCTTCTACACTTGTGCAGAGATTGCACCTGGAGTCCCTCAAGGACACAGCACCTGGGTTACTGCTTCAAAACAGAGCTCCCCATGAAGGACACAATTTTTGACTGGTGCAGTTTCTGCTTGCTCAGTACATCCTCCCAAGGCAGGAGCATAACATCTCACATTGCCATAAGGAAAAATAGAAAGCCTGTGTTCTTCAGAGTGCATTGTGTTACTAGAAATCATTCATATCCTGTTGATTGCAGTGGCAATGCAGTAATTACAAATCTACAGTGTCACTGTTGGAAGGATGGTAGAGGAAGGTTATGGGCCACATTTGGAAGTGGGTGCTTACAGGTGGTGCTTGAATGAATCACTAGACAAAGGAGAGATGATGTGACCTAGAGAGCTAGGTCCCAAATCCTGCTCATCCCAAACTAGTACTGGAGCCACAGTAAGAGACCACAGCCTACACACTTCATAATACTTTTAACCTGGACTCATGGTTTTGATGATCCATCAGTGGTGTGTGCTTCAGGAAGGAAGGGAAGCGAGTTGTGCAGGCAGTGGAAGCCTGGTGTCTGGCTACTGGTTCTGCTGGTTGAGCAATCAGACATCTCACCCCTCTCTGCACAGCCACTTCTATTTTTCTCTGTTTAGGAACTAAGGTTTAATCAGGGTAAGGCTTTCAAGTGTTCACCAGCTTGTGGAGAGATTCTTTTTTTCCAGATATCCTGAATGTGTTCAGATCTTCTGGCTGTTCATGGATACTTGGTAACACTGGAGATTAGTCTTAAGATCTCCAGAAACATTTAAAATCAGAACTCTCTTGTGAAAATATGAGCCTTAACCTTCTTGAAGTATTCATTGTTTAATAAAATCCATTTGCATTTAGATATCCTTTCTGTAATTACTTTGAATTATGTACAAGGGCTGAAATCTAAATGTGATGGGCAGGTCCTGAGAGCTTAGGACTCGGGTCACATGTAATTTAGAAATGAATATTCCACCTCTTAATTTTAATAAATTAAATATTACCTGTTACAGTGCTTTATTTGAAATCACTTTCATGGGAGGTGAGTTCCAAACCATTCCCTCTGTTACTTTTCTGAATGAGAAGCTCCTGTAACTTGAAGCTTGCTCTCTCTTTCAGTGTTCTTCTACTTCGAACAGTGATCGTTACTTGTTTTTCCTCCCTCTCTCAGCATCTCTAGAAGACAAATGTTGGCCTAGAGCAAAGCAGCTGGGGCTCCCAGCCCTGAACATAGGTCTGGGAACCTCAGGGTTGCTTGTGAATGGGAAGCAAGGCTTGAAAAACTAAAATCCTCACTGTTGTAGGCACATTCTCTTTTGAAACATTATTAAGTGTGTGACTGTTCCATTTAAATAAATAAACAATCACCAGAGCCATATTTCCATCCAGCTGACAGCCTGCTTCTTATCTTGGTAATTTTTATGGTTCCCCAGCCAGAGCTCAATATACAACACATACAAAATAATTACAACAAAGTGTTCATTTGCTTTCTTTGAGGGGTACATTTTTCAACTATTCCCTAGGAGGGAATTTCACCTAACCCAGGACCTTTCAACGCTGTTAGAGCTGGAACTGAAACTGTAATGATGCAATTAAATATTAAATCATCAATCAGATGCTCTGTGGTGCTGTTTAGTTAGATCAGGATTACCCAAACTAAAAGGGGAGGGAGGAAAACAAAAGGCAAAATACATGACAGGTCAAGGCATGTTTTTTACAGTTTTGTCAGACTAAAAGAGCCCAAGGCCTCATGTGAGTTTACTGCCACCAAAGATGTGACACTGGTGAGATGAGGAGAACACAACACCATCAGCAACCTGCAGTGCCTAGCACAGTCTGGTCCTCTTCCATGAGTGAAGATTTTAAACACTTCCTTATCCTACACCAGGAACACAAGCTCTGTGTAAAGCCCAGTTCTGAATCAAGGTAGAACAGCTCTACAGGTGGGAAGCTGCAGCACAAGCAAGAACTGACTTTGAGTGCTGTAGAAGCAATTCAAACACAGACTTATCTCAACTTCTAGAGGCTTTCTAGAAACTAATCAGTTCTCTTTCTGTTGTGGTAATTATATTTTATGTGATACCTGATACTCCTGCAAACCATTCCAAAGATATGTCTGGGATCCCTGCTAAGATGATACTATAACAGGGATACAATAGATGCCCAAACTCTATTTCCTGTCTAGCTGCAGAGTTGACTGGTTCATGTAATGACGTTCTATGTGTTCTGGAATATCTCGTATTTATAACTTGGGTTTTCTTCCCTAATTAGGGGAGAGACAAGCTGGAGGAGTTTCTCCAAAATGTGACACCATTCCTTACTAGTTTTAAGGCCTTTATATTGCTGTAATAGCACAGTAAAGCTCCTGCATAATGAAAACCTGAGTCACTCAAACTATGATATTACTTTTATCAAAGGCAATTTTTAAAAGTGCAGATATGCTCAGTGGGGCATGATCTGTGTAGCTAATGAGATCTTTCCTTTTCTTTGCATTTACCTGGAGTTTTGCATTTCAGAGACACCTCTGTGAGCTCTCCGCAGAGATCTGCTTTACAAGCTCGTAGACTGGAGACACACAGTCTGTGTCTACCCCTTTGCCTCTAACAAAATCTTGCTTTCATTGTTATTTGTTGTGTGTTTTCTTTAAAGTCATTTTTGGACTGAAAGTCCATGTTGTCTTTTTTTTAGTAGCCATTTAATTCTTGTGACTGGAAGATTTTGTCCTCGTCTCATTTTTTGTGAGTGGTGGTGCTTCCCTTGCCTTAGAAATGAGGTAGAATGAATGAAGACTTCCTTCTCCCATCCCTTCTCTCGTGGTTAGTTTGTGTAGGTAACTGCTTGCAGGTGGACACTCCAGAAGTTGCTGCATTTCCCAGGTTCTCAGACTATCCATTTGTAACTGAACAGCATTCTGCCATAACCCCAGGAAAGTGTGGATACTGTGTTATCAAAATTTCATGTGCTAGAAAACGTGCTGCTTATCTCAGTGGTAACCTAGGACAGATGCATACATCCTGTGCTGTATGTTCTGTATAATGGAGCTTACTTCTGTTTACTTCTGTAGTACTGTGACTCCATTTGTTTGAAATCCAAGTACTTGATTGATGTGGTGGGTAGATAAGTGTGACCTATTGCTGCTTTCAGAGCAGTGAGGGTTTGCCTAGATCATTCTGATGTACCTTAGCATAGATTTGTTGGGGACAGAGCAGTAGCAAATTAAACAATGCTCTGGCCCTAGAAGGTGATCCAGCCTGTTGGAGTGTTCCAGCTGATAAACAAGAACCAAGTGTTTGTTTTCCTGCTTTGAGGAGTCAGAGCAAAGCAGGCTCTGCAGGGATGCTGAGATTGCTTGCAGCTATAAATTCTTTAATATGAGTCCAAATAAGTGAAGAGACAAAGCTTTCCATCAGGGTAAGCAGCTCATGGGGAAGAATCATGTTCCCAGGCACCTTAGATACGTATTTTACAGCAAGGGAATTTCTAGGGAAAAAGCAAAGAAGCCAAGTAGTAGAGCCTGTGGTCCTGCCACAGACTCATTCAGAGCCCACATTGGCAGTGATGTTGTATGAAGCTGCATAAACAGCTTCTCCACTGCAGATGGTGTCCGGTGACAGAAGTACCTGGCAAAGGGGAGATGTGGTTAACTGAAGCACAACACTTCACACAGTGATGCAGCATAGGCTGTTCCTCTCTTGTCTTCTACAGAGGCTATAGGCTTATATTTCTTTTATGGTGTGACTGGGGAGCAAAGCCTCTAAGCATTAGGTTACAGAGACTGTGTCTGATTAGCATTTGCCTAACTTACTCTTCCAAGTGCTTTAGAAGGATATATGTAACTAACTCCAAATCCTGGGGAATTTTAACAGGATACTTTCATGGCTCAAATCAATAGTAGATGATATAGTCAAGCATTCCGAATTTCTCTTCTTTTCCAGTGACAACCTTTTTATAATCAGTGCAATATGTAACTGTGTGCCTGAGGTGGATGTTGCTAGCTGATGCTTGCTGGAGCTACGCTTTCCTATGGAAGTAACTGAGAAACAGTGGCAGACAGACCTTACCACAGAGGAAAGCAGTTGCCCACTGGTAGACTCCTACAAACTGCTCTGTCTTCAGTCTGGAGCAGTGAGTTATGGTCACTAAGAATAAACTACAGGAACTGAACACTCATAAGAAGGAAATAATCTCTAAGGACTCATTCCATTAAGAGCAAGGAGACTGTTTCCTCAGCTGTGTACCAGATGGTGTTCCCTTCTTTTGTCTTTGGTAAGATTGAATAACTATTTCATTTGTCTCTTGCCTCATTGGGTAACCTAGGAGAGAGATCCTACAAGTAGCAGTAAGCAAAGATAATAATAATGCATAGCATTTCTCCAGCCTGTTCTTATCTTGAAAATGCTTTACAAGCAGTAACGAAAAGTAGCAAGTGAATGGAGGCTAATATCCCAACTGCTCTGAGTCCCATGCTCACTGCTGGGTAAGTGGTTTCCTCATGGCTGGCTGCAGAACCAGGTCGACAGATGTCAGCCAAGTGCCACCAAATGAGCTGTCCACAGAAAGATGCAGCTGCAGGCTTTGCACCTCCCTCCCAGGGCAGAGGAGGATTATTTCAGCTGGAGAAAATGTCAGTCTTCTGGATACTAATTGAACTTGATAATGGGGAATCAGTGACATAGAATTAAGAGAGATGTAGAAAAATCTGAGTGCTGCTTTGCAAAATTCTGCCAGTGGTGTCAGGACAGATTACCAGGAGCCTCTTTGTTCAAGCTAAGCCAGTTACTGCTCTCCTCTAATTGTGTTTGCACTTTTGCATATCTGGCAAGGAACAGGATGAGGAGAGATTCTTTCTCAAGTGACTGACTCACTTTCCACAGCCTTAGGTATAAGGCAACACCAATAGCTCTGTCTGATGGTATCTGTGCTTCCATGGCTAACTGGTTTCCAGTAATGAAGCTGGCTTAGTTACCACTGTGTTGTCTTGAGCATGGCCAGAATCTCCTTGGGCTTCCATCTGCATGAAGACAGGAGCAGGTCTCTCAGTTCAAACTACTCTCAGGCTACAATAGATATAAGTGTATCGTCTGTGCAATCAGATAGGGGAAATAATGGGATTGAACCCTGCTTATGTTTTATAGACTTCATGTCTGGAAGTTTGATTCAAGCATCTTGAAAGGCCAGTGCATGTCTCAGCATGGTGATTTTGACATGTGCCACATCTCTGGGGAGAGAGTGCATCTGTTAGCTGCTTCTTGCACCTTGACTCTGTCATAATCAATAACAATAACTCATCAGATGTAATTTATTTGTGTAAAGGACATCTATTTCTTGTAAAATATCCTCAAAGCATTAAAATAACTTTCTTCTTTGTTATCAATCATTGTGTAGCAATGTGGATAAAGAATATCTAACCCAAAAAGCTGCCCTCTCTGATGACTCAAAGGTATCTGAAATGATACCTGGAGACATAATTATGAAACTGATTTAAATTTAGGTTTATACATTTACTGCTCATATTAAAAAAGAAAACACCAAGAAAAATGTACAACAAACAAACCCAAACCCCAGTAACAAAACCACCAAACCCTGAATAGATTTTACTATTGTTGAGGGAGGATGTGAAGGTCTGGTTTGTTTGTTTGTTTGTTTTTTAAATAGTTTAATCATGTACAAAACAACTTAAAATCTTTTCACAAACAGTTTTTAGAACATAGATGCAAATTACCAGTTAAATTATACATATAGATAGTTAGAGGAAGATTAGAAGGGTAATGGAAACAAAACAGGGTTTTGAGTGAGACTATAAAAATATTCTATAGAAAGGTGTAATTTTGAGCTGCAGTAGAACATTCCTTTGCAGTGTTTTGCCATTCAAATCCCCAGTAAGGATTTTTCTCTCTAAGCTTCATTTTCTATACCAAAAATCTGAAGACAGACCTTTTCTCCTGTGTTTCAATTAGCAGAATAAATACCCCTCTCTCACCCACCTCCTTCCCTCCCCGCTCCCTCCTCCCCGAGCTATCGATTCTGCAGCTCTCAGGACCGCTCCCTTCCTAGAGCACTTAGTGAGTAATTCTCTCGATGTCTCCGGTAATGGACCATTATTCCGAGACCTTCAGCACTGGAAGGAAATACATCCTTGTGCGGTGGGCGAGCTCAGGATTGATGTGCCTCTTAAATCCTGAAAATAGGTCTCCAGTGTGCTATCCTTCTGTCCAGCAGGGAATTGCAATCCCCAAAGCACAAACCCCTCCTGTTTGATACAGGGATGTTACTGGAAAGCAAAACTCCACCCCACTTGTGGCTCTTCTTTTGCATTTATCACTGTTCAGGTTAATAAAGTTTATCCAAGCCCCTGTTACTAAGGTTTCCACTCAGATGTTGTTTTGCAATCAACCTCTGATCTTGTGCCTACAGATTCCACGAGTGTTTAGAGTGGAGATAGATCACAGAACCCATGGCTGACTTTGGATTTCACACCAACTGGGATAGTCCTTGGAGAATCATTTGGGGCGAAAGGAAAAGAAAGAACAAAAACAACCCCCACAAAACCCCCCAGCTCTCAAATCTGTCATGTTATTGTCCCATCCTGTCTCAGGGGGGAGCCTGTCATCTGCATTCAAATTTATCAGGGAGCAAAATGCTGTAGTTTGTTCCAGGCTGGAGCACACACACATGTTTACGTGCGAGCTGGACAGCTGGGAACCCTGAGCACTGCAGAGGGGTAGAGAGCAGCTGTGTGGACATACCAAGAGATTCTTGCAGCTGTGACTAAGTTTTAAGTTCAGTTTATGGCTAACAACTGCAGCATGTTAGAATCATCCACACTCATCTTTTTATTCATGCCATACCATTTACACTCTGCAGCTCAAGAGCAGAAATCTCATAGTTATTGAAGAAAACAGGAGAGCAGAAACTTCAGCTCCACTTACGTCATCTTCATTAATGGTGGCTAACTAAAAATTGTGGTTAGACTTAATCAAGATTTAGTGTAAGTGAGCTTGTCTGTCCCTCTCTCCTTAAACACTGATGGGATTAAAAACCTGTTAGAAGCCTATCTGACAGTTTGTGGCTTTTTTGTATTTGTGTTGTTCCTACAGTAGCAGAACTCTGCTCTTGAAAAACATTTCTTTTCAAATTACCCCGTAATGACCTCCTGTTGAGGTGATAACCTTTGGACATCAGAGTATTTTGAAACATCTCCCTGAATTGTAGCATAACACTTCTTAAATACTGCAAGAGGAATACTAGCACAGGCTGAGCCTACCAATTTCTTTTATGGTTGAACAACCTGAGAAGTTACTGCTGCATCGGGATTCCCAGGAGGTGAGGGCTGGGTTTGCCCCTATTGATGTGTTGCAGTCTCTTAAAAGTCTGCAATTAATTTCCACTAGTGTTTTATTGTTACAAGTATCTTCCTGAACTAAAACATTGGCACCAAATTCTCTGGTATTTTTTCAGAAGTTCTGCCTTTTACAGAGGTTGTTTTTGGCTGTTGTACATTTCTGTATGTGTTTGGAGGAAGAATTTCAGTTTAGAATTCCTCCAGAAGCAGTACAAGCACAATCTTCACAAAGCAATCCCATTGAATATAGCCTGATTATTCCAATTTCCTAGCACTTGTGAAAGCTACAGCCCTTTGCTGGCCAAGGGATATTGGTACACTGGTATGGTCAAAATGCAGCTTCTATGATGCAATGACATAATGTCTTCTACCCATCCTATCCCTTCCAACCCATTTCCTTCTCAGCCTCCAGACAAAAAGGTAACTCAAGCTAGTGAATTAAGCTGGAACTGGTTTATGTTGCTTTCAAAGAGAAGCAATTTTTCTAATTTTTATCTTTTTTACTTTCCCATATCTCTGGGAGTTAGAACTTCACTGTGGCACTGGAAAGATCTGTCTTGCCAAACCGGCCTGTCTGAGGGCTCGTGAGGCCAGTGGTGCCTCTGTTCTGCAGGTCTTTGGCAGGGATACCTTTAGCATCAGGAGACTCCTCAGAGGGTATCTGTGTGGCACAGACTGGCAGGATGCTGTCGTTTCAGATCACACTGGGCTGTGTTAGCAGTGTCCCCAGTGCACACCTGCCTGTACAGTGGCACAAGCAGTGTCTGGGTAGCTCAGCTCTCCCCCACTTGTCATCACAGCAGGTGGGTTCTGCAGTGGATGCAAGAGGCACACGTTAGAATGACACACTACAATTACCTCACACAGGCCTGGTAACAAGTGTTATCATCCTGTTTCTGCCTCTCCAGCTAGGCTCTGGGAGAGCTAGGGTCTCTGTGGCAGCTCTATACCATGTTCTGAAACTGCTGCGTGACACAATTCAGCTCCCTGTCAAAGTGCTTGTAAAGAAGGGGGAGACAGGAAGGAAGAAAGACTTGGCATCATCCTGGAGCTGAGAAAATAGAGGCAGACTTCTCATTGATCTTTGTGGTTTGGGTTACACTGCTCTTTATATTTATTTTCAAATTGCTATGGTATTTTTGTTTTAATACAGGGTTTGGTCTGCACTATGCTACTCAAAATCAGAAACTTATGCTGGGTGGCTGATGTTTAGCAGCACAACACTTGCTGGCTGAATAAGCATTACACCTGCAATTCAGTTACAGGAGCCAAAGCTCATGGAAAATGTATTTTAAAATACACTTTTAGAAAGTTGTGTGTGTCTAAACTTTGTGGACTTTTTGGATTATGAGGAGGGAGAAAAAATGAGAGTAACAAGTGATCACACATCATGGTGGAAAGGTTGCAGGGAAGCAATCATGAGCTATGTAAATTTGTTTAAAGACCTGAATGATTTCTAATGAGAAGTGCTTCATGGAGGTTTGGCTGTACAAACTGAAGGGGAGGCCTAGTCATGCTGTTCTGGCAGAATGTGATAAAGGATTATTTTTGCATTTAGTGTGGGGAAGAGAATCATAATAAAACTCCAGAAAGCACCTTGCAAATATTAAATTAGAAATTATCAAAGTGCTCCTTTCATGAAGGAAATATATTACTGCCTGAAGAAATCGCTTAGGTTAAATAACTTGTCCAAAGGCAATGAAAAAAAAAGAAACCCAGAAGGGTCAGATCAGATGAAAAATGAAAAAGGAAATGATGTTTGAAGTTGCAGTGGAATTCCTAGCCCTAAACTCCTGTGCTGCCTAGAAGACTTTGGGCTTGATGGTGGCTTCCTTCACAGGACACAGGTCTTCAGGAGAGGTCATAAGAACAAACCCAGCTCACTTGTCAGGGGAATAGAACTGCTAGTGCAGAGCAGAATATGCTGCAGTATTGTTTCATGGCAAGAGCAAATAATCAGGGGAAAAGAAATCCCAATGGAGACAAAGCACTGGGATAGGCTTCACCATACCAAAGCTAGGTGGGCTCGACCCCATTTCTGCAATCCAGCTCCTGAAGCTGCATTGTGGTGCAGAACTGCTTCTCCATCAGGATTTACAGCAGGAGAGCTGGTGAGAGTGGGTAACCACAGGGATTTGACTTTTTTGGCAGCAAAGAGACAGGGAGGCTTTTCTGTCTCTTGGGGAGGCTCAGCAGTAGCACTGGGTATAAATTAGTAGGTTATGAGAGTCTGTTACAAAGCTGTCCACTGTTAATCTCGTTGGATGTATCTGTATTTAGAACTAATTGTGTTTCTGCTGATACAGGCTCACATAGGAGCTATGTTTGTGTACCTACTCATTTGCATGTTAATGGGGTTCTCCAGGGCTTTTCCTTGATCTTTAACAATAGGAAAGCCTGGCTAATTGAAATTTATTTGAAAAGGGCTTATTTGCCTCTTGGGCTAGGGACAATAGAGTGTAACAGCTGAGGAGGCTGCAAAGCTCATGTTAGTGAGTTAGATTTTAATACCTGAGCATACCCACCCTAGCAGATAAATTAACAAAGGAAGTGAAGGATTTACACTGGTCCTTCTCATGCTAACCACCCTAAATTGGTTTTGGTCCAGCTTGTTCATGTAGTGACTGCTTCACAGCAGCTGAGGTGGGAATTCTTCATTTTTAGGGAACAAAGGACCTGCATGTAAAGCTTTCGAGGTGATGTGGTTGAACACTTCGAAGAGGTGGATCTGGCTCAAGACCAATTGGCATTTCAGGAGACAGAGTGGCAGCCCACAAAGATCTGTCCCAATTACCACCACTAACCCTCCTTAAAGAACTGAACCTGAATATCTCAAGTCTCCTGAAGTGCCAGACATTGAATCCTGGCTTTGTTTATTCTAACTCTTTGATTCTCTAAATCCCTTATTCCTCTGTCAGTGGTCAGTTCCATCTCAGATCTTTGTGCAGTCTCACATACAGCTCCTTGCTCTCAACATGACTTCTCTCCAGAAACAATGGAAAGTGTTGGTGAAGCATGACAGTTGCTGTAGCAGCTAAACACGCTCTGGGAGTTACCTCTAGGCTGGGAATATTGTGATGACTCCATTTATCAGCTGCCCCCTTTGCTAGCACCATCAGTCAGACTGGAGCTGGAGGTCAGGGTTTCACTGTGGAAATAACATTTTGGGTGAATGATGATGATTATTTGTTGGGAGGAAGGGTTGGCTATTTCTACTGCTTATCCTCTCTGGTCTGTGTTAGCATGTAACTGTCCAAGAGCTATTCTGATGTGCACCTTCTGGGGTCTATTGGATTTTAACCCAGACATTGTGGTTTCTTTCTGCTTAGTTAGTCACCAAAAACACTTCAGGGCCTGATTACCACTGCACTGATCTCTGTATTTTAGAACCTGCCTATGATTTGGTGGTCTCAGTCCATCTCTTTGCAAATATGTAATTGCTGGATCTTACACTGAGGGTTTTGATTATGAGGAGCTCATTGTAAGGCAGACAGCAATATTTCCTAGTACAGAACAGTGTAATCACAGCTGTCAAAATAAAATGAACACCAAGTTCAGCTATTGCTTTAGTTGTGCTTTTATTCTTGTTAACTCTGAAAACTTCACAGTCCAGAGTGGTTCTTCCTGCTGCTAGTGCAGTAAGCAATGGGCTACCACTCTTCTGTAAACAGAGTCCAAACAGATTTTGTCCTTCTGTCCTAAGACAGAGCTGGTGATTTCTCTGAAGGGAGCATGGAGTTCCCTGTTCTCTCCCAAGGCAGGGAAAAGTAAAGGTGATGACTGGAGTACACCAAGGAGAAGACTTTCATCCTGCCAAAGGAGCCAATGTCTGGATGTGCAATGGAATGCCAAGTGAACTAAGAGTGTAGAGGATTGCCCCAAAGTTCTGTTGCAATCAGAATTGTTAAGACAGTGAGCACCAAGCCCTCACAGATGCAAACACCTTGTGAAACCAGCTCTGGTCCTACCACCTGAGCACCTTTCCAGAGTATTAACTTAGCATCCTCTTGTTTTGGAATACTGTGACAACCCAGGGAAGGAATGAACCTTGAAAACTTTCTGCCCTTTGTATTCCTCCCTACCTTCAAGACTGGTGCTCACTGATGTTATTTCTTCAGGAGAGGTAAAGATGTACAGGCCCTACCACAGAACACAACTACACAATTTTCTGGAGCTTTTTGTAAAAGCAGTGGAAATCCATGAAGGAATGGGAGGCACTTGGCTGGCCATTGTATCTCTTGAAAGCAAAAAAGGAGACACAGACAACATGTTTCCTGTGCCTGCTTGCATGGCTATATTTGGTGTATTCAGCAAATTGCTCTGTAATCCATTGGTGATTTTGTGGTTTGGTTTGTAGGGTTTTTTGTTTGTTTGTTTTTCTTTTTTTACTCTCCCCTTTTCATTGTCCTTCAACACATATATGAACCTTTATATCAAATTTTGACTTATTATCCATTAACTTGCTTAGGGTAAATGATGTATCATAATTGACCTTTCCCTTCTGCTGTTAATTGTTTGTGATTTCTGACTCCTATCTATAAATTAGCAAATTATTTTAGTGCAGATATGTTACCATGCATATAAAAGAATTTTTCATTGTCTCTATTTTTTGCCTTAGATTTCGGAAACTTTCTTCAGCATGAAGTTCCTTATAGTGAACCATACATCATAGAATCATAGAATCATCTGGGTTGGAAGGGACCTCAGAGGTCATCGAGTCCAACCCCCCTACAGTGAGCAGGGACATCCCCAACTAAATCAGGTTGCTCAGAGCCCTGTCCAGCCTCACCTTGAACGCCTCCAGGGATGGGGCCTCAACCACCTCCCTGGCAACCTGTTCCAGTGTTCCACTGCCCTCATNAGGTCGCTATTAGGTCCCCCCAAAGCCTTCTCTTTTCCAGGCTGAACAATTCCAGCTCCCTCAGCCTGTCTTGTAGGGGAGGTGTTGCAGCCTCCCCGGTCATTTTCGTAGCCCTTTGGACCCTCTCCAGTAGGTCTATGTACTTCCTGTGTTGAGGACTCCAGAGCTGGACACAGTACTCCAGATGAGGTCTCACCAGAGCAGAGTGCAGTGGCAGAATCACCTCTCTTGATCTGCTGGCCATGCTTCTTTTGATGCAGCCCAGAATGCGATTTGCCTTCTGGGCCGCCAGCGAGCACTGCTTGCTCATGTCCAGCTTCTCATCCACCAACACCCCCAAGTCCTTTTCTGCAGGGCTGCTCTCTATCTCCTCAGTCCCCAGCATGTATTAATAGTGGGGATTGTTCCAACCCAGGTGCAGGACGCTGTACTTTGTGGTGTTAAACCTCATGAGGTTCACCTGGGCCCACCTCTCCAGCCTGTCCAGGTCCTTCTGGATGACATCCCACCTCTCCAACTTATCAACAGCACCACACAGCTTAGTGTCATCAGCAAACTTGCTGATGGTGCACTCAATCCCACTGTCGATATCATTTATAAAAATATTAAATAGTACAGGTCCCAGTACAGACCCCTGAGGGACACCACTTGCCACTGGTCTCCATCTGGACTTTGAGCCATTGACCACTACCCTCTGGATGCAACCATCCAGCCAATTCCTTATCCACTGAACAGTCCACCCATCAAATCTATACTTCTCTAATTTGGTCAGTAAAATGTTGTGTGGGAAGGCTCCTACCATCAAATGCAGCAAGTACTGTTCAGGGAAAACTGTGAAATTTCCTTAATAATTGTTTTTATTTGCAGTTGGTTTTTTTGTGCATTGCAGGTGCACAGCTCCTCCTGTATCTTCTTAAAGAATATTATTTCACAGGTAATGTTATACACAGAAGGAAAGATTTAAGGGGGAAAAAAAAGATGTGAGGGATGTGGGGAGCTGTAGAGATAATGACATGAAATCCCAAAGCAGAGAATGAAATTCTAACTCCAGAATGCTCAGCTTGAACTTGCAAATTCAGAATTACTGCTCACAAATAGTGGCCAGGGTAATCAGTCTGAAGAAAGGTGAATTGTTACTTGAAAAATACTTTATTGTTTAGGGATTAGATTCTTTTTTTTTAATGAATGTTTATGGGATAAAGTATGAAGGAGGAATTAGCATCTGGTATGGCCACATCCCTGCCTTGTACTGAGCTAATTAGGGAGGAACTCAATTGCTCTTTCTAATATGAGCAAATGGGTTTCTAAGGCACCTTGCATAAAGAGCCATGAGAATTGCATGGCTAATAACTCTCAGCTCTAGTTGAAATTAATGAGAACTGCCAGGTACCAAGAATCCCAAAAATGTGTGGGTCCTGGGATGATAGGAAGGAACTGACTGGATCATCACCTGGCATAGCTCTTTGGTGTAAGATTGTTTGTCCTGTGATGCACAGGAGCCTGAGGTTTTGTAGCTTGTTTTGTAGTTTTGGTTGGGTTTTTGGTTTCTTTTGTTTTGTTTTATTTTGTTTTTTTTATAATCTCTTCTTTTCATTGGTCTTGAACAAACATATGAGCCTTTACATCGAATTTTGACTTATTAACCTTTCACATGCTTAGGATGAATGATCTATCATAACTGACCTTTTGCAGCTTCTTTGCAAAACTGATCCTCAGGCTCTTCTGCATCAGAGGACTAACAATACAGTGCACAGAGGATGGTCAAGTGTTGTGCTTGAGGCAGGGTGAGCTGTAGTCACCAAAAACCATTGCTCTGCTGTCCTGTTTCATCTCCACATGGGACAGATAAAACAGAATGACAAACAAGCAGACAAGAAAGTAAACTCCCACTGATGAGAAATGGTGACCAGATTTGACTGTAATGAGTTCATTGGGCAACTCTTTTTAACCAAAGCACACAGTGGCCCCCCAAAAAACCCCAAATGGCAGGTTCTGAGATGGTGCAGATTGACTGTACACTTCAACTTCAGGGTAGCTACAGTGCTTCATTCTCAGCAACTGTTCCTTTCATTTGGCAATAGATGACTGCCAATGTCCAGTCAGTCTTTGAAGGATACAATGGATGAAGCTCAGTCTTGTCGTAGTTGGCTGCAGCAACACCACAGAAAGGCACAAGAGAAAGTGTTAAATGTTCCTCAGCTGTAGAACCACTGCACCATGTCAGCAAAGCTGACTCTTGAGCAAGGAAATGCAAAATAATATTCTGAGATGGATTTTTTTCTTTGTTTTGCTTGTCTCTGCATCTGTTTGACGAGTGGTTTTGCTGTTGACTGGAAATGAGGTTAAAGCAAGCAGCAGATGTGCATCCTGAGATACACTGAGATACTCTTAAATCAATCTTTGTTTTCAAAGTCTTTTGGAAAGTTGAGAGAGAGAAATAGAATACTAATAGCCAAATTGGCTGGTAAACTCCGCAAGCACTTTAGAAGTACCCTTCAAAGAAAGGATGTGGTAAACTTTAAATTGGTCCTAAGGGAGCTCCACAGGACCATCATCAAACAGAGCATCTAAATGAAAGCCCATCAGGAATGTTTCTTTTTCCACCAGCTGGAGCTTGGAAACATGAAACTCTTCAGAATGGACAAGTCTGGCTGGGTGAGACTGGGCCATACACTGCACCTTCTTATTTTTGTTGTTAATATCTCTGTGGTTTCAAGCTGATTGCCTCTATGTGTTGGAGCCTAGAGCTTAAAGCTCCTGAAGGGTCATTCTGAGAGGGTGTTTTAAGGGTTGCAGTGGTGAGTTGCCATGTGTTACCTGCAGTGTCCTGTTTGCGTAGCATCTCCCATATGTGGTTGCAGTTTCAGGCTCCAACCTTGCCCTTTAAAGCCAAGCAATGTTTACTTATTGTCCACTTTGTCGTTTTTCAGTTAAGTGTGGGGGTTTGGTTTCATTTTTTTGCTTGCTTCCTTGGTTGGTTTGATTTGGTTTGGGTTTTTTTTTGTTTGGGTTTGTTTTAGTTTGGTTTGGGTTTTTTTCCTTGCATATTGCTGGTTCATGCTTTAGGAGTCTATCACAAATTTTCAGAGCATTCTTGGAACCTTTTAAATTCTTTCTTTCAATCGGTAGCTATGATATTTTACAAACCCCAGCACTCATGAAGCCTCTAGACTGTATCAATCCCAAATCCATCATGCTGGCTGAGGATTTGTCTGCCCTGCATGGAGGAGTGTGGTGCAGAGGCTGCCAAGCCTCAGTTAGAGTAGCTGTGCTACAGACAATGTAGCATCACACAGGGAGATGAGTTGAGGTCCACTCACTGTCTGGCTGCTGTGTCTTCACCAGCAGCCCTTGGCTTTGCTCTACACTGGTGTTCTGGGAGCAGCAGCTCTACTGTGACATCTAGATCTTTTGCTGCTCATTTCTTTTTGTCATTTCTTGGAGAGCTTTTGCCCTTTCTCTTCAGTGTGTGACAGAGCAGTTGATCCTGCCTAGTGACAGGAGGTTTGTGGGTGGCTGTAGGAAGCAAAACTAGTGAGAGAACAGTCTGACTTCCCTGTCAGCTCTGTCTGAGGTCCTGGGCATGGGAATCTACTGGTGTGGAATGGCAGTGAGATCCCATGAAGGCACAAGGTTTAACTTCAGCATTTAGTTAACCATATGCTTTATGATTTTTATTCTTATTTAAAAAGAGGAAAAATAAAACAAGATTAATATTGCAGAGAAAATGATTCCTTTTACCAGAGAATTTTAATTAAGTATTTGGTGAAAAACATGGGCTAAACTGAAGCTGCTTCCCTGGAGTAATGGATCTGGAAACTGAAATGGGTCTATTTTTCTTGTCTCAGTATATTAAGAATAAATGGAGGATTGAAAGCAACAAGAGCCTTTCAAACAAGCATTTCAAAAGCCTCATAAGGGAATTTTCAAAGACATATCCTGCTACAAATTTTACCTTAAGTGTTTGTGCATCTAGTTCAACAGCTGATTTTTTAATGTATGTTAGAGTTCATCTATTAAGCAGTGGTTATTATGCATGTTTTCACATGGCAGACAGTGAAATAGAAGGTTTGACAGGCTTCCTGTGGCTGATTAAGTTCTTTTTCCACTTCCATTAGAGTTCTCAATCTCACCTTGAAAATCTCATCCCCCCCCTTAATGTGATTTTTAAATGGCATTTGTAACTGTGCATATGAAACACAGATACTTCAGTAAGATCTGTATTTAATAAGAAGTCTGAGAAAATGCTTGGTAGCTCCTAGGAAATGGTAGTGAAATTCCCAACAGAAGCATCTAACACTGTCAGAGATCTGTGGTGCTGGCTCTGCTCACTCTGCCATCATTCCTCAAGCCATGCTCCTGCAGCAGGACTGAAAACTGGGACAGGCACCTTTGTTCAGAGCCATTCCATGGTCACATATGCACAGATCAGCCCTTCTGGTTTGAGTTCCTAGAATTTGATTTAGCCACTAATGAAGAGCTGCAATGCTTAATTAGTAATAACTGCTCTTGGGGTGCTTGTTCCTGCAGTGATGTCTGATGGAGAATGTGCACTGGGAGAGCCAGGGTTGAAGCCAAGAGGAGAGGCAAGAACTTGCTGAGTGAAAGTGACAATTCCCAGGCTTCTGACCTGCTTTCTGCATCCACCACCCTCATTCCTTTAGCTGTCATTCCTCTCTGGAGAGAAAAAACCTGCCTCATTAGTACCAGGAAACTGAGGCTTCTTTGGATTGAACAATGTTTTATTCAACTTACTGTTGCACTGAAAAACTGTCTGAGAAGACAACTTTAAATGAAGTGACTTTTTATACTTATTTGAAAATTAGTTGTGTTTATCTGGTACCAAGATGAATACTTCACCAGAAGTCCTGGAATCCCAAAGCAGAAGGTCAGTAGCAGTACTGAAGTTTGTGCATCAGTCCTGGACTGATTCCTGCATTCTGAGAAGCTCATCTTCAGGATCCTAGGGACTGACTTTTGCAGAAGACAGTCTAGATCATTAAGGTATTTTTTAATGGCAATGTTTGTAGAGCAAAAATACACTGCTCTGGCAATTCTGCAATAGTCTGCAAATTCAGATCAGTTTTTCTTAATGTGTTTTTTTTTTTTTTTTTGAAGCCTCCATCTCTTAGACAATCTCCCCAAAACCAGAATATTCTCTTTTTTATGTTGCCATCTTCCTTTTTCTTCCTTGGAAAACTTTTGTCTTGAAATATCCATTCAGGGTTTTTTTTTTAGTTGTGGTTTTTTTTTTTTTAATTAGCAGTACAATAAATTTCAACTTTTCAGTTTACATTTCTCCCATGTTTCCAACATAGCCACAATTTAAATTCATTGCAGGCTGACACCAGTTGAGGAAGCAAAAAAAAAAAAAAAGCATTCAAAGGAGCTGTTATTCACCCAAACTTATCTGCAACTCTTCTCAAAACCACAGTGAAATCAGAACCTGAGACAAATGACAGAAAGCTATGGGACAGGTAGAAAACAAGGAATCTCTGGGGATACACTGGAAAGAAGATGCCAGCAGCTTTATCCAGACATGATGATGACAAACCCTCATCCTCTGTCAGCTGGTGAAGCTCCACTGATTTCACAGGAGCTGCCCAGATACCTGCTGCTGAAAAGCAAAGCCTGGCTGAGTCTGTCCCCTCAGCCTCTCAGTCTCTCTCTTTCCCTAAAGGCACTCACTCACATTTTTGTTTTAATTAGAACATATTTTGATTGCATGTGAGCTCTGTGTTTTCAGATGCTGTGGCTCGGTGTGTAGAGGGGTGGGGATGGTTCCCCCTCTCAGTAAAGGCTAGGTATGGTGGGAGGCACCCACAAAACTGCCTGCAATAGCTAACCAAAGTGTGGATTTATTGCAAACAGGATTAATTAACATTCCTTTAGATAAATTATTAAAAATTCAGATGCCAGTTGGAGATGTACTACAGCACAACTGATTCTCGAGCTGCAAACAGTCTTACAGGAAACCACAATTTGCATGCATTCACATTAAAGGGGAAAACGTTCCCCATGGGTGCCCAGGTCAGTCACCATGCTGGAGGTGAGGGCTCACTCCATCCACACAAGTATCCCTGGGTGATGTCCCAAGCCTGGAGGAAGGATTCTGATCACAACCAGCCCTGTTGCTTGTGTGGTGAAGGTCAGCTCACAATGACATTGCTTTCACACCTTAGGCTGAGGTTACCTTATGTACAAGAACAAGCCCAGACATGAAGGTGCTGCTGAATGCAGGGTGCCGAGCTAGCGCTGCCGGTGTGTGTGTTGCAACCTCTGGTGCTCTGGCCCCTTTGTTTCATGCTTGTCTCTGGTTATTGTGCTGTCAGTGTTTCTGTGGGGGTAGCTGTATCTGCCACAGTGGGTCACAGCCTATTGTCAGATCTTTTTGTTGGGTGTTGTTTCTTTATTTTAATATAGAAATTCTCTGTTATTCTCTCTGTCAGCTCCAAATGACCTGTGAAGGTGGTTGTAGTGTGCTTATCATCACAATATCAAAGCAGTAGATGATGTCTAGACATCATAGACAGATTAGACTCAAGCTTAGACAGGAGTTGGATTCAATGATCCTCATGGGTCCCTTCCAACTCAGGATGTTTGATGATTTGATGTCAGGATTTGGCCATGTTCTTATTAGAAAAATACTGTGGAATCCAGAGGAGAGAACCAGAAATACATTATCTTCTGGTTTTGCAGCTGAGAATTCAGATACAAAATGTACTTTTACCACCCTCTCATGAAGGACCTACTGGATTTTTTTTTTAAACATTGTATCTGATGGTTTCAGGCTTAACTTTTGTACGTTCAGCTGGTTTTGACAAGACTTTTGTTACTGATTCAAAGGTCAGATGCTCCTTCCCTCTCCACTGACAATGTGCTTGAATAAAATGTAAAACTCTGCGAGCAGTAAAAATTGAAGTGGGAGAAAATGCAGATGTTCTGTTTATTTCCACTAGTTTTTCACTCCTGTTCAGAGAGACAGGCAAACACAGCAGTGTGCGAAGTGTGCCTACAGCTACAGCTCTTTCATTTCCCTGCACAGTGCCCATAAGAAGAATTATTAAACAAGATTTTCACAAGGCAGGCATTTGTTTTTTAAATCAGGATTGGAAGATACGTTGGGGCTTAAGAGATTTATATGCTATTGCCTCTTTTATAATTGTTTCTGTAAAAGTTGAATCACTTAGCATCATTTGCTTTGCTGGAAAACAGCAACGAATTTTAAACTGAGCTTATTTTCCTAGCTAGGCAAGTGATCTGTTATGCCCTTTGCATATTGCTGCCTTTCCATGTGAGAGAGAGAGAGGGAAAAAAAATATCAACAGTAACACATGCTGTCAAAACTCTAGGATGTCTAAATGTCTTTGAAAATGGGCATTTGCTGTACCTGAGTAAGATTTCTATTCACAAAGGCTGCTCAGGTCCTCAGCTCTCACTAATTTTGCCAGCTCAGTTGATTTCAGTGGTGCCAGCTGGAAAATCCCAAATGTCTGTGCTTGGAAGACAAGAACTTGCTGAACTACTCTGTAATCAGAAGTGTGTGTGTGTGTGTCTATATGTGTACATACTCATTTTGAGAGTCTGCAACTCCTAGTTCAACTGGCTTACTGCCTTATGTCAGCCCCAAATACCTCATACATTAAAGGTGCAATTTTATGGCCAATACAGAGTTAAATCTTGTATTCTGGACAAATACTGCAGTCAATGCCTTTATTTTTGTGTGTAAGGATAAATAGAAATTTTAAATAATTAACACTGGGATTTATTGAGATTTCTCCCTGTGAAAGGATTTGAGAGATATGGAGAAAAATACATTATTCATAATTTCATGTTAGAAATAAGAAAATTGATATGAGGATATTTGGCATGGGCTATAAAATTTCATTAGTAGCAGTGTTCCCAGACAGTCTAAGGGGGAAAATGCATTTAGTTAAACCACATTAATACATGGTAGTGCCACAAAGTGAGCTATGTCCTCTTGATTATTTTTCTGACACTTCAAGATATTAGTTATTTCCTCTTGAAATTAGTATTTAGTGAACAAAATTCTAGAATATATCCCTCTGCAAATACTGGTTTACAAATTCAAGGAAGTGTGTATCAGGAGTTTTTTCCTCTATTAGCTTTTGTACTCCTGCTGTTCCAAACTTACTGAATGAGAACACTGTGCCCTGAAGTCATGGGCAGCTCATAGTCCATTCAGTTGCCTTCAGCTATGTGTCTTAACAGGTTTTTTTCAGTAAACTTGGAGAAACTTTTAATCCTGGGTCCCAGGGAAAGCAGCTTTTTTTGTCTGCAGATCTGCAGCATTTGAAATGTTGAGGTTGTTCTCCTTGGAGCCTTGCAGGTACTTCCCTGGCAGGAATAAAGATATTAAGATGCAGCATTAAAATGCTTTTGTAATCTCACAGTAAAATAATTAACTCTGGTAGTTCAGTAGCTTCATAGAGGGCAGAAGGTCTGCTGGAAGAATACAGTGTCACTAATTACTTTTTGTGATTGTGTGTATTGATATTCCAGTACAGAGTCAGAAGACAGTGATCTGTCAGTGAACCGTTGCAGGGAGGGTCCTGAGGTGGAATCTTGGGCCCAGGGAGGTCTGCAGTAAAAATCCTCCTTAATTCCTCGAGCCCAGAATTAAGGCACTTGGGCAATTACACTCTCTCCTTGGGCAGAAATCTGTTGCTCTAGAGCTAATTGCTCAATAAAATCACAAGACTCTAAACTAATAAAAAGCACTGATAGTCCCAGGCAATAAGGAGGAGAACAGAAGGAATAAAGTTGATATTAAAAGTGTGGTTTAGGTGAACAATAATAGACATGCACAGCTGAGGAAACCCTTGGTCCTTTACTTAATATAAACCAGTAAAGTAATATAAACCAGTAAATTTTCAACATATGTTTTTAATGGTGGTTTAACATCAGCATGTTCACTGATACTCATGTTCCTTAAATTCCCCTGCAGAATGTGCAGTGATGGTGCCATCTAGGACACCCCTTGTTCAGCAGGATCTGCTCCATTGCTATCTGAACTTGTTTTGATCTTTCTAAGTACACTGTTGCACAAGGCAGAGAACATCAACTCCTAATGAAATACTAAAATATTTATTTTCATCTGTGTCTTGCTCCAGAGGCTTCTTCTCCAAGGTCAAGCAGCATCTTGGCTTTGCAGAGCACTAAGAGGAAGGCCACAAGTTCATACATCATCACCAAAAGCATTTTAAAGGCTTAAATTTCATAAAATCTGCTTTCAGGGGCTGCTTTTCTGTTAGTCCTTATTCTTATTTAAAACACTGCTGTGAGACTACTCAAAATCAAATAACTACTATTTATGTTTTTGCAATAGCCTCTTAGGTCATTCTGCATTGTTGTGCTTGTCTGAAGTTGGCTCTTTGCTGTGTGGTACCCAGGGCAGAAGTGGTGTTTCTAACAAGCTCTCTTAGAGATACTGTTGTTATAAAATAAACCCAAATATTTAAACACTGCTTTAACTTTTTCCCAGTTATTTTGAGTCCTTCTCTCTTTCTTGTTACCTACCACTTGTAATCTCTCATAAAAGGTTTCCTCTAATGGTTATGAACATCAGCAGGAGACGCTGCAGGTAAACATGATAGTGCACATTTAACAACATGACTTTTTAAGAATAGAAGGAAAAAGTCAGCAACCTCATTAAGATAAAGACTGAGGAGAAGCCATCTCAGTTTGGTAGATGTACTTCCACTCCAGTGATGTATAGGACCAATTAAATGTGTTCTCTATAGCTCAGCAGGAATATTAGCTATTTTCTTATGCCTGCAGCATCTAGCTGAAGTGTTTTGGAGAACTAAACTTAACATCCAGAAGTCTCTAAATAGAAGAAGTTGAAGTGACAGGAGGAGATGCCTCAGAGATGTGACTTGGGTTAGATGTGCTCTTGTTAGCCCCTTCTCTAGGTCTGCAGAAATGGTAGTTTTGACTCAAATGTTTTGCACAGGTCAAGTTGTTGTGGAATGGTAAGTGTTAGGTGCAGGATTTTGACTGTTGGGTAGAAGGATCGTGTTAGGTTGTAGCTCTCTACAGACTAACAGCAGCGTCACAGAAGGGAGAAATTAGAGGTTTTTTAGGGACGTGGTCAAAAGCAGAGGGTGTGCTTGGTCCCCAAAAAAGAATCCAGGAAAATGATGTTCTGTGACATAGAAAGAGGGTAAATACCATTTTAGGGAAATAGGCTACTGTGTTTTCCTCACCATGGCTGCAGAAAGAACATCCAATTCCTTAACATCCCAGCCTAGCAACCTTGATAAAAAAGAGATAATAACATATATATTTATATATATATAAACACACACACAGATCTAGATGGAAAAATCAGTTGAAATGTACAAATTAAATTAAGAGACAATTGCATCCTGTCACTTTTCAAGACAATCTGGGTAATCAGAAACATTTTATACTTACAAATTCTGACAGATTCTCTTGCCTTCTCTCTGAGAAAAACAGAAGTACCAGAAGCAAGAGGACTATATGCACTAAAAAAGAAAATGAAAAAGAAATAAAAAGGTTGGGAGGGTCAAAAGACTTTTCTCCAGCTAGAGAAATCAGTAACTCAGGGGAAATCCACAGGTAGCTAGTTAAGGCTGTTCTGTGCTTCTGGGCAGTCCTGGGACTGTGGTCCATTATTACTACCATATAAATCTGAGCCTGATATTTAAAGCCTTTTCTTCAGCAGATGTAGACATCAGTCTCATTGTTCAATCATTCTTATTTTTAAACAGAAGGAACTATTTCATGGGTGTTTTTTTCATTTGCTGAATTGGTATTTGTAGCCTGTTAAAATTTGCATCTAATTGACAGTGAAATGCAAGGCTGTCTAAAGCAAAATAATCATTTAGATAAGCTGTGCCCTCAAAACATTTTTCCCCTTCCATTAAGAAAGCAGCAATTTGAATATTGCCATGTTCCTGCCTGACACATGCCTCTCAGCAGTATGTTCAGAAGCACTGTAGACATGACACAGGAGAAGCAGAACAGCTATTTTGCCATTTCTCATCATTGACAATGTAGCTAAACCTTCCATGAAAGCTCTATCTCTGGAAGAACAAGAGCCTGACAGAGAAACTGCTCCCGACTGAAATGAATGGAATTACTTTCTCAGATCTGTGGACTTTTATTAGGACAAAAATTCAATTTCCAGATGTTTGCTGAGGGATCCTTTGTAGCCCTTCCACTGCTCAGTGGCCATAAAGAAGCCTGCAGTGTGTTGGGTAAAAGCAATGCTGATGATTGACAAGGACCCATAAGCCTTCCTTTTAATTTAGGATGCACGATGCTGGAATCAGATTCCTGTATGTACTGCTGCTGAAGAGCTGTTCTTTCAAAATGAGGGTCTTACCTGACCATAAAGTGGAAGAATTTCTTTTGTGCCTATAGTACCCCATGTACATTTTATGAGCCAAGGGAGATAACCAGGAGAAAAGTGCCTCAGCCATATTCTGCTCTCTGAATGGGGAAGAGTTTTCCCTGCCTTTAAGGAACACAAGCACGTGGTGGGGCTGAGATTGGAATCAAATCCAAGAAGCTGCAGGCTTACACAGAGTGTACCAGAGGCATGACAACTACTAACCTTTACAGAGGATTCAAAGTCATTTCAAGGGTTAGAAATTTATTTTCTCCCAAAATTCAGGATCAAAACTGATCCTTGTTTGATTCCATAGGGTTTAGAGAAGTCACTTTGCTGGTACATTTGGCAGGTCCTTGGGCATGTGATCTTAGTGTGTTAGCTGTGACAGAGGAAGGGGAAAGACTGTACTAGCATGAAGCTGGTGGACAAAGTACCTGCAGAGTCCTTCATAACATGAGGCCAGGGTTTCCTTGGCAGTAAGCATGCTCAGCATCTTTCAAGAGCTGACCCTTCTAGTGTCATCAGAGGTCTTGCCCTATTGGCTTATATAAATAGCTACAAGTTACAGCCCTGTAAAATGCTAGATGTCCTTCTCAGGTTGCTGAAGACACTCAGTTCCCATTGACCTCCAGCCAAACTAAATAAAAGCTGATGTTGAAGGAAGTTAAATGCACTCAAGAAATTTCCTTCTTTGGGAAAGTTTTGAGCAGTAAGACAAACTACTATAGCAGATATCTGGTCTGAGTTTACTTTACTTCTTGTGCTCCTTCCTCTTTGTATGTGCATGCATGTGTATAGGACTTACAGATATAAAATATGGGAGGAAAAATGAGCACCAGAAAAATGTTTAAGTGTGGAAACATCCTAGCTGACAAAAAGCAGCTGTTTTCATTAGGAAATCACTCATGGCAAATTATATACTCAACTCTGAGAAAGTTTAAATCAACTAATACATAGAACATGGATTTTCCTCATGAGTCAGTTCTATAATCTAGATGTTTGTCCTAAGACACCAAGATTCTAGTGTTGCTTGGTTAGGACTTTGTGTGACTCTGTATGTACAGACTTCCCCCAGGCCTACAGCCTCCTAAGTGCTGCTGAACTGGGACCCCATGATGGAGACCGGGTCTGCACTGGTGTTGACCTCACCATGCTGTCCAGCCTGAATGCAGGCAGCATCCTTGTGTGTGTGTGCACCAGTCTGCATGGTCTGGTGTGTTCTGCTGGGGCATGGTTCTTTACCCACTAAGGGTTGTAATGGGTAATGTCAGGGTTCACTGGATTAAGTTCTCAAGAGGTTACCTCAGGCTATGGTTACCACCCAAAAGGTAAAAGCGAGAAGACTTGGATTAATGAACCTCACTGGGCACCTGTTTCTCTGTCACTCTTGTTTTATACCCAGGCAGGTCTGCTTTCTGAACCAAGTCATCCTGAGGTACAGATGTTCAGGAGAAATCTCTGTACAGCTTGATGTCTTCAGGTGGAAAATTGCTGTGGATCTCTCTTGAGAACACCTTGTCACACAGAGTTTTCACTGTGATGCCTCCAACTACTGCCCTTAATGCCCACACTTTGAGGGGATGAGCTCCATGGAGGAAAGCATTTCCTCACTGAGGATTGCTTTAGGCTTTTGGTTGGCTCATAAGAGACTTGAAGCATGTCCAATATTCCCACCCTCTCTGTTGGTGTTGTCTAGGCACCAGTATTCAACACTGGCCCGGGGTATATCTGTGTGCACAGCAGGTGCCCAAGGCAGCTCAGAAACACCTACCATCAGTTTATGCCCTGGGTGCTGTGGTCAGTGGTCCACAGAGTGTTGGTCTCACATGGCCCATGTTTTTCTTCCATCTCTAACACCAAATTCTTTCCCTTTCTTTCAATGTTGGGATTTCCCTGTGTATTTCTGCTGCTGTGTTGTAGTAATTTATTGTGGCTTCATTGTTTATGCCAATTCAAAGGCCACCTTGCTTTTCTTATACCTTATTAATGCTGATTTCTTAGATTCACTCAAGTGTTTCTGATTGCATAGTTAGATTACCCACTGAGTTAGTCTGTTCTACTTATTAGAAGTCATTTTTGTTAGTTCTTATTTTTGGCTCAGCCCCATGCAATTATCACTCTATCCACATTACAAAGGGTACATTTTGGAGTTCATACTTTCAGATATGCCACC
This sequence comes from Galbula dea, assembly GCA_013399015.1. Taxonomy (NCBI): domain Eukaryota; kingdom Metazoa; phylum Chordata; class Aves; order Piciformes; family Galbulidae; genus Galbula; species Galbula dea. Next base: position 50,387 of record VWZX01005935.1, read on the forward strand.
GCCACCAAATGCCTGTGAAGCAGCAAGAACATTGGAATATGCTTTTGATTGGGAAAAAGTAAGCTGCCACCCACTTTGTAGACCACAATGCAATTACAGTCGGGCCAGTGCTGTGGTAGAGCTAGACAGAGGCTCCCAGTAGTTTTTTTCAATGTCTGCCACTGTAAATGCAAAACAAAAGGCACAAAACCAACCAAACTTGATGGGAACTAAAAAGAAACCTTTCATCTTAATAATACAGGATCCAGTACTTATGCTAAGTGTGCTAAACATAGGAGCTCTAGAGGAACCAAGGGTCCTCTTGAGTGGGTTAGTTGAAGTAGGTTTTATTGTCATAACTCTAGAGGTATTTTATTTATTGCCATATCTGAATTCTGCTTAGCTGGAAATACATTCATAAAGTCCAGGAAGCCTTAGGGGAAGAAAAAAAAAAGACACTAAAAGCCTCAACCAAACAAAAACAATAGGAAAAACCTCAAACAAACAAAAACCAACCCCCTACAAAAACCAAACGAACAAAAGAAAACTCAAAAATACCCCAAACCACCAAAAAACAGACCAGAGGAAACACAAAGTTAATATATTCCATTTAGTATGTTAAAGTAAGTCCCAATTTTTTAAACTAGTTGTATTCAGTATCTTTTATTAGTGAAGCACCCAGTGAAAACACACGGATTGGATATGGCTTGCAAGGACTGCTCCACATCATTCTTTATCAGCAGAAATTGCTCGAGGAACTACCTTGTGAAGTCTTCCTTCATTCACTGGTAGCTGAAGACATTTAAGAGAGTGAGGAATAAGAATATTTGATAAAACTGTTCCTCTTTCTCCACTTAAAGCTTTTCAAGGAATAGATTAATTTAAAAGTTCTGTCCTGCAAGATGTCATCTTTTGCAGAATAACCCACAAGTAAGAGTGAAATCTATTTATCTAGGGATCTGAGGAGGTCTTCATTTTCAGTTAGGAAGACAAGTACATGGACACACACACTTCTCAAATCTCTAAGGGGTGCTGAAATTGTTTTATTTCACCCTGAAAAATTATTGAATATATGGTACTTGCATGTGTAGTAGAGTGACTTTATATATGTCATTCGTTATCTGTTTCTGCAAGTAGAAGAAGTATGTTTTAAGTGCTTAGCTTATCTGTCTGGGGTGCTCTGGCCCACAGTACTGGGCTATGATTTATCTCCTATCAGCCAGGAGAAAAAAAATATCTTTAAGATTAAAAAATTTTCCTGTAAACTCTGTGAAGAAACTCTTAGATCCTGCATGTCTCCTGCATCCCTTTGCATTCTGCAGTGCCCTCCTAAGGTATGATATAAATATTGCTCAGGATCCTCTCTTCTCAGCCATAATTCATTTTAAATGTTTTACGTAGGAAAACAAACAAGCACCCAAATAGGGTGTTGTTTGAGAGATGAGTAAGGTGTTTTCAAAGGTGATTAATTAGGAAAGGTACATTTTAGATAGTCAAGAAACTTTCTGCTGCTGCTCTGAGTGTGTGATCTTTGCAGCAGCACTGAGCTACTGCCCTTTTTCTTCTGTTCAACATTACATTTCGAGTCCAACCATGCAAAATCAATATATTTCAGTCAATCACATTTAAAGCTTTATTTGATAGCACATGTTCTTCCTATAATATACTGGGTTATCGCCTTCCAAATTTGACAGAGCCAAGGCTTTGGGATGAGATAAGAAATATTACTGCGGTGTGCAGGTTAAACAAATCAATGTGGCAATCTGCACCCGGCGCTGGCAGAGTAAACATTTGACTCTCATTTGACATGCAGCACTCCCAGTACTTAGCTTGGCCACAGTCCCTGCAATTTGTTTTCATTTATGTTGAACCACTGAAGTCTTTTGCTCTGCCATTAGCACTTTGGAAGCATTAAGGAGGAAAGTGAGATGGATTCAAATCCATATAGGTACGGAATCAAACTAATCTTCTCTCGTGGCTGAAAGTGAAATTCTGAGAAGCTCAGAATTCTTCAAAGTCATTTCTCCAAATTCATTGCAGAAATCATCAAAGCACTGTTTTTCTGCTTTATCTTAGTCTGAGGAGAAGTTCTTTCTCCTGACAGGGCAGTGTACTTTATATTCCAAATACGAGCCAGCCCTTGCTCCAACCAAACCCTTCCCAGCTAGGTATGAGAGAACAATACACTGCCCACCAAGTGACTATGTGGACTAGCTTCTTTGGGAGAGTAGAGTGTAGCTAACAAACATCACCTGGAATTTACCACACAAAACCAATTAAATATTACTGCTTTAAAATAAATACATTTTCCTGGGGATAGCAGGAAAGCCCACACAGTTCTCTGCCCTATTTTGCTTTCTATGCATGTTGTCAAGCTTGGTAAATTTTTTAGCAGCTGTCAAAGTAGATTTATTACAGAAGAGGTCTGAGTTCTTGTGTAATCCAGAAGGGAAAAGCCCTGCTGGCTTGGGTTTGCTTCATCCTTTGTCTTTACAATGCTTTAAAAGCTTCATGTAGTTAAGATTCAGGAACAGCACTAGCTGAACAAAATTTTCCATCTGCTGAAGAAGAGTCTGTTTGTGTGTGGTGTTTGGGTGTAAAATGCCTGTGTTTATAGTTGAAAAAAGAAGTTTCTAATAGCTAACTTCCTAACAGGTCTGTTTTAAGCATGTAATCTGCTAAGGAAGTGTTGACTCAGTGAAGTGGGATTTGAGAGCTGAAATGAGGACACCACAAACAGCCCTAGACCAGACAGTGATGTTTTGCTGAGGGAGCTTGAATCTGGGGAGCGAGGAAAGGTCCCAGGTCAGTTAGGAAATGGTCTCAGGTTGTGTGAAGACTCCATCCCAGCAGCTCTGTAGGCACATGTCATGCTAGATGTCAGCAGTGCAAAAAAAAATCTTAAAGAACCATATACAACCCAACACATAATGCATAAAATAGAGAAAAAAAGCAATGTTTTATAATGTATTTAAATTTATTAGATATCCCGACCGTCCTGGAAGTTTTGGCACAAAAAGCAAGCTAACTTCCTTTATGGATCTGTTCAATACAAGGTAGTCAGGACTGTGGGTTACCTCTCATCCTCCCTTCTGCTCCAGCAAAGCTGTGCTACCTTGTTCTGACATGCAACCATCTGGTCCAAGTCTGGGAAGTCAATTCTTCACTGCTCTGTAAGTCTGGGTCACTGGCAAAACACTTCTGTGTTGTCACTCTTGAGAAATTAAAGTTAAACAAGTACCTTAAAGTACCTAAGTACCTTTGTACTTCTGAGGGAACAGTCAGGACTGAATTATAGCAAATAACAGCAAAAGGCAGAAGGAAACCAAAGTTTTATTTAGTAGTTCTACAGAAAGTGCATAACTATGCTCATAATGACCTTCATTTGGATAAGCATGTCTAGGTCCATGTCCATCAGCTTCCTCTCCAACAAAAAAGCCTAAAGGTCACTTAAATTAAAACTACATTTTGGAAACAACACCAAAACAGGAAAATGACAGCAATCAAACCTAACCAAACCAAACCAAATCAATCCAAACCAATCCATTGCTGGAGAGAGAGGGAGTGACTAGAACTCACAGGAGGGAGGTTCCTCTGATCTTCAGGGGTGGTTTATGCAGGTCCCCAGGTGCTGATGAGCTCTTGAGCAGAATGTCTGGGTACATTTGTGTAGTCTAAAACCTCTTTAACATTGCAGGGTCCCAAGTCCTGGAAATTTGTTGGCCTTAAGTGTTTTTTTCATTTGTGTGATTATTCTTTGAACATTTGGGTTCTTTTACATTTTTACTTTTCTGGATCAACTTCAGCCTTTCATACCTCAAAACACTTCAGAGCTTCCCCTCCCTCAATCTGTGTCTCTCTGTGACCATCATGCCTGGATGACTTGAGGTTTGCCAATTTAGATTTACAGCAGGTTTCATTTAGCTGAGAGAAGGTCAATACAATCAATCTGCCTCAAACTGGGTTTTTATTATTTTTTTTTCCTCAGCAGGAGGTATAAATGAACAGAGGGAGGGAGGATTAATTCAGCATGAAAGGTTGCATAATTTGCCAGCCAGGTCTGCTAATGACACTATCATTGTTAGCATTTTTATGCTATTTACTGCATTGGTTCTTTATAAGGAGTGGATTAATATGGCTTCAGGTTACTTTTTAGTAGTCATTGTTATTACATTTGGGGGAAAATTGTTATTTGCATAATAGCTGTATTTCTTTATTCTTTGCCTGTGTTTTGCAAATTTGCCTTGTCTTGTGTGACTAATCTCACTGGTGTGAAAGATTGACCTATATTTGCTGAAAATATTACCTTGATATGCACATTAGAATACTTTCTGTGTTTGCAAAGTATTTAGTTTTGTAGAGGATGTAAGGACAGAAAATTGCCCCTTTGCACAGGCTCTGAAAGGAGACTAGACTCCTTAAGAGAAATACTGTGATGTAGTTTTTCTGATGATCTCAACAGACTTACTCTGTGAATATTTTAGGTTTTTAAATTTTTATGCAGTAAGGTTGGAATTTGTTAAAAGAACTTCAGCAGTGACCCAACTCTCTTCCTCCTGAAGTCAGTGGGAAAACAGCAATTGCTTTCAGCAGGAGAAGAGTGAGGCCAACAGCAGGTAATTATGGAAATCATATCCAAGTGGGAGCAGAGCTAGGTTAAATATTGAGAAGTGTCAAAGAGACTTAGGGCTGTAAGTCCAGTTGATTTCCATCGTGGTGAATTCCTCACCTCTAATTCTATGATGCCTCTTGCAGGATGTGTGAAAGTGCATTTTGGTGTTCCTCAGGATTAGGATTACTTTGCCTTTCAGTTTTGTCTATGAAACTCTTCTGAGAAGAGCTAGATTTGGGCTCAGGTTGTGACCCATCGGTGGAGCAGGTCATGGGTGCATACATCCCAGTGATTTAAAGATCACAGAGAATCTTAGCCACACTCAGTTCAACAGCACTTCTCATGCGAGTAAGTGCTGTCCAAAATGAGTAAGTAAGTCAGGATAATTAGTATTGCTGCTCTTCATGGTGCAGCAATTTAGAAGCAGAAGGCAAAGTGGCACATAAAAGGTGATAAGAATAAATTTGTGCATCAACGGGAACTACAGCCTCAAATCTTCTAATCTTCCAAGCTGAAACCTGCAATTTCTTCTCATTCAAAATTCCCAGGGAAGTCACTGGACTTATTTCAGCTCTTGAACAACTCCATGGAAATTAGTGTTAGAGATGCTCATATCCAAACAGAAATCTGAGCTACTGGTTCTAATTGACATGAAGGTCCCGTATGTGGTGGTCTGAGTGGTTTGAGGGGGAAAGAATAAGGATCCATGACATTCACATCTATAGTCAAATCTTTTTACAAAGGAAGGAGAGTGGGAAGGACCAGATCTTAGTAAGAATCAACACCATTCTGATCTCAGGATGGCCAGTTTGGGGATACTGTTCACAGTTTGTTTGTATTTCTCCTAGTGTAAATCATCATCTGTTTCAGTTTTGCAGTATCTGACTTAAAATTCCTGTAGTTTTATCTGTGACTTTGTTACCTCCAGAGTCTCTGAATTAAATTTGCAGAACCACTGATCCTACATTTCTGTAAATGTTGCTGGTTTTGTTTCTGTTCTGACTTACCCACACTTACACCCATCTGCTTACCCACATATGGCTGCACTTCTGCATCGTCAGCAAACTTTATTGCTCTTCTTCATGATCTGATACATATAAATTCTGCATGTGCTGAAGGATCTTGATCACCCTTGTGCCAGTGATCTGTCAGCTCTGTGAATCTCGAATTGCTTCTGTGCCATGAACCTTTTTCATATCAAACTGAGAGAATCTGGAGTGGAAGTTGTCTGAAATTTTACCCTTTAAAAGGTTCAATTCCTCTTTAAATATCATGTGTGTTTGTGTAATACTTCCTTGCCTCAGGCAGAGATCCTGTGGATGTTAGTTCAGTTGCATAATATTCTTGTAAAGTAAATAAAATATTATCTTCACATATAGAAAAAGCTGAGGAGAAGCAGCTAAGTCTTTCCAGGATAGTGCTGGAAATTGGTGTAGGTCTAGGATTTGAACTCTGCTGCTTGAATTTTCACTCAGATCACATTGCTTCCTTAATTATAACACCAGCTAATTGTAGGTATCTAGTAGATTATCCCAGCAGGACTAAATCAGGAGAGAAAGTAAATTACTGTGGCTTTCCAGAAGTATCTACTTTTAATATTATGTTGATGGAAGGCTTTAGAAATGCATTCGTTTTCACTAAGGTGGTATTTTTAGGAGATGTATGGCATTACCTTACGATAATGAGAATCATAACATCTCTTTGTTAATTAAATCACACAAATATGCTTTATGTAAGCAACTATGGCACTTTTTCTAGGGATGCCAAGGAAAACATCCCTTGACACTGCTCAGGAAGACCTCACAGGTAGCATAAGGTGCTCCTTAGGGACTAGGTACAGTCTGTTATGGGTTGAGTCAATTTTTTTCTTGGGTAGAGTGATGCAAATTAAGATAACCGTTTGAAGGAACTGAAATTGCAGTGGCATTAAACTGCTCTAAGAAAAAAGAAGAGTCAGATTTATTTCATGTTTGAAGTTTGGTTGTGAGGTTTCCTGAGTGAATTACTAGCTCCTTGCAACCAATGGCAAGATCTCCCCTGCCTTCAAATACAGCATCGTTTCACCTCATCTCTATTTATCTGAGAGCATCCAGAATGTTTTCAGTCATTGTCAGCATCATCACTAAAACTTTAGTGTGGTGCCAGTGGGATCAATTTAGTGACCATCATCAGGGAATTGGATTTTGTCAACATGTGATAATATTTAATACCATAAAACAATCCTCATTACAGATTCTTCTCTGTTCTCTCTCTAAAAAAAATACATTACTACCTGCTATTTCTTTCAGCAGACTTAAACTCCAATATCCTGTTAAGTCTTTGATCACTTGGGTAGTGGAATACCTTTTTGACAGAGTTTTTCCTTCAAGGCTCTATTCTTTCTCTGCATACACTATCTCATGTGCAGGAAAACGTCTGATGCCTGTTGACTAGAAAGGAGATACTGTTTTTTTAAACCCTTAGATGTACCTCCATTTACCTGATATTATGCTATTCAACATCCAGGATTTATGGTGAAGCTTTGTGCTTGGTTTTGTGTGTAATAGAAAGTAAGTATTTCTCCTGATGATCATCTGGGGTCCTCCAAAGGAGAATGGATGAGGATTTGAAGAGAGAAGGACCAACCACCTCTCTAGGCAGCTCAACAAGCTGAATTTCAACGTGACCAGAAACTTAATATGAAATGCTGAAGGAGTAGAAGTCAGAAATGAAGGTAGAAAAACCTCAAGAGCAGAAATGCAGACTCCCAGCAAATTCTCCACTGTGTACTGACACCATCCTCAGTTGGCAGAGGAAGTTACTCTGCTGCTCTCTTTTTTTTTCTTTATTTTTGGATTAGCTATTTTTCATATTAAAGTATTGACAACATTCTTTTTAACTTTGGAACTGGCAAATATAGAAAAGTCCTTAAAGTGGAGATCAAAACCATAGCCAGAGATTTCCCAACCTGATTAATGAGGATACAAAGTTCACTATTTAATGCTTAAAGCATCGTGACACATATGGAGGGAAGCTACCTTGGCTTCGGCTTGTTCTGCCTTTATTAAATCACCACTGCACTTCTGCTTGAGACTTCAGGAGTCCACATCAGCTCAAGCTCTGTGATGCCATGGTATGTTAAATAAAGAAAAAACCTGCAGTTTTGTTTAACAGTGCCATTTTTTTTCCCACATATTTTTCCCTAAAAATCAGTCTTCAACACCTATTGCCTTCAGGCAATGAAGATAAATGTAGAGGAATCATACTGGAGCTACAGGAATCTCTAGGACTGATGCAAAGCACTTAGAGAAATGGTTTTGTTGTGTGGTATTTTAGGAATCTCTGCCTATTCCCAGTGCAGTAGTTTGGGGTTGTTTTGTTCCCCGTGGCTGTACCATTTGTACAAACAATTTGTAAACACGGAAATAGCAAAAATTCATCAAATAAATTATTCACAAAGGAATTATTCACTCAGTTCCACTATTTCCTTTAAACAAAACTAAGAGCTGTCAACTCATGTCTTGTTACAAGAATTGAAACTGTGTTTTATTTAAAAGAGCTCTTTAGGACAAAACAGACAAATTTCCTTACAATTAGCCTAGCTTACTTCACTAATTTAGAGCTTTTAGGACACAATTATGAGCCATACCTGGACTTGTCCAGAAAGAATTATTGCCTGAAAATCAAAATATGAGGGGAAAAGCACATCAGAGGCACTCTGCAAATTACTCACAGGTATCTTCATACCTGCTGTCCAAGAGGCTGATAAAACTAGACTTTCTTCTGCATGGACTTTTGGCCTTACTTACTGACAGCCAGTAATAAATAGTAGTAAATCGGAGGGTAAAATACTGAAGTAATTTCCTGGCTTGTCATTTTGCCGTTGGGTTACTTTAATATAGTCACACTATAACCTGTTTTGTTTTTTACCTCTATCTAGCATATTCTGAAGCATTTTCCCCTGTTCCACCATTGCTTGCACATCAATTTTTTAAGTGCAGTGAAACATTGGAGCAAGACAGTCTGTGAGGACATGCTTGAATAATTTACTGGGATGGGTGATGAATACTCACAGAAACATTAAAGAAAGAGGTAAACACATTGTGAAAGTAGGGGAAATGTATGTGGCTTCAGGGAGTTTGCCAGGGATGTGTCAGGACTCCTTCTTGAGCAGTATGTTTAGCAGGTTGCCTTTGAGTTGATCCATCACCAGCCAAACTCTATGAAACAGCAGACATTCAGAACATGACATCCTGTGATCAGGCAAATTCCACAGGAGCTTTGCCTCAGAAGCTCATGGGATTGATTAAAAATTAGGTTAACAAATTAATTTTTCAACATTTTTGTTTATTTGTTTTATCCTGCAGTTCTAGGTGTTGTTTTTTAATATTGTTTAGAGGCTTGAAAATGTCAGTCCTGCCTTAAATGTCTCTGAAGCAAGGTAAGATGGGGACAGAACGTGGCCTGGTCCTAGAGCTGATGTAGTGTCAAGTGCTGCAGACACTTCAGTTGAAGGATTGTATTTGAATTAAGGCCATGATGCTTCCATAGTAGTTGAACAATGTTGAGAACACTTGTGAAGTTTAGGATGAGACCTTTTTAAAGTAGATTAAAAATTATTAGTTATGGAAATGAGGTTATTAATAGTAAATATATTTGATCAAACAGGTGACAGACCTTGGAGGAGAAGAAGATAAGTGTATGATAGTTTTGGAGCTCCTGTATGGAAAGAAGTGACACTGAGTGCAAGGAAGATGTTACTGATTTGACAGAAACATGACAGCACTTCAGACTCTGGCCCAAGCCACTGCCCTGGGTCAGTGCCACTGAGAACAGAGTTTAAAACCATGAAGAACTGTCTGCCTGGGTGCAGAGTGACTTCTCCAGCAGAGGTGAGGAGTTAACAGCAGGTCACCGAGAGTGTTAGCGGAGCCGGGAACTGTAAGTAAACACCAAACTAGCCTCTTGTGATCTATTGCTCATGCAGCTAATTTGTTTTTCCAGAGGGAGAGTGGAAGATGTTTGCAGCTGGTGTAAAGCTGCATCTCCTGTCAGGATGAGGCATAGAGCATGCTTTGCTTTGCTCTCTTCAGTGATAGAACAATGTTTTAAAATCACTGGCAGGCTTTTTAAACAGGGAATAGTGAGCTCGATAAAGCTTCAAAAGGGGATGGTATCCGTTAGGGATGCAGTGAAAAGGGGATGGAATAATGGCAAGGAAGGAGTCCTTACAAACATCCTTCTTTGTGTGTGGGAGCTGAGTCAAGGCTGGCATGGACTGAGTCACTGCATGACCAAATGGAGCTGTGGGGACTTCAGGAACTAAGAGATATTTCCCCATCAGATGGACATTTCATTCTGAAATAGAAAAAACTAGGCAGCATCATATGTTTTGTTTGCTCTACTTTGGAGATTTGTGATTCCTCAGCAGCTTTTCTGCCTTTAGTTGAATGAAGAAATTAAACCTAGTTCTGACACAGCAAAGTCCTTAAGAATCAACCTCTCTGTGTGCAGCTTCTGGCTACTGAATTCTATTGGAGACTTTGGGTTTAGTTTGTGTGTTGGCTTTTGGATTGGGTTTCTTGGATTTTTTTGTGTTTTTTGTTTGTTTGTTTGCTTGCTTTTGCTTTGGTTCATTTGTTTGGGTTTGGGGTTTATGTGTGTGGGGTTTTGTTTGGTTTTTTGTTGATTGGGGGTTTTTTGTTGCTGGGATTTTAGTTTTGTTTTTCTTATTGGCTTTGAATTAGATGAAGGAAGGGCTGTGGATGTTGTCTACCTTGACTTTAGCAAGGCATTTGACACAGTTTCCCATAGCATTCTCCTAGAGGAGCTGGCTGCTCGTGGCTTGGATGGGCACACGCTTTGCTGGATTAAAAATGGGTTGGATGGCTGAGTCCAAAGAGTTGTGCTCAATGGAGTCAAATCCATTTGGCAGTGGGTCATGAGTGGTGTCCCTCAGGGCTCATTGCTGGGACCACTCCTGTTCAACATCTTTATTAATGACTTGGATGAGGGGATAGAGTGAACTCTTAGTAAGGTTGCAGATGACACTAAGCTGGGTGGAAACGTCTACCTGCTTGAGAGTAGGCAGGCTCTGCAGAGGGACCTAGACAGGCTGGATAGATGGGCAGAGGCCAATGGGATGAGTTTTAATAAGGCTAAATGTAGAGTCCTGCATTTTGGGCGTAACAACCCCCAGCAGTGCTACAGGCTCAGGAAGGAGTGGCTGGAGAACTCCCCAGCAGAGAAGGATCTGGGGGTGTTGATTGACAGCCAGCTGAACATGAGTCAGCAGTGTGTCCAGGTGGCTAAGAAGGCAAACAGCATCCTGGCTTGTATCAGGAATAGTGTGACCAGCAGGAGCAGGGAGGTGATCTTGCCACTGTACACGGCACTGGTGAGGCCACACCTCGAGTACTGTGTGCAGTTTTGGGCACCACCGTATAGGAANATGTGTTTCTTCAGGGGATGATTTAGGGGTAAGAGTAGTGTAGAGCTATCGGTTGGACTAGATGATCTTGAGGGTCCCTTCCAACCGTAATGATTCTGTGATTCTGTGAATCCTTCAGTTTTTTAAGGACTTCTTTTGGTTTTTGCAGTTGGACATAGTCATACCTCCAGTCATACCTTCACCTCTTGTGGTTACAAGAAAAGTATAAAGATTACATCTAGTGTTTTTTGTTTAAAGGAAGGAAGGGATTGTCAAAAACTGATACTTAGAGAGATTCTTTAAGGATTTTGGTAAGACTCAAAATAATTTTATGAGTACAGGGAATTTCCTGCAACAAAATCATTAATTAAAAACAAAAATTCCTTCAGAAAAACATAGCTTTGGAAATTAGTTTTATCTCACTTCTGGTTGCTTTTGCTCAGTGTCAGGAAAAGAGATGTTATTTCATTATATTGTCTCTCTTGATTTCCAGGTGCTTTGTGTTTTTTCTCTCTGCTCTCTACCCTGCTGTTTTCCCCCACCTTAGACTTTTAGCACATAGTATTTTTTCCATCAAGAGAATTGTTCCTTGATACCAGAAGCTGACACTCATAGAGCTCTGCTGTACCATTTGTCCCATTTAAAAGAGCTCCTGGCTTTTCTTTTCACATGTTTACCTTGTGCATAGTGAGGAATAACTGTCTTTGGAATTTGGTAAATAGCAGAAGTCAATTTGACTGAAGTGTCATTATCCTTACAGGGAATTCATATTGCCACAGTTAGCTTGTCTGTTCCTCTTGCTTTGGGGGGAAAGCACTAAACCCAAGTAAAGGTGATTGCTAGGTAGGGAGCATGAGTTTCTGTGCTTCAAAATCTAACTTCATCACATACATTAATGCCTGAAAGTATCCTCTTGGAGCAGAAAGATGTGTATCTGCCACCCTAAACTCACTTGTTATCCTAAGAAACAAAACTGAGTAGGAGTCATCGAGAGTAGTAAAGAAAAATGTTCTTTGTTTGGAGGCATACTGGTGTCCTACATTTTGAGAGAATGCAAGTGATCAAAATGTTGAGAGTATTTCTAATTAATTTCTGAAACTGCCCATTCAAACACTTTGCTAGAATAACCAAACTGAAACTAGAATTCATACACTTTGCTAGTTGTACCTACAACTGAATATATAAACTATTCCTTCAGCTGAGATTCATTGTTTACCTTTTCCTTCTTTTGACTCACTCTAATGCATCATCCCTAACTAAAGGGCATAAAACTCATCCTTAGGTTGTACACAAAATATACATAGAAACATCATTAGTGAAATGTTCACATTTTATGGACTTCTCTGTGGGATGCATTCCCTCAGCTGATCACAGAGGCATTCACAGATGCAAGATGTAACTATTATATCTAAAACCCCTGCTAATGGATCTTTACTTTTTCTATGGCACCCATCAGCATCACATGCAAGTCCTGAATCCAGACTTCCTAAGAACACCATACTGAGTTGGATGGCTGCTGAGTTCCTGTAGGTAGACATTTGACTGCTGTTGTACTCTACCTACTTTACTACATTAAAATATTTAATTACACAGAAATATTGCTTTTGGTTCTTCTGATCTTAATGATGCACATCTGTGGAGGCAGATGATACCTGGGAAAATCATCTGGCACACAAAGGGGCCAAGAGCTATAGCAAGAAAGGAGCTTCTCAGAGCCTCTCATAGCTGATGCTACAGAGCAGGTTAAGCACTTGCTGGTTCTGCTGTGAGAAACTTCCAGCTTATCTGAAACTGAGGGTGAGAAGAAACATTGTTTACAAAGCTGTGGTTTGCTTCTGTTAATAGAAATACCACTGAGCTTTAGACCACTTTGCCTTGTGCATCTAAGTGACATTAATACTGAGCAAAATGTGGTATTGTAGAGGTAAAAGAAAGCCTGATGGAAGTGGATGAGGGATATTGGAAGAGGAACACAGCAGGAAAGAAAGCTTGTGGGTCTGGAGTGGTCCTTTTAGTTTTGTGCATCTTTGGCATGGACTTTTAGTTCAGGTTTTGGGGTTTATTAATGGCTTCTATATAGTTCTTTATGAGTTTGTTGTTTTTTTTTTTTTTTATGGGTGACTCAGACACACTGAAGTGCTCAATTCTGATTACTGCATCATTAGCAAATGCAGCTCTCAAGCAATCATTTGTGGTTAGGTATTTTATCATTCATGATTTTTTAGAGGCTTTAGGTATTTTTCCAGGCTAGAGAGGTTTCATGTATCAAACTGTAGCAATACTGATGCCAGCAATACTGCCTTGTCTTTGCACAGCTAGTCTAGCTTAGATATGGACTCTTAGTGCCTTGAAAGTTTTGCAAGAATCTTCATTTTCTTTCTATCCAGAATACATCTTTAGCCCATTAAAGGTACAGTGCATTGAGAACTTTCAGAGGCAAGAGCTCTACTTCCTATTGAGATATATATATATGTCTGTGACAATGGGCAGCACATCCTAAGTCTTGCATTTCTGTGTGGTTTTCTTTGCATTATGCAGCAGCTGAGTATCTATTCCTAGGGGAGTGGGGAATTAGCAACCTGCAGTCAACATTAATTCAGGATTATTTGCTGGAATTACTGTTCTTTTTTATTTTCACCTATTTTAAAGACACTTACACCTATGTGATCTTTTAATCTACTAGAAAACTTGAGAGGAAAAACAGCTGAAACAAAACCCAGAAGATTCCTCAGTCTGTTGATCTGCAAATTCTCCATTTGCCCTATTGTTGTATTTTTATTTCATCAGCCACCAGAGAATTCATGTCCTGTGGACTTTTCAGGATCTGTCACTGCTAAGGATCAGCTAAATAATCCATGAGGAGCAGTCATCAGACAGGTGCTGTTGGTTTTCAGTTGTTCATGTATATATGCCTTGCAATATGACCTTACAGGCAATGTTTACAGGTTTTGCCTGTTCTTTTAGAAACATAGTTCTGCAGGGAGATTAGTCTGACAGAGAAGTGCTTGCTCTAATGGGGGTTTTTCTAAAACCACCATTTGCAGTTGTTGGTGCCAGTGCTAAGCAATACAAATCCCTGCTGCTTGTCTGAGTGAGTGGAGAGTCTTCATTTTCCAGAACTTTCACAAAGGAAATTGCTGAACTTACTTGCAAAGCAAATGAAAATCGATGTTCCCACCTTTGCTCTGATTCAAGAGGGTTTTTTTCATTATCTATATTTTTTTCATCTGATTTTGAGATGTTGAAGGAAGTTATATTCTAAAAGCTACAAAAGCATTCTGGGATAATCACTCATGTTTTGCAAAGAAAGTATGCAGATTTTCTCATTGCAAAGGAACCTTGTTTTAAATAGCTTAAAAGGAAGTTTTTGCCACACAAGAAGCTCCTACAGCTCTGTGCATTGTCTTGAATGAGAAAAAGAGCATATTGCTTTTACAATATTATGCCTTCTACTAGCAGGGGAAGAAAATCCTGAAAGAAATGTGGAATGTTACAAAGAAGACACTCAAGGTTTTGTGAAATCACTTATTGTTTCCTCCAAATATGAGCAGTACTTGACAAAATATTTCTTTCAAGGGTTATCCATGTTTATCATCTAGCTCAAGTTATCAAGCTGAACTGAAGTCCTAGACACTTGCCATGTGCTTTGAACATGATTTGTGCTAGTAGATGCCACTCTTAAGAAGCTCAGATTGTCACTAGGTCTGATGAGTACTTGTTTGGAGTGCATGAGGGTCCTAGGGGGGTTCTACATGTCCCTTAGAAGAAGTGTTGTCATGTCAATATTCCCAGACAGAAGTACAAAACCAACTTCAATGTTCCCACACAGACTGGACCAATATCTGAGCTCTCAAGTGTCCTGAGTATTGTGATGGTTTCACACCAGGTCCAGATTCCAGCTGGCAAATGGCATAGCTCTGGTTTCACTGACACCTCATAGATGAAGCTGTCAGGAGGGAACGAGCTGGTTTCTCCCTGCCTTCCTTTCTACACATTTCTGATGCACTTTATGCATAGAGACTCTGAAGAGACCTGAAACATATCTGAAAGGAGTACTCGAAGGGTGATCAGTGAATACAATCCTCTCTTTCAATTTCCTTATGCACAGTGCAGGATAAAAGGGAGAGGGTTTTTTTCCTTTCCATTTTCTTTCCATAACAGTAGTTCTTTGACTTTAGGAAGTGAAGCTCAAACTTATTTTATGCGTTGCTTTCATCATCTCTGTAGCAGCAGTCACTTTAAATGTGCTAGATTTACATCTCATGTAAATGCATAAAAATAGGAAACTAAATCCAAAGCTGGAGATAGAATTTCTACTTCTTACAAATTAAAGTATATAATTTCTTCAAAAGGATTAGACACAAAGTGATACTGACATTCTTATCTTAGTAATTTAAGAAGTAATCTTCTCCCTGCCCTCACTGACTCTTGGGATGTGATTGTGCTCAGAGGCAGAGCACTGGGGTTGGGACTGCAGGTACCCAACTTCTCTAGAGAGGGGACTCAGAGCTTACTGAAAGCTGCAAATTTGGGAAGAAAGGAGAACAAACCATTCAATATTTCTTGGCTTAAGGCCTGATCTAAGCCCCAAGCTGTGTATGGGGGTAAAGACTTTACATAAGTGCCAGCTCGCTTGGGTGCCAACTGTTAGTCTGTTTTCAGTGGCCCTAAATCTTACAGCACAGGAGTTGCATTATGACTTTTCATATCAAAAGGACAATTCCTTCTTATTATTTTATTCAGCCTTAATCACTGACACCTTCCAGCTGCTTTGCATCACTCCCCAGGCACAAAGCCACTCTACAGCAGGTGAAGCTGGGTTTAAGGCTGCAGGATAGCACCCAACACACAGGTAGATGTGAGCTGGTGTTAGTTGTGATGCAGCTGTAATCAGAGATGCTTACACTTATTCATCTCCTGGACACAGAGCATCCAGCTAACAGCCAGCCAACAGTTTTTGGGAAAAGTGCAAGGATGGTGAAAAGATGGTTTAAACCTTGTGTAGTGCAAGTTGTGTTTGAGTGACTCACGGCAAGATTATCCCTTGAATTTGGTATGTGCAATAGTTTCAAGGTGGAAAGCAACAATGATGGAAAACCAAATTTGGGTCAAATACCAACACCCCAACTCCCAGTTGTACCTGAGAACCCCTTCTTTAAAGAGTTAGTTTTCTGCCTAAGGATTTATGTGTGTCAGACCCAGTTTCTGTGTCCAGCCTGAGACAGACACTTTTGGTTTAGCCTTACCTTGAGAAAACAGCATAGTCTGCCATAAGATCTTCTCATTTTCCAATGTCAGTGCATTAATTATTGGCAAGGTTCTTGCTGGGTTATGGAGCTCCAGGACATGCTTATTCTTTCAACTGTAAGCTACTTCAAGGCTGTGTAAAACTGCCTCAAAACATGAAGCCAACCTTATCTTGAAGCCCCCATTCTAATGAGGGTGTACCTGCAAGCAGTACAGGTGTCTCACCCAGCATCTGGATGTGTAGAACAAATTTTCACAGATTTAAAATTGTCTCTGCTTGCTGTTCCTTTTGGCTATTCAATTCTCTATTGTGTGATCAAGGTAGCCTTCATGGATGCAGTAACAGGCTTCTCTCTAGCTCAAATGCATTTATATTGTCCATAAAATGGAGGAGGATGTTGTGCTGCTGACTTCAGTCTGGTAGGTAGAGAAAACCTTTCTAATTCTGAAGATGCTGGAGTCCTGGTGTGGGACTTGTTTCTCCAGAAACCAAAATAAAAGCTTATTAGAAGGAACAGCTTGTTCTTGCTGAGAGAGAAATCAGTTCTTGGTTTTGGCCTAATATATTGGCAGAGAGAGGGAAGGTAACAGCATGAAGTGGGCATGGAATTTGTTCCTATATGAGGTACAGCAGACAACAAGGCTTTGGGAGATTTCCTTCTCACTTTAAAACTTGTGTCTTTATTTTGGCCCACTCTAAAGATAGAGAGTATATTAACTAGCCTGGGGAGTGTGTACAAAGACAGATCAGAGAGCTTAATTTTCTGGTGTCTGTGGTTAAGAGCTAAAAGCATATTTTGCAGCCCCCTGAGAAGTGACTTTGTAATGTAATATTGGAGGAAGAGAAGATCAGCAGGTACTCATGCAATTTAGTTTGGTAAAGAAATAGAACAGAAAATACAAACTGTCTGTAGACTACAGCCTTCTGGGTTTAAAATGCTGAATTCTTAGATACAGAAAACATGGACTGGATAGAATCCCAGTGGATAACATGGGAACTGTTTGGGGTTTGGGGTAATAAAGTAACTCATATTCACCTAGTCC
Source organism: Galbula dea (assembly GCA_013399015.1). Classification (NCBI taxonomy): domain Eukaryota; kingdom Metazoa; phylum Chordata; class Aves; order Piciformes; family Galbulidae; genus Galbula; species Galbula dea. Next base: position 67,678 of record VWZX01005935.1, read on the forward strand.
TCCACGGATGATGTTAACACAATGTGGATTTTAAAATGTTAGTAATATTTTAATAACTTCTCTCATCCAGAACTACCTTTTATTAGCAATAAGCCTGATTCAACTCACCCTTCACAAAGCATGATGCCATTAATTTATTATGGAATATAGAATTATGTCTTCTATGCCATGTTTAAGAGTTGCTGCTTCCAATCTGTCATGGTCCATGTTTGGGGTCAAAATGAAAACAAAATACAAATGAAGAGAGACTGAACACTCAAAGAGGAAAGATAAATTGCTGGAGGACTCTATTTTCTTTCTGTAAAATATATATATTCTGTATATATATTTCTGTATATTTCTTTTTCTGTAAATTATATTTCATAATATTTTTTCTCTTCCAAAGATTTCCTCATTGTAGTAATGGGTTACTAGGCAAAGGTGAGGAAGGCTCCAGTTGTATGGAGCAGAGGTTTCTTTGTGAGCCAGGTTCTGATGCAGATGACCCTTCAAACTAAAGACTATATTATTCCCTGGTAGAATGTGCCTGGTTAGGAAGAAGGAGGAGAATTTCTCAGGTGTGTGAGAATACAAGAATAATTCATGTCATTTAGAATAATGTTGCATGTACCTTAATAATTGCTGAGGGACTTGTCATACTCCACATGAAACATCGCATGCGAACAGCAGAACAGCACTGCACTGTAGCCTTAAATAGATTAATTTTACACAGAGAAACTCCTGGCTTAGGAATAAGGAGAAGAGTTTCTTTAAGGTCCCTTCCAACCTGAGCCATTCTGAATGCAGTTGGTACAAATGCCTAGATCCTGAGTTTTCTTCTGTAGAGTTGGGAAAGGTCATTTGTGACATGAAACATCTCTGCTGGGGCTTGAATTCTGCACCTTGTTTGAAACTTCTGCAGCTGGTGATTTTTATCTAGATGTTGTATGTACTCTTGGGAAGAAAGAGGCAAATTTCTTCCTTTTGTGCAGTATATATCCTTTCTATATTAGACTCCATCATACATAGAAAACTTAAGCCTTGGGTTAGACCAGCATTCTGGAGAGGAATAGAAACCATCCAAAGAGACAGACAAACTGTTCTGATTTAGCTCAAACATGCTGTCTTAAAAGTATTTCTGTTATGAAGTGCACGATCTGTTTTATTGCAAGTTTCATTTGATTATTGTTCAAACCTTACTTTGTAGCTTTATATATGCTTATCTGTCCCAATTTTCACAGAAACAGATGGTATGTGTCTGACAATCGATCTGTCCTGAAGTGGCAGAGTAAAACACTTTTATTAGAGCAAAAATTATTTGGAAAACTCCTGAGCTCACCCTTTTGTGTACAAAATTGACTTGGTGCAAAGCAAGTTTTATAGCTGCTTAAACTAGTATTGATCAAGAGATCAAAAATTGTGTTACAGCTTCAATAGTTGTTCTGGAAGCACCTACAAGAATAAGGATTTCTGCCTAAATTCTGAAATCAATCCTGATCCTCTGAAAATATCTCTCTTTTTTTTTTCCTAAGCTAATTTTAAAGTTGATTAAGATAAAAAGACAATTTGAAGATGTGTTGTCATTTCTTATTTTCATTTCCTCCTCTGAAAAATCATTCACTTTCTAAAAGCCTTTTTGCACACCTCCAGGCCAGTTTTCATTTTGGAATGAAAGCTGAAAAACTTAAAACTTCTAGGGAAAAGTTATTAAGGAAATCCTTAGGAGTAAATGATGGGTTTACTTAATTTAGTGGTTTTGGTAAAATGCTCTGTGTAAAATCTGGACATAGACAAACTTCAGGCTAATGCATATTTGGGAAATGCAATATGACAGAAGAAAAATAATATAACCATCTCAAATACACCACTGCTTCAGAAAACAGAATTATTTTAATCTCCCTTCAGGTCACAGAGAAGGGAAGAGTGTATTCCCATTTCAGGAAATCATCTCGAAACCAAGTTTTTATTTTTCACATCACTCTTCATGACTTTCTGACCCCACATGAAGATAAGCCCTCTAGGACTTGAATCACCATCCCCCAAATAATTCATTTTCTAGGAATACTGAACCATGTTGATATGTGGAGAGGTTTTGGGCCCTAAAAGTCTCCATTGATTTTGAAAAGTGCACTTTGGCCTCTAGCCTTCTCAAACCAAGAACAGGAAGCTCTTCCACACTGGGGTGTGCTGACAAAGGAAACCCCTCTTTGTGCTCAGCTTCTTCAGCAGCCTCTATCTTCCATGGTTTGCCAGGCTTTAAAGTCTATCACATGCATAAATGTAGTGGTAGAAACACTCATTTTAAAAAAAAAAAAAAAAGAAGAAAAAAGGCAATCCCAAACTGGAAGAATTTATGTCCTCCAAAACCTAACAGCTTGCCAGTTGGTCCTGCTGAGCATCAGGATCTGGTTGTCAGAATGACCCTGGGGCTGTGGGTGGAAGCATTTCTTCCTGGTGCAGATGCAGATCCAGACTCTGAATAGCTTATTCGTGTCAGTGAGTGCTTTCTGCAAGAAGACACATTGATTTTAGTGGAGCTATCATTCTTGCTTTATGATCAATTAGGCTCACAATCTAGCATGAAAGAAGTAAATGAGCAAAATATATAATGTATAGATCTGTCTGGAAAAACTTGAAGCATCTTAGATATTTCCTAGTACAATGGAAATGATTGTATCATCACATCTGAGAAACTAAAGCTCTGGCTTTTAGGAGTGAGAAATCTCACTTCTGTGAAGTATATCTGGTTTTAGGAGATACTTGGAGAGCTTTTGGGCTTGAATCTCTGAGGCAAGCCCCAAAAAGGCTAATTTCCAACAGGAAAAGTGGGTCAGGGAAGAAGAGAGGTAGTAATTACAGCAAAAATCTCTGGAGAACTATTCTCCACATAGCATTGTAAGAAAAAGAAGTGAACAGAAAATGTCCTGATTTACACTACTTCAGGGTATAAGGCTGATTTTTAGCACATTAATATCATCAGGTGATGTGCAAAAGCAGTGATTTAAACTCACTCAGAGCACTGCCATAAGGATTTGTTCTAAATGGCACATGGGTATTGATGATGTTGTCTTTAAGCGGTGGATTCACACAGTGCTACCACTGGTGCAATGGGAAGAAAGGTGGATGTACAGCTCACCTGTTGCACCTTCTGCTTTGCTAACCTTTACAGTGCTGTGAATGATTCTGCTGGAATAATGATTTTTCTACACATGCATTTCATACTATTTTAGTACATTCTTCATTACAGTACACATTGTTCATGGTATTTATTGCAAATGTGTCAAGAAAAAGGTTCCTAGATAAGCATATTGATATTGGGTGATTTTTTTCCATACAGTTTCTTCTGTGTTCCTCTGCACTTGTTGCTATTCTGTCTTATTCACGAGGCAAGCGAGGTGGAAATCACCACAAACAAGTTACCATCAGCCTGTGTCTTAATTTTGGAATCTAGATGTGAATCTGTACATCCCCAAAGCTGGAGGAGACCGAAAGCAGAGTGTTTTGTTCTAAAGGAATGTTAGTAACTGCTGTGTGGGGGAAAAGAAGCACCAGTTGCACTAACACTGCTTCCAGCCATGGGGACCATGTCTGATGGACCCTTCCCATGCTCTGCTTTCTTTAGGAGAAGGCTGAGTCACAGTGGAAAACCCTGAACTATTTCACTTAGTCTGGAAAAAAAAACCAACAAAAAAGGTTTCTTAGGCTTGGTAAAATTTTATGGTGCAAGAACTGTAGATAATTACTGTATAAATATTGGCATAAATTAACTGGTGCAATTTTAGCACTTGATTAATGGAGTGAGCAAGCTACTGGGATGTGTTAATGTTCACAGACATAGACCTTGAAACAGGAAATGAAATATATATTATCCAAATAAAATGAGGTGGAGAATTCACAGAGGAGAATTGTGTAAAAGCAGTGGGGAGCTCACCAAGCCTGCGTGAGAATTCCTTTCATCCCTCACAGCAAACGCAGACACACAGCTTCTCCTGTGGAAAGGGAGAAGTAGGGAACTATGCCAAACAGTGCCAGATGGAGAATTTTAGTTCAAGGAATAAATAATTGAACTAAGAAGCCATGCTTATTGTTCAAGGGAAATGTCTGTCGTTACTGTACCAGACACAACTTTTGCCTTCGTGTAAAACTTGATGCAAACTCGGTGGCAGAAGAGCCCACTGTGCATGGCATGGTGCCCAGGGGGTTGTTCCACTGAGTTTAAGTCCAAATGACTAGAAAACCCCCACTCTCTTGTCCATCTCTGTGTCTTTTCCCAGGTAAGTCTGGAAGCTCCAGGTTCTGTAAGGGAATTATGCAGATATTTGTTGAGGGGAACAAATGTGCTCTCTGTTTATTTTCTGCTCTAAATTGAATTTGCTGAAGATTCAACAGAGCAAAGCAGCACCTGCTAGTCTAATATTACATTAATATCAGTCATGTAGAGTGGGGCCCTGCTTAATGACTAGACTGCCGTTTGCCTCTGCTCAGTAATTGAGATGCAATAGTTTTACTCTCTGCTTTGCTACAGGAGCACTATGTTTTGTTAATCACCACCTCATTATGTTTGGATTGTTATTCAATAAGCTATTTGATGTAGGGTGTGACTGGCAAATGGAAGAAGGTGCTTAGCCTGGTGTAATACATTTGCTCCTGACTTTGAGCTTCTGCAAAATCCCTGCCAAGAGCAGATATGAACTTCTGCTCTGAGGGGACTCTTCTGCTTCACTGTTCTATCGGCCAAGAGGAGCACCAACATGGCCAGGCATGGTCTGTAGCAGTGCTCTGTGGATTTCTTAATATAAATGAATATACTTTTCTTTTGAAGTTGGAACAGAAACACTGAAGATCTCTGATAATATTTTTTAAAATATTTTTTTTTCCTCTGAAAGGGATGGGAGAGAAAGATTATGTCCAAACCTGCTGGTTAGTACAGCAAGAAAGAGGTTGTTTTAAAGGCGTTCCCAGGGGCTCTGGTTGCTGCTCCCATTTCATAGTGTTGTGTTGTAAATTTCCTTTAGTTTTCCATTTCTGAGAAGACAGAATTATACTTTCCCAAGTTAAATCATCCACAGTGATAGTTGTTGTAGTGCAGGGACTTTCTTTTCTTTGTTTGGATAGTGCAAATATAGTTGTGACCCTGATCTCAATTATAGGCTCCAGGTGAGATGGTGAAGTAACACATAGAATATTTATGGTTGGAAAAGACCTCTAAGAAAAGACCTCATGAAGTCAGCCTATCACCACCATACCACTAAACCTTGTCACTAAGTGCCACATCTACACAATAAGATAAAGACTAATGAAGTTCCTATCAGAAAAGATATTAAAGTGCAAGTCCTTTGGGGGGTTGGTGTTATAAAGGCAGAGAAGAAAACTATGCTAAATACTGGAAATCAAGTCAAATGGGAAATCCTACCATTTTTATTTGCATTTGGTCTCAGATGATGCATCATAACTGATGTCTGGTTTGTAGTGCTTCTGAAGGTCAGTGACAATGATGGAAAGAGAAGGAACATTGTGAGTGTACTGACTGTAGAGATGATGCAGTGAGAATATTGGTAAATGTTGCAGAGGAAGGTAAAAAAAAAAAGAAAAATAACAATTAAAATCTTCAAGTTGACAGAAAACTCCTTCCCAATAAGAAGGAAGATTTGGCAGAGCTTAAGAAGTGAGCAGGAGTCTCACATTTCTGGGAAGCAGTTCTCCAGAAACACATCAGAGCACCAGACTGTGCAGATGTTGTCACTGGTTTATTACATGGTAAATTATTTTTCTTCTTTTCAGAGACTGGTAATATTTCCTCTCAGTTGCTCTCATTTAATTTTCTTCTGTTATGAAACTCCATGCAGAAGTTGAATTTTCTGAGAACTACACCCTTGGAATGAGAACTCACTGCACTCTTGGGAATTTTCTTAACAGGGCCCACAGCGATTTAAGCGCCTGATGTGTGCTGATCCTCTAGCAGCTCTTTGATGGACTGAGGTAGGAAACATCTGTTACTCTGGGGCTACTTATCCAATGTGGATCCTAACTCTGTATTTGGCAGAACATCTATTGAAGATTAAATGGTTGTCCTGCTAGATTTCTGGAGGGCTTGTCAGTTGTTTTTCTGATGCAGACTCTGCTAAGTGCTAGGGCATATGGCAGTGCAAGTGTTGTGCTTGATTACAGGGAGGTTATTGAATGTTATGAGTTTTCAAACATTTCTTTTAAAGGTTGTGCTCTAATGTTAGATAGCAGTAAAGTTACCTCCTGTTCCAGTGAATATGGTCATCTAAGTGAGACAAGGGTGTTCCAGAGTGATAAAATATTAATTTGTCTCATTTTTAAGTACTACAGTTTTATTGTCTGGTGGCTTCCTTGTTCATCAAAAGAATCAAATGCACTGAGAGCTGTAACATTTCTTCCTGGAGTTCATTAAAGATAGAATTTATTCCTTTGAACTTATTGTCACTCTCAGCCATTATTAGCAATGATTAAAGATTAAAATTGTCTTCTCTTATGCAGAAATAAGTCTCATGTAAAATGCTGAAGTCCATGTTTAGCCCAACTGGTCAACTCTGTAGCAAAAATAAAGGGGTTTTTTTCCAGTTTATACACAGTCTAACTTTTTTGTAATACTGAATAGAAATACTGTTATTTGTCATCATTTTTGAAAGTTTACACACACAAAACTTTCCTGTAGATTATGGCATTAAATAATCTTGAAAAACCTACTGATTTAGTAAGATGTTCACTTCTTACAGGCTTTTAAAAGTGTTATCTCAAGTTCTAAAGCAGTTTTGGAAACCAATAATTAAGCAGTTTGTCAACAAATCTCCCAAAGGAACTTTCCCCTTTAGCCTTTATTAAAATGTAAGTCTCAGGCACTTCTGAGCTTCTGTTTAATTAGCCTCAGCTTCAGATCTGTACATTTAGAAGCAAACAATAAACCAACAGCTTTCTTCTGGTGCCCTGGGGAAAGGCAGTGTCAGCACTTTTGGATTCCATCCTGCTCAGTTGCAGCCACTGGGGTCTGAAATGGTGTGAAACTGAGACATTCCCTGCACTTGGAATGCAATAGTCATGGATTATTCCTGCACTTAAGTCAAGAGTCTTCTCCAGTGCACTCTTTTTGTGGTATTTTTTCAAAATCAAACCTTTTGCATATTAAAGTATTACTCATCAACAGCAGAAGGATTATCAAGGAGGGGTAGAAGATAAGTATTCAGACAAAGATTTTGCAGTCAACAATGTGTCTGTCTTCAAAAAGTTTTTAAACAAATCTAACCAAAGCAAATAAATATACACCATCAAACCCCAAATATACACCATCAAACCCAAATATCACTCATCAAATGCCAAAGGAAATCATGCTCCATTTAACCACTTTCTCTGGTTTTAAGTCAGATTACCAGATAGGAAGTGGTCTTTAATGTCCTCATTTACTTCCACTCCATTGTAAATCCCTGAGAAGTGAAAGGAACTCTCTAGTCTTGGAATCCAGCCCTTAAACAGTGCTGCCAACCAGCTGCTGAGGTCCCCATTCAGGGCTGGAAACTTTCCCAGCCTTGCTGAAGTCATGCAGGAAGCCCAGATCAAACTTAGTGATTCGAGAATAGGAAAACCAAAAAATAAACCTCAAATCCTCAGGAGGAACTAGACTAAACTTTAGGTTTTAATTACCATTATGCTAATGAAGACAGTGAAGTAATACAGAATTTTTTTCCAAAGTCTGATCTAAACTACTAAACCTGAACTTCTGACTGAAGTGTCAGTTAACAGCAAGTGAATGTCTTGCAGTCCTTTACAACACACATACAAGTCTCTGTGTATTTTCCTCATGGGTGTATGTTCTAAGCCAGCCTCCATAGACATCATATTCTAGCTCTCTAGCAGAAATGTTGTATATTATAATCCACATCCAAGAGAAACAGCTCCACAGCACTCATTAAAAGGTAGATCAGACTCTTCCCATGAGAAAGGTTTAGCTGTCTTGTTGGGAGCACCCAGCCATGGAAGTTTAGAGGCCAAAATACCCTTGTTGGTGAACACTAACTGTCCTGATGGATGCATAGAGATTCCTGAGGTCAGCGTCCAGGGAAGGTAGTTTCTCAGCATCAGCTGTTATTGAGGCAAGTCAACACCTTGAGAGGTTTGCAGGCAGTGGCAGAGGAAGAAGAACCCAAACTATTTATTTACAAACAATGGGAAAAAATATTTTTTTTTACAGTCTGTTTAAATTTTCATGGAACTTGAGTCAGGTCTGGAGCACTAGGTACTTACAGGCAGCTCTGCCAAAAGGAAGGGATCTCATTTCTATGGAAATTAACACCAGACCTTCTATTGAGGATTAAAGCAGAAATACATCTTTGTTTCAAAGGCTGTTAGAGGAAATTGTCCTTACTTAAAGCTGTATTTCCAACCTTTTATGTTAATTACTTTTTTGGGTGATGACACTATGAAAAGGAATTATATTTTGAGAAAAGATGGCTCTAATGTATTTGATCCACTATCAGAATTTACTTTCTGGTAATAAAAATTAATCCCTGCCTTTCTCTTCACCCTTTTGATTGTTGCTTTGTATTTTTTGCCAATGTTTCTAAGTTTTTACTTTATAGCTTCTCTGTAAAATAATTTGAAAACTATTCAAGTGTGATAATTTTGCTCATTTTGAAATGATTTCATGAAGAGTTTATTTTCAACCTGGCATGAAGGTAGGAGGTGAAGGAGGCAGTAAATTCACCAGCTTCCACTGAACGTTAGGAATGAGGGAGAAGAAGGGAAATTTAAGAGCCTAAAAAATTTAAAAAGTGTCTTTTGTTGCTGCCCTTGGAGTACAAGGACAAAGAGGAATTGTAGGGCTTTTCATTCTAGAGCTTTAGCTAGAAAATATGATCTGCTAAATAAATATTTGTGATTTCCTGACCTGAGATCCAAACCTTCATCTCACTGCAAAGGTCACCAGTAAATAGCAGAAGTCCTGAGGTGTGATTAGCTTTGCAGTCCCTGCTGCTGCATCACCCACTTCGCGGTGCCTACGCGGTGCTAGGAGTGCTCCCCTATGGAAGTTGTGGATTACACTAATATTTCTGGTGACCACAGCCTCCAGTAATGGACTGAATATCAAGCTTAAGCATGGCAGGTGTGGGACAATCATCTCTTGTCAGCAATAGCTTCAGGCTCAAGAAGTTCACAGGATCACAGAATGTTAGGATTTGGAAGGGACCTCGAAAGATCATCCAGTCCAGCCCCCCTGCCACAGCAGGATTCCCTACACCAGGTCACACAGAAGCACATCCAGACAGGTTTTGAATTTCTCCAGAGAAGGAGACACCCCAAGCTCTCTGGGCAGTCTGTGCCAGTGCTCTGGCACCTGAACTGGAAAAATGTTTCTTTGTGTATTCACAGGGAACCTCCTATGCTTCAGCTTACAACCATTGCTTCTTGTCTTGTCACTGGGCTTCACCAAGAAGAGCCTGACCCCATCCTCCTGACACACACCCTTCACATATTTAAAAGTATAGATGAGGTCACCCCTTAGTCTCCTCTTCTCCAAGCTAAAGAGACCCAGCCCCCTCAGCCATTCATCAGAAGGAAGACGTTCCACCCTCTTACTTGTCTTTGTGGCCCTGTGCTGGACTTTTTCAAGCAGTTCCCTATCCTTCTTCAACTGAGGGGCCCAAAACTGGACACAATATTCCAGATGCAGCCTCACCAGGGTAAAGTGGGAGAAGAACCTCTCTTGACCTACTAACTACACCCCTTCTAATCCACCCTCCTAGTTCATGGTCATCCTTCCATCTACCAGGACCCACAGACACCTCTCCCCTTCACTGCTTTCCAGCAGCTCAGTCCCCAACCTACACTCATACATAGGGTTGGTCTTTCCCAGGTGCAAGACTCAACACTTGACCTTGTTGAATTTCATTCAATGTCTCCCTGCCCAACTCTCCAGCCTGTCTAAGTCTCGCTGAATGGCAACACACCCCTCCGGTGTGTCAGCCGCTGCACCCACTTTAGTATCAGCAGCAAACTTGCTGACAGCATGCTCTGTTCCCTCAGCCAGGTCGTTAATGAACAGATTGAAAAGTACTGGTCCCAGTATTGATCCCTGAGGGACTCCACTAGACACAGGCCTCCAACTAGACTCCATCCCATTGACCATGACTGTCTGACTTCTGTCCTTCAACCAGTTCACAATCCACCTTACTACCCAATCACCCAGACCACACTTCCTCAGTTTGGCTGCAAGGATGCTGTGGGAGACAGTGTCAAATGCTTTACTGAAATCAAGATATACCACATCCACTGCCCTACCCTCATCTATCCACCCAGTTATGTCCTCATCAAAGGCTCTCAGGTTGGTCAAACATGACTTCCCCTTGGTAAACCCATGCTGACTGCTTCCAATGATCCCCTTATCCTTGATATGCCTAGAGACGAGAGTCAAGGATAAAGTGTTTCATCACCTTTCCAGGGATGGAGGTGAGGCTGAGCAGTCTAGAGTTATCGAACTCCTCTTTCTTGCCCTTTTTATAGACTGGAGTGATGTTTGCCTTCCTCCAATCCCCAGGCACCTCTCCTGTTCCCCAGGACTTACTAAAGATGATGGAGAGTGGCCTGGCAATGACTTCTGTCAGCTCCCTCAACACCCGTGGGTGCATCCCATCAGGTCCCATGGATTTCTGAATGTCCAGATGGCTTAACTGTTCCCTAACACAGTCCTCATAAACCAAGGAAGACTCCTCCTTTATCTTAACGTCATCTGAGGGCTCAGGGGTCTGAGGCTCCTGAGCACAGTCTCTAAGAGTATAGACATAGACAAAGAAGGCATTCAGTAACTCCACCTTCTTTGGATCATCTGTCACCAAGGCACCCACCTCATTCAGCAGGGGCCTGCATTGCCTCTAGTGTTAGTTTTCCCTACGGTGTATTTGAAGAAGCCCTTCCTATTGTCCTTGACCTCCCTTGCAAGGTTTAATTCTGGAGAGGCCTTACCTGCACGTTATGCTGGTTCTTCAACAGATTGTAAGGATCATACATACATATAAAAATATATATTTTAAGAGAAAGCAGTAAGGAAAGCAGAAAAATAAACTAGCAATGTGATGCCTTCCTCTGAGTCAGTCTAGGCTGCCTTCTGCAAGGTGCTTGACTCAAATGGAGTTGAGGGCTCTTAGGACTTCTCAAGAGGCATTTGTTTCAGAAATCCCAAAGAAACCTTAGGAGAGGGTAAAGAGAGATCTTATGTCATTGTCAGTGCAACAAAATAAACAAATATGGTACCTTCTGGGGAAGGAGAGAAGGAGGAAGGGTAAGCATTTAACCATTAGAGTGTGGAAGTATACAGAAGGGAGAAACACCAATCATCAAAGATCTTGCATTGCTGATCTCAAGCTTCCTAGGTGAGCACAGCTGTGCTGTTTCATGCCTTCTCTTAACCTTCAGATGAATGCCAGTTGCAGTTGTTGCCTTAGGTAAGCTTTGACCAGATCTTTTCAGAACAGCAAAGCAGTTCTCCCTGCTGATAGCTGAAGTCTCCTCAGAAACAAATCTGGAAGGTGGATGCCTACACAGAGTGAACAGGTTGTACTAATGCTGTGGGGCTGTGAAACAACAAATACTGGTGCCAATGCTATGAAATCAGCAGAAAATGGACAAGCAGATTCCGTTTCTCATTAATCCTGTGGCATGTTATATGCATCCTAGCATACCACAGAAGAGCCTGTGCTGTGGGCCTGTGGACTCAGCTGGGGATTCACTGGACAATGGAGAGCAAGGCTTAGTGCTATAGGTCTGTGTCCTGTGGAGAACTTGCTGTTCAGCATGCAACCTCAGTTCCTTGTCATGCTGTAGTCTGATCACATGTGGGTCTGGATGCACTGACACAAACAGGTGCTGTGTTCTTGTATCTCCTCTTGCAAGCAAAGTGCTGTAGTTTGTTTGTCTTCTCTGTGCCAACCTGAACAGCTGAGCTGGCAGTGTGGATAACAACCTACTTCAGGCTCAAAGCAAGTAGGGAGGAGAATGCAATTCGTTCTTGTCACTGTCCCAGGGGTAGCACTGGCAGTAAAACCAAAAAATACAGATAGGAAGGTGGGCAGATGGTAAAATCCAGTCTCAGTTTCCTCCTATACTCTTCTGTTTGGGATCTATTACTCTAGTAGTATAAGCTCCCCTAACTCTGCTGGGCTACAGATGTGGAATTAACGACACAGGAAGGTAACTGAGGAGAAAGCAGACCCCAGCCTGCCACCTTGGCTGGGAGGATGGCACCATCTACCCACCATAAGCTTAACTTGCTGCAGAGGAGGAGTAGCTCTCTACCTGCTCACAATGAAAATACCAAGTTCATGCTCACTGCTTGCCATCCTTCAGCTCACTTACTGCTCCCTAGAGCTGCAAGATCAGAAGCAAGAGTCTTACACATAGTTGTGTGGGAATTAAGGGTTGAAGGAAGAGATGGGCGAGTTGTGAGAGTGTGTGGTTATAGGCAGGTATGTGAGCAAGTGTGTTATGAAGCTTGGAAATAATCTCTTCAAGACCTTAATTTTCTTCTATTTCCAGTTCTACTAACTAGATTCTGCTACTTTTATCCTCATCCTTGTACTTCAGTACAAGTGCATGAACATAGGATGCATGATTTAGCTGCTGATGGTTTATAGTGATTGTCCTAAAGCATTGTTATCTTAGAAAACAGCTCTTCCAATTCCTTCAATTGCTAGCAATAGCTTTCTCTTAAAGCCACTTTATTTTCTGAGCAGGCTCTGATAGTAATCTAGGAGACCATAACAGAAGGATCTTTGGATTTGGACATTTCAAAAAGTTCATGTTTCTCTGAATGTTTCCTTGTCAAAGTCAATAGCACTGCAGTGATAGAGCAGAACTGGCTCTTCCCCAGATTCTTTGAAAAGCTGCAGGCTCCTCCAAAAAAGCAATGAATAGGTGTGGGTTAATGGCAGATGCCTGAAATAGTTCTGTTTTCAAAGTGATAGATACTTTAATTAAACACTCTGAAAATTGCTGAACAGAGCTCACAGGTAGGTCTCTTCTATGACAAGGTTCAGATAAAAGCCTAGTTTCTCCATTATCTATTTGTAACTCCTTTCCAAAACTAATTTTTTATCAAGATTTATTTTTGCTGCCTCAAATAGTAGCAGTTGTTTGATTACAAAACACCATTTCTATCTTCAGGCACTTGCTGAGGATTCAGCAAATAGAAGTGATAGGACATGAACATGTTAGTGAGAGGGTTCACAGATCTTCTTGAAAATAAGTTTTGTGTTCCCCTCACTGCTGAAATGCATTTGCAAAAGTCTCCTTGAGCTGAGCTGTTTGTAAATGTTGACCTTGTCAAATAGCTTTCTGTTTCAAATGACCTTTCTCTGGTTAGTGTGGCAAGAGAGAAAGAGAGGAAGAAAATTTATGGGGCATAGAGATTGTTAAAAATGAAGTAATTTCTTTTTCAGCTCTATCTTTATGGGTTTCCATGTATGAACATTTCCCAGCAAAAGGTAGGGGTTTGTTTGAAATATTTCTTTCTAGGGAAGCAAATGATTCCTGCTCAGCTTTATCCCTAAGTGTGACTTTCTTTTTCATGAACGATTTTGTTGATATATTTAACTGATCTTCTTAAATCAATTAGAATGAAATTAGAAAGAAAAAAAATACTCATTGGGTGGAAAAATCCAATACAGAAATTGACTTACTGTTCTGTTAGGGATAAAAATAAACTGTGCAAATCACACCCAAAGTGGTGAAAACTTCAGGAATATTTCAGTTTGGAGCCTTGGTTGTTCCTTACCAAAACTGACAGCTGAGACACCTCTACTGATGCTCCTTGAGTATGATAGACTCTCTCATTGACTTAAATTTGGATCAATCCTGGCTTGCAAATAGGTCATTTATTTAACTGATTGTTAGTGGGTGGTCTTCTTCCTCATTTCTGCTGTCATTAAAAGATGCTTATATTGTACCTACGTGCCTTGTCTTTCTACAGTCTCTCCTAAAATGTGTTGTGACACTATAACTGGATTTGTGATCAGCCAGTATTAGCCATTTCTTAACTTCTAAAAGCCTAGTGTAGGTAACATGTTTGCCTTTTGAACCTGTGTTGTACTTACCATGTTCCCAAGCATGACAGATCTGACTCTTTTAACCACCAATTAAACAGCGGTTAACAGAAAGCATTGTACTATCTCAGCTGCTTGCTTATTAACTAATAGCCATCTTCAGGGAAACCATCTCAGAACAGAAACTGGAATTTGGATGGAGCCTTTCTCTTACAGCATTCCTCTGGTTCCTCTTTTAAGAAGCACTTGTTTCCTCCCTGTGATGCTTTGCTTCATCTGGAGTACAGAGGTGAAACTCTGCTGCTTACTTATGTAAGGAGGATGCTGGGGTTTGTCTGCCAGTAGGAAAACCTGACAATGGAAGTACTCATTCTGATGTTATGTAAATGATAAGGTAACCCCAACCTTGTGTTTCCCAAACATGCTCAAGGTTTGAGCTTCTCAAGCTTGGCTACAATTTTTGCAGTATCCTGATTCACTGTCTCTGAGAAGAGTTTCCTAAACTTTCCAATTTCTATCTTTGTTCACCTTATCCCTGAGCACTAGGCAGGTTTAATGGTAAAGCAAAGACTTACCAAGACCAGGGGTCAAGGTTTTGTGGGCAAGGTTGGAAACAAGAGATCACAAGTAAACTCAACGTAAAACACAATCCTGGCTTATACTTGACAGTATTTCCTCCAGCCTGTGCTTGTATCTCTCATCTAGAATTCTCTGCACAAACTCTTTGTGAACACTGAGCTCCAAGGTTCACAAAGTCATTTGACTTTCCAGAGGACTGGACACCTTTTCTCTTAAACTAGCCACACTTGCATTTCACTGGAGCTGGGGGTGAATACAAATGTCAATGTCCTTCATGGAGTGGTGAAGGAGGCATCTGGGGTACCCCATGATAACTGCCCCCATGTCTTCCTTCATCCCTGTCATTCATACCAGAATCACCTATAAATACCTTGCTTTTGTTCCTAGACCTACAACTTCTGGAGGTCTTTGTTCCTAGACTGCCAGTCTGAGCAGTTTATCATCTCTCCTGGTCTGTTGTGAGTAGCTTTACATTCACAGTAAGTATTAGTATCCTTAAATTCACAGTAAATATTAATATAGCTACATTCATAATGAATATTAGTATTATTATGTCCATAGCTATGTGTCCAGTCTGTGAGGCTCATGATCTTTGTTTATTAGGAGCTTTCAAAGAGCTCATATAAATATTTGTTATTGCCTGTACATGAAAGATATCTAAGGTCATGTTGAAAGAAATTGCTGGATCCTTTAAATTCTGCAAAAGTGAAATGCAGAAGAGCTTACATATTTGTGCTGCAGGTTTTTCTGAATTATTGCTTTAGAAACTTGAAAGAGCTTTAGTTTGCTAACAAAGCAAGAAGCTGTAAGATCAGTATTTGTTAAAGAAGGAAGCCTTGAAATTTTCTTTTACTCTTTGATTTTTAAGATAAATACACACAAGTGGTCTGATAACTTCATTATGCTTTTGATGACCTTTCAGTAAAAAAACAGACTAGAAATTTGAGTATTCCATTTTATTACCTTCTTTTGAACCTTTGTCTTCAGATTTTTCCCAGGCACCCAAACAATCATCTTCATTCCAGTAATGAAGTTTCAACAGGATCCTCTTGGGGTTTTACACAGTTTCTTCAGAGCCATTTCTATGTAGAAATGTACTAGTCACAGCAGAGAATTTCCCTCTGCTGAGGAGGTGTAAAGGTCACCTGTACACTGAAGACTGAAACAGAAGTAAAAGCAAATGGAAAATTAAGACCAGTGAGGCCTCAAGATGGTTTCATGCAGGCTGGCAGGCTGCAGCACCTTCACATGAGGTGATTCTAGCTGCCTTCAAAGCTTAACTCTGTGGTTCTATAGGGCTAAAGCTTTGCCTACTATGGGGAAAAAAAGTTAGTATTGCTACTTCTCTCTGTTCCTGCTGCAGTAAATCAGCCAACCTGGGCCAGTAGAAACAGCCTTAGTGGTGAAACTGATCTCAGGCTGTGGTAATTCACCCTGCTCATGGCTACTCTGACCTCCCCACACACTTACTCCGTTTACTTTTTAAATGACCAATTTAATCAGGCACATGTACAATCCAGAAATGGGTGTGTGGATATCTCAATATGTAAGAGAGGGAACTTCAGCTGTTTTATCTTTCATTAGCTAATAACAGCAGTAATGACCTCAGCAGCACAGGATGTCTTTTGCAAAATTAATAACCACATGAGGGTTAATGGCCCAAGGCAATGAACTCTCTCAGACAATCATTAATCTACCTTGATGATTATTGCTTCATTACTGAACACTGAAACCTCTCTGGTGTACCAGTGAGTGGCTGATTTCAGCCCTCCCTACTGATGTTCACAGTGGGTCCTCTTATCTTTCTTCTGGGCACACAGGAGACCCCCAGTAAAGGTCTGAGTTGCAAATGAAGGTAACAAGCATGAGAGGTATGGAACTGATTTGAATATGGATTTGGAGAGCAATCATTTCCCAGATGGTTGTCTCTTTTCTGCCTACATTTTAAATAGAGCTTTAAGGGGTAAGTTTGTTTAGTTTTTTAAAGTAGCTGTAGTCTGGGAAACAATACCATGGTTATGAAGCAAAGACTTTCTGAGATGGTTAAATGGTTAGGTTAATAGAGACTGGTTAATAGTGTCCATCAGTAGAGTCCTTGCTTTCTTTCCCAGGAATAGCATCCTGCAGTTCAGAGCTGCAAACATTTCCCATTCATTGATTCTATTGTTCTGATTTTAGACCTGTAAATTTCATGTGGAGAAGATGAGACATCAAAAAAAACCCCTCAAAACAAAACCAAACTAATCACGCAACCAAAACCAAATCAACCAAAAAACAAACCCAAAAAGCCCCAATCAAACAATGAACAAAAAGAGACAGCAGTCAGGATATTAAACACAACCAGCCCCTGCCACAGACAGACATTTTTATGGCAACTTATTCCCCTCTATTGGGAATACTCAAGTTTTTCAGAACAGTGTCAGCATCTCTAGAAGAAGAGAGCTCTGAGAACACCTCATCTTGTTGGCTGTGGAATAAAGGAACTTGCACCATCCCACATCCAGCCTATTTTCCTCCTCCTCAGCCCATGACAGCTGTGCATATTAACCTTCAGAGCCCTTTTTTTGTTGTTGTTCTGCTGCTTTATTATCTCTGCTGCCAGGATTAGTTTTAGCAGGACAGTGATTAATACAGAGAGGGTGCTGCATAACCAGCTCTGATCTGGGAGGGTAATTAGGATCTCTAGCTACTAGCTCCTAGTAAGGAGCAGCTTCAGTTCATTTGGTAGTTTCACAGCACTGGTACAGAGCAGATAGATCTGGACTAGAGGTTTGAAATCTCTCTGCCCTGGAGGGCTAAAAAATATAAATTGTTTATGCTTCTCTTGTTTTGTTTTCCTTTGTGGAATGTGGGAAGTGTAGCTAAATAGTGTTGATGGAAAGGAGCTGTAATTATCAACTGTTATGATTGAAGATGGTTTACTAGGGAGGGGAGAGCTCCTTAGGACTCCTCAGGTGCAGCCTGATGCTACCCCAGTGTAGGCTGACAACATTATGGGAGCTTAACAGTGTCTGTATCTCAGACAGAAACTGGGGATTGGGAAACAGCACTTGTGAAAATTCAGAGCCTCAGCCTGCAAGGTGTCCTCAGTGTGCTCTGAGAGGTGGAGGCAAGAGAATCCTCCTGACCAGGTCTCCTCCACACACTTCCTCTGAGCTTTAGAAACTACTCCTAATAATAAGCAGAAAAGGCAAAGTGCCCCAGGAGCTGTAGCAGTGACAGCAGGATCAGCTCTGCCACTCTGCTCATGGCTTTGTACTTTTGGCAGTTCTTGTGCTTCTTTGTTTTTCATGGAGATTGACACACACTGCCACCTCCATTGACTCACTCTTCTGTTTGATCTATTGATCATAAGCCTAATGGGTGGTCAACAGCAAATTTGATGGGAAATTTTCTCTGCTCTACTCTCTGGTGAGCATTCACTGTGTGCCTAGCAATTACAAAATCTCATTCCATTACACTACTAATTTACAGGGAGCAAAATTAAAAACAAGGTGATTACTGCATGTAATTTATGGCCCATGTAATTATATAGCTGTCAGAGGAATGGATGCAGTTGGACTGGTTTCTGGGTTTGGTGGGGTTTTGTTTTGTGGTGCTTTATGCAGACTAGGTCTGCACACTGGTCTAGTGAGTTTGTTCATTGTCCACAGCTGAAAACATTCATTTTCTATTGCAAGATCACTAACCTTTCATCTAAGCACACAGTTGGACACAGTTACAATTAACTGCAGAACTATTGGGAAATTTTGCTTATTGGTCTTGAAACCCCCTCAGGTAAAGGGAAATAGTTTTTCTTTTTTGTATCTAGTGGTGGATGAAGAAGAGAACTTCAGTTCTCTGAGATATAGCTAGGATGCTCTGGTTGTAAATACATTTTTTTTAAAGTACTTGTCATAACTGTGGCTTTTATAAAAGATTCCTTGTCCAAAAGCTGGTAGGAAATAAAGAGTAAATCACAAAGGAAATACTGAGCATCTGCTTTTGATAGGATTATTGATGGCATCTGCATAATTTTTTGATGGATTAAGCAACAAATTTTTAGAGACCTACATGAAATTTCTTTTCCACAAGCATTCAACTAGTGGAGAAAAGGTCATAACAGAGCTGCATCTCTTCTGTTTGAGAACTCGCAAGTACACTTTTGAAATGATGGTAAATAAATTATACTAACTGGTGCAATGCATAAGTAATCATGGAACAACAGAGCACACAACTCCATTTAATAGCCAACCAAATATAGAGGGGCTTGTTCAAAATCTGTGGGGCTTGGCACATTGGTATTTTATTCTTCATCTGCAAACCACACTATTTATACACTCTGTGTTATGGGGTAGTTGATTTCCCATGCCTGAGCTGCAGAGCTAGGATGGTGAACCACTCCTGGGGGCAGGCTCTGTGGACAGAGTCCTGGAAGGCAGATCCTGTGTCTTGCTGATCTTATTCCTCTCTCTAGGTCCCTATTGGCAACGGGAAAAAGCCAACCAACCCCTCCCCAAACTGCTGTTACCATGTTCCTGTGGTACCTTACTGCAAGTCTGCTGCTGACTGTGCACTAGGAGTTCATTAGCAAACCCCAATTCCAGAGCTGAATTACTAGTCAGTGATAAAGCGTAAAAGAAGAAAATTATTCTCTTGTTTTTATATCTATACCTGTTTTTTACCAATGTCTGTTTTCTTAACTGAGGTGTTTTCTCCTTGTGTTTTTAAGCTTGGAAACAACCAGTTGTAAAAAGATTTG
Source organism: Galbula dea (assembly GCA_013399015.1). Taxonomy (NCBI): domain Eukaryota; kingdom Metazoa; phylum Chordata; class Aves; order Piciformes; family Galbulidae; genus Galbula; species Galbula dea. The sequence continues at coordinate 87,028 of VWZX01005935.1, forward strand.
AATGCTAATTTCTCCTTGAGATAAAAATATAAAAAATAAGTGTCTGACAAGTAGTTACTTAATTGGCTAAGTCTTTGGCAATACAGACAAGTATAATTTCATTTTATGACCCACAACCCTGTGGCTTTATTACAGAAGGCTGAGTAGTCTTTTCGTGCAGAAAGGAAACTGAAGTCTAAAGCTGAAGCTTGTAAAGCTCTTGTAATGTAAAAACATCAGTAGCAGAGAATATATCCCTTTCTGAAAGAAGAACTTGGCAGCAGTTGTGGGATAATAACATCTGCTGTGGGGGGAATGCAGGAAAGGTTTTTCTGGTGCAGTTCGTTTCCACCGATGGAAGCTGTGCAAGTGAAATAGTCTGCATAAACTGACCCTGAAGGCTGGTCACTGCCTGTGCTTGCTCTGTCAGCGTAACAGTGATGGAGACTTAGGTGAAAAGAGTAAAAAAACCTATATATATTAGGCTTGAAAAGAAACTGAGGCTCTAATCCTGTGGCAAGGCTCTGTTACCTCTTCGATCCTACCCATGCAAGGCTGTGTATCACTGCTTCCATGTGACTTGAGTATAGAGCAGTCCAATAATGAAGTAAAAACTGATTAGCTTTCTAGTTTAGTGCTGCCTCTTATGGTAAATCTATGTTATTTTGAAGGACTGTAGACTTAATGTCACAGTTTGAAGGATCTTTTCATTTTGGAAACTGCTTTTGTATTGCAGTGAGTTCAGGCTGCAGAACATGTCCCAGAGTAGTAACTAAAGATGGTTCCATTAGCTCAGTGTAACACAGTGTGAATGAACACAGATTTGTGTCGCAATAGGAATAAAAAGTGAAGAAATTATTGTGCCTTATCAAGGTTACCTTTATGCTCTTCATCAGACTACATCAATGCATTCAATTTTCTCGAAGGAATTTTGAAGGTCAAACCCATGTTTACTTGGAGAATCTCTGCCTCTAGTGTAACCTTTATTTATGTTTTTAATTAATTAGCTTTTTCTTCTCATGTATGCTATAAATGTGGTGATAAAGTTTTACATTTTTTTCCCTTCCAGGAGGGGAAAAAACAAATCCTATTTGATGGTTGTGCTCATGGTTGTGCAATGTTTCAGTGCTTTCAGTCTAGTGCAGACTACTGATGAAGGTGGTTGAATTTTCTCAGCATTGCCACTCCTTGCACTAACACTTATTGTCCATCCATGCAAGTGTAAGTAACTCTTGCTCTGGGGGCAAAATGTTCATTTTGGTTCTGCTAGCACAATGTTCCTCTGAAGTTATTCTAGCATGTCAATAATGCAAGGCTGCTTTAACTTCAGGCTAATTGTCAGTGATTGTTCCATATGTCATGTGTCAGGGGAGGAAACAAGAACATTTGTCACTTGCTCAGAAGAAGCTTGTGGCAGTGCCTTAGACAGGTTTTTTTTGCTTCACCTGGTGCTTAACTCAATAATACTATGTTGAATCAACCTTGGCTGTTGTGCCTGTGAAAGAATCACAAAATAAATTAACATTTCAGCAAAAATATTGCTCTGTCACCTCCTTGTGAAAACTTACTTTGAAATAACCCTCCTTAATGTTCAGGATAACTGAACCCTCGTAGATTTCCATCCCTACCAGTCATGCTCCAGATGCTTTTAACCATCTTGTACCAGATCAGTTTGTACCGTGCTAGATTCTGATTTATTCGTTTGGTTTGGGCTGATCTCTGCTACCTGGAAGATTTCTGCCTTCTTCTGACTTTGTCAGTGACAGTACACACCTGCAAACCCCACCACCAGTGCAGAATGAACAGTGCCAGTCTTGTCTTTCTTAAACCACCAAACCCAAACCCAGCACAGGTTGGCAGATGAAGCCTCTTTGGAGCTTGCAGCTTGTTTACAGCACGTGTCAGTGTTTAGGGTAAGTTACCTTGGTTCAGGTCTGAAAACTGACACATGGTTTGCTCATTAACATCCCACCTCTGAGCTAATATCTCTTCCCTTCCACCTTATCTGCTTAAAGGGCATTAAATACTAACTTAAGGGAATGCTGGAGTGTGGAGTTTTAAAATTAGATTCTGAAACAATCAACCTTTTAGGTAAACATTTTCTAGTGTACTTAGCTTCCCTGACTTCCTCCTGCAGGAAGAAGGTCACAGTCTGACTCTCAGCTATTATTCCCCTTTCTCCCTCCTTTTGCCACCATTAATACTAGCTACTGGTGACTGAAGTTTCACTGGGAAAGGGCTTCTGCTGTGTTGCTTTATCTAACAAGGAAGATGGCAGAAGGCTCAATTCTGCATGGTGTGTTCTGCCAGAGAGCTGCAGTACAAACGTGTTTAGTGATTTCTGTATGGAGTTATATTTGCAATATCATTTGAATGCCAACCTCCAAATCTTAGTTTTCTGCAATAAAATCTCAGGGCCATCAGTCACAGGAAAGAGCTGAAATGGTATTTGAATGCTCTAGGCATGGAGAAATATATGAAGAGGTTTGGTGTGGACTGTGAGGATTAAATTGCTCATTTTTGGTTTAATTCCTTTGTCAGTTCTCTTGGCCATTGGTTGCAGAGTGTCTGCATCTCTCATTTATTGAATCATAGAAAGGTTAGAGTTGGAAGGAACCTTTACAGGTCATCCAGTTAAAAAAAAAAAACCAATAAATGTATTTAAACAATCCCAAAGTTTCTTGTGCTACTGATGTAAGAATGCACACATTAATCTCCAAACAGAAGGAAAAAAGCATATCACACAAAGTCTGCTGAAGTTGTTGGAACAGCTCTTGGAGACAGCAATATCCAAGTTCATGATGCTCTAGATATAGATCACAGTGTATGGGCAGAAGTAAACCTGTCAGTCTGTCCTTCTCCTGAGCTGTGTCATTCTTGGCACACATTCATGCACATAGACGTTTGTCTGAGGAGGGTTTTTTGTTTTTGTTGGTTTGGGTTTTTCCTTTATTTATTTTGCAGGAAATATTGATTCTGCTAAGGAAAATCTGATATTCTCTAGTGCAGCAGTAAAACTGTGTACATGATGTTCTCCAGTGAATAAAAATCTCATGCTATCATAGGGCAGGAAAATCAATCCCATATGCCTATTTTCCTTCAATGAAACCCAAATTATTGGTGTGAAAAACGACTGAGACAGTCTGTATGTCTGAGCTGTTCAGACTGGGGCATCTCTTTTGGCTTACAAAATGTATCATTTATTTAAACAAAAAGTCCCTCCAAACAAAACAAAACAAAACAGGTTGATTTCTACTAATAGTTTGTAGCTCTAAAGACGGACTGTAAGTTATGGGCTGGCTGTGTCCCACTCACAGAATTACTGAGAAAATAATTTTCTGGGTTAGGGGAGGGATTTTTTTTCTTGTTTGGTTGTCAATTCAAGGCTATTATCTTGGATGATAATATCTAGAGTTCCACTGCTTGAATATCTAAAGAGCATGTTTAAATTACTTTGGGAAAATTACTACAGACAATTATGGGATTGTAATATAAAATACCATAATTACACTGTAATGCTTCTCATCGATTTTGGAGCTTTGCACTTTGCCATAGCATAAAAGAGTCAACTTTTTTTTCTTTGCCCACCTGGAAAGTTAATGCTTTAATATCTGCTTTACAAAGACAATTTTTCAAACTTAGCAAGCAGGATATGAAAAATATGTATTCTATGTGTATGAATAGACACACATGTTTGTGATTCTGTGATATTCACTGTGCTTTGAAAGCCACGTGCCACTGTCTCATCTTTCAAGTTCATTCTCCATTTGGAATGGTCCAGAGTGGCCTTACACTGAGAGGCAAACTTGCTTATACCTGAGCATGAGTAAAGGACAAAGCTTACCCCAAGATAAGAAGAAAGGATGAGACAATGTGGTGGTGATGTTCCTACTTCTTGTGGCTAGAACAAGGCAGTATGTTACATCCCAAACTTACCAGGAAGCAGAGAGGGGACATGTTCTTCATTGAGGAAATATTTTTTTGGGGTCCCAAAACACCAGCCCTATCAGCTCTTTGGGGGTGTAGTCATAAGGCAGCTCTTTATAAACCAACAAGAGGGAATTCACAGAATCACAGAATCACAGAATCATTACGGTTGGAAAGGACCCTCAAGATCATCTAGTCCAACCGGTAGCCCTACACTACTCTTACCCCTAAATCATCCCCTGAAGAATCACATCTATCCTCTTCTTAAAAACCTCCAGGGATGGTGACTCCACCACTTCCCTGGGCAGCCTATTCCAATATCTAACCACTCTTTCAGTAAAGAAATTCTTCCTAATATCTAATCTAAACCTACCCTGCCTCAGCTTAAGCCCATTCCCTCTAGTCCTGTCACTAGTCACAAGGGAGAAGAAGCCAACACCCGCCCCCCTAGAATGACCTTTCAAGTAGCTGAAGAGCACGATAAGGTCTCCCCTCAGCCTCCTCTTCTTCAGGCTAAACAACCCCAGCTCCCTAAGCCTCTCCTCATAAGGCCTGTTCTCCAGACCCCTGATTAGCTTAGTTGCCCTTCTCTGCACCCTCTCCAGTGTCCTTCCTATACTGTGGTGCCCAAAACTGCACACAGTACTCAAGGTGTGGCCTCACCAGTGCAGTGTACAGTGGCAAGATCACTTCCCTGCTCCTACTGGTCACACTATTCCTGATGCAAGCCAGGATGCCATTGGCCTTCTTAGCCACCTGGGCACACTGCTGACTCATGTTCAGCTGGCCGTCAATCAGCACCCCCACGTCCTTCTCAGAGAAGCTACTTCCAGTTATTGCTAGTTAAAACTAATCTCTCTACAAAGAACACAGGGAAAAAGTGCCTATCCTTTCTGGTTTGCATTTACAGACTGTGAACAATGAAGTATCTTTTCATCTATTTCAAACACTTTCTGGATGAGGTTCTCTCACTATAATAATACAGAGAAAGAGCAATGTGCTACTGCTGCAAAAATTCTTTGGCATCCCTGTGTTTTCAACGGCTGCTACTGCTGCATTCCTGTATCCTCCCCAAGAAGTCATTTCAGAGCATGTGACTCCAAAACAGTAGATGATTTTACAGCAGATAAAATGAGATATAGCTTTGATCCCCAACCCCATATGCAGGAATTTTATTCCCTCTAGTTCCTGATATTGAGAGGTCTCCAATTACTTCATCTTCCCCAGGTCTCTAGCCGAACTTTCTCTTTGCTCTGGTACCTTCAACTACTTGGTAATGACTAGTGCCAGCTCACAAACATCATCATCTCCTCATTGGTACCCTTTCTGCTGCTATCTTCTCTATTGTTTGAGAGCAAATTTGGCTAATTTTAATGCTTTTTATTCTTTTAATATTCTTTCTTTACATCAATTTGCATAATGTAAGTTCTTGCACACCAGTGAAATTTCTTGCACATGAGTGTATCTTGGCCACCTTAGTTTATGATCACTTTCCTTTATGAAATGATGAGAAAGATGAGAAAAACTCAGTAAGTCCTTTCATGAGAGGCATAAACAGAGTCTGAAGATTTGCATCCACACGACTTCCTTCATGAACCCACATGTCTCCTACCAGCTGCCTCTAGGCCTCAGGAGGCTCCTATGACATTTGGATTAAGCTCTGCAATAACAATATTGATTGAAGTGTCTTACTGGTCAAAGAGGCAAAGCTGTCCTGTTCTGTAAATAATATATCATCATGTTGTTAGTGCCTTATCTTTTAAACTATTCTGATGTAAAGTGGATTTGTCTTTCCCTTGCACATTAGCCATGCACAGTCTTTTCTTTCTTTGAGTGTTGACTGCCAGGTGCACTTTGTGCCACATTCACCTTCTGTGGAGCAAGCTATGAGCATGCTGCCATCTCATGGAAGCCACAGAGTAATTAGAGATGACAAACTGTACAGGACAAATTAGTATTATTATGTAAATTTGACCTGCACAAAGATAAGGAAAAAAGAAAAGGAAAATTCAGTCTGTGTTTTAAAACTAAGAACATTCTCTGATTTCCATGTAACAGATAATGAGACTGCAAGTGGCAGAGCAATTGTGGTTGAACCTTCTGTATATCCTTCTAGATGTACAAGGTTTTTGTGCTTTTAGAAAAATAAAGGGCCTTGACTACACAATATTAATATTAAAGATGTCTGGAATATTGCAGCAAATCCCACTGAACATTACTATCAGCACAATTAACTCCCCAGAAGAATATCTTTCTTTGCTTTCAGCAGCAGTTATTGGTTTATGTGGTAGAGAAAACCATAATTAAATCTATTAAGGTGACTTGTTACAGAACACAAATGTCTGAATACATGGAAAAAGAAAACATTTTGTCTTTCTTTCCTGAGGGTAGATAACACAATGTCTTTCAATTCTAGTTTAAGAATTCTTAGTCTGTTCAACCTTCTGACATTCTGGTGTTCAGCTAGGATTTCTGTTCCTCACTCAGCTCTGGGATGTCTAGCTGCCATCATGATAGATGTGTTGCTGCTTCAGACTCTACTCCCTTAGGGTCTTCAGTTATCATCAAGAGTATTTTAGCACAGGACCCTACAGGGAAGGAAGTGTCTTCACAGTCTGTGTTCTGCTTTTGAGATCTCTGTTTCAAGACAGTGGTTTGGCCATGTGGTCTTAATGTCACTGCTCAGAAGACCAGAAATCTGGGGTACCTCTCAAAAGGACCATGTGACTCAATGTCCTGGTTCCAACAGCAGCCGTGAGTGGGTTACCTGAACCGGTGGCAGCCCTAGGAAGTGTCTACCAGTTCCCTTCTGTTTTCAGGGGGGATGAGGCTTTAGAGACTCTTTTTCCTTTTCACCTTTGTGGGATTTTGATCTCACAGACTATAAAGTTTTAGCCACTGATTTGACTTATCTGTAGAGTGTATCTGCTAACCAGAGAAAGCAGGAAAGGCTGCTGGTGTCTAACAGTGATTGTGTCAGAAATTTGTGTGGTATACTGCCCTTCTGAGTTCCTGCTTAAGAAGAGACAACGGATGGAGCTTTGCAATACCTACAGTTACATAGAGCAACAACTCAAAATAACCCTTCTTGCAATTTAAAGTCTTATTGCATCAGCAAGCTTATCTTTTTGAGGCAGAAGATAATCTTGGTGTAGTCTTCCGGTCAACTATTTTTACTCTTCTTTTTAATATAGACTCAGCCTTTGATATGTTTGCAGGTAGGGGTATGTTTTCTGAAGAGCTGGTTTGCCTTTCACCAGCTGTTTGTAGCTGTGTGTTAGTACCCACAACTCCAGGCTGAACTACTTAGAGTTGCACCTAACATCCATCTCCTGAGCAGAGAACTGCTGTGCTCTTTCATCCTGCACTTCCAGCTGTGGATTTAGTGCCAGCTGGCAGAGTGAACATGTAGGAACAGCACAAATTATTTTGGCAGGTGAGGACCTAGTGTGCTCCTTCTGACAAATATTGTGGATAGAAGAGGAATTCTGATGCTGAATTTCTCTGCAATCTCTAGAAATTTCTAGGTCTCTGCTGCTGCTTCTCTAAAATAAGGAAGTTTGGTGGGAAGTGTTGTTAGGCATTGGCCCAGGCTGCCCAGGACAGTCGTGGAGTCACCATCCCTTAGAAGGGTTTAAGAAACATAGAGATGTGGTACTTAGGGACATGGTTTTGGGGCATGATGGTAGTAGGTTCTCTTCCAACCTTGATAATTCTTTGTGATTCTGTGTTTTGCCTGTGAGATGGGAAGGCTTGCTAACTCCAGTGTATAAAATGGCTTTACTTCAGCCATTCTGGAAGGACAACTTCTAGTCTCCCAATTCAAAGTTTCTGCTGTGTTATTTTAGTGTGGAGAGCAGAAGAAAAGATAATTCAATAGAATTCTTTGTTTCTTCTCAGCCATCTCCATGCTCTGAGAATTTCTCTGGGTTGATTCAGGTCTTTCAAAAGCAGCAAATAGAAAAGGATGGCACTGCACATAGAGTTTTCTGAGCTGCATCCTTATGCTGAGATCCAAGAGGATGCTGCCAGGGTAAGACTGCATTACAAAGCCCAAGCCATGAAATAAATTTTAACCCCCTCTGAATTTCAACAACTTATATCTAAAAGGCACATCTGCCAAAATCCAAGATTCTGCCACCTACTAATAAAGGACTGAGGGGAATTGGGTTTTATTTTCTTTCTTTAAGAAACCTCCATCCAGTCAGTTGGACTACAACCAGTGACGCTACCCAAAGCAAAAGATACCACAGATGCTGCCTACCACCTAAGCCTTGCCATGGGTGTTCTTGGTAGTGCCACTTGGGGAGAGATTTCTTCTACCATGCTTGCTGTAAAAGTACCAGACCTTAGGCTAACTCCCTCAAAATGAAAAGGAAAATATACAGATTTGGAAATTAGTCCTGTGGGTTGGACATCCATAGTTGTTTTCATTACTGTTTTATTTGCTTTATTTTCCTCTGAAATTTCTTTGTAGTTGTCCAGTAACTTTTCTGTTTCTGAACAAGCTCAGGGAAAACAACGATGTTATTCAAAATCAGAGTGAAGTTTGAGGGGATCCAAGTGAGAGAACAGTTGCAAACCAGAAGAATAAGCTGAACAATGAAGTAATGAAGTCCTTTATTTGGATGTTCTTGGCTGATCTCTGAGCCCAGTGACATGCTGTCTGTCAGTTTGAGACAGTTTCTCCCCTTAAATTTATGTTCTCCTTTTATTCACCATGACGTTCTCCCTTCCTTTCATGCTCCTGTTTTTATTCTCAGTCTGGCACAGGCTGCCATGTAGATCAAAAGTGATAAATAAGCTTCACCCTCTCCTGTCTCACACAGAACCTCAGTTTTAAGGCTCTGTTCGTGCTTGTCACTTGGCACCTAACTATCCTCTGTACATCCTAGCATTGTGTGAAACATGCAGCAGAACTGGGATTTTCTTTGTATATGTGCTACTATATTCACCCTTTTTTAATCACTTTTAACTCTTCCAGGAGGTCATGGTGGCATCATTTTATACAGAGTGGACCTGTTGTAGACTGATTCTTCTAAATAGCTTTTCCTCACCACAATCCTCCTTTTATGGATTTTAGGGGATCATGCTGTCATGGTCATTCCAGTAGAAATGTTTCTGCAACTTTCTTTTACTTAGTCTGTTTGTACTTTCCATAACAAAAATCATGAGAGCTTTTTCCTTACAGCTGAGGAGAGGAGGAAGCATTTCAGGAGGCAGTTGCTCCCCCAGGATGCTGCTGTATGAATAAAAGATTTAGGTGCATTTCCATACCATACTTTGTCTTTTTGTTAGGTATTTCAAGAAAATCTGATTCTGGTATACTGAGTGAAGATGTTGGCATTTCCCACTCCAGCTTGAGGGCTGAAGAACAGTTCTTAATGGCTTACTGCCCAAGCTGTTGGCTGGACTGTATTTATGGCTCCTGGGGCCATGATCTCTGCTGGAATTGTGGATCAGGTACACAAGGTTAGAGATTGAAGCAGATTCATGGACTTTATTCCTTCATGATTATCCACAATGATCCAACAGCCACTGGGAAGCCCTGTACATTAATCCTGCTAAAAGATGGCAATCCTTTCTCCAAATCTCAGCTTAGCCCAACTGAAAAAAGGTCTAAAGAGAGCCTAAATTAGTATTGTTAGGGTTTTTTTCTACTAAAGCATTCTGGAACTAGATTGCTCTACATGTAGGTTACAGTGTAGCTATTTTGGATAGCTCCAAGATTTTCTTTTAACTGATTTTGGTGGAATGTTCCAGATGGCAGGAATAGTACAGTGCCAGTGGAACAGTGCACAACAGGACCAGTCTTCACAGTAAGACCAGTCTTCACACCAGCTCCTCCATACTTTTCTTGGACCTAACAACCTTATGCTGTTGATTTGTACATAATAAAGTAGCTCATAACCACTAACCTTATAGAATGGATGTAATTTTTAGTCTGGTTTTTTTTTCCTCAAATGTGACTTTAAGAGTTCCAGTGAAGTAGAAGTCCTTAGCACCTCTGAAATTTGGAAACCATTGTTCCATGGAAAAGTGGTATAGCAAATTAAAAAAAAATAGAGATATGTAATTTATCTGTGCAGCATTTGTATAAGGAATATAACTCATCCTATTAGAACATAAAGCTTTTGAGAGTTCTGGAGCTCAACATAACACTTGAAGGAACTGGATAAATAGTGTCATTATCACCTCACTGACACTTTCAGATTCTATGTATGAGACAGACTATGCAGACAGAAGTGGAAGACAATTCAGTTTATTCTTCTCCACTGTAAGGGATCTGGTTTAGAAAATGGCAATGTCAGAGGATTACTAAAAGGAGTGCAGGCCAAGATGAGGGATTTAATCCCTTCTAAAAATGTGGGAAAACTGGGAGATTGTTTTAAAAGTTTTTCTCCACAAGAGTGATTATTATTACTGTCTAAACATGGGTAGTTTGTCTTGAGAAAAGTTGTTCTGCTCTTCACCAGTGTCAAGTCTAGGAAGACTTTTGCAGAGGCAAGGAATCTGCTGTGAACAAAGGTGTCAGAAGATGTTTGTTCACATGGTATTGAAATAATCTGGAAAGCCAGAGGTGTGTAAATCTTCCCCCTTCAGGTTTTTATATCTTGGTTTGTTTGGGTTACTGGCTGTTTTTGTTAGAGTACTGGCTGTATGGTCATGTATGGTGACTGACAGAGGTTACCTGATGGTAGCCAATGACCAAACTCTTCCTGATTTCATTAACATAGTGATTGCAACTGAGTTGTTAATCCAAAGCTTCTGACTTCTCTTTTCTGCTGATCTTGGTTGGGTCTTTTTCAATGTTTTGAGGGCTGGTTTGTGTATTTTTGGGCATGCAGTACAGCACAAGATACTGAAGTGTGTTGTAGGTGAAAATCACCTTCTTTAAATAGAGGAAGGAAGAAAATTAGGAAATGAGAAGAATTTTAAAATCCTGTGAAGTATTTGATTGAAGACTTGGGAAGTTGTGTCTTCCTTCTTCACCTTCCCTCAGTGAAGCCAACTGTTGAAGTCTTTGAGAGACAGTTGAGTGAGGTCTGGTCAGACCATTGCTAGGTGCCAGGATGGAGTGAGAGAGGACTACAGAACAGCTTTTAGATATACTGACATCAAGGCAAATAACATCCTGATTATTTCTCAAGACTTGTGTGTTATAATCCTTCAGTGTTAATAAACTAACATTGTATATTCACATCAGATTAATGGCATCAGGAAAGGTTTTAATGTCATTTGTCAACTGTATGCAGATACTTCCACTGACCTCAGCAATGTCAGCAGGGTGAGGAGAATGCAGAGCATCTTCTATTTCCTCTAATCTCAGCCATCTCCTGTGTTTCCTGCAAATTTTTTGTAGAGAAAACAAGGTTGCCTGGGGCCAGCTTAGAGCTGCACGTGACAGCAAAAGGAAGATGCTAACAATTCACCCACACTTGACAATATTCAAACTCAATGCTGCCCCCCTGCAAGACCTATCACACAGAGCAGTCCTTTCCTGGAGCTCTCTGTGGTGAGAGGTGCTCAGCATAGTGCTCTCAGGAGCCTTCCTCTTTCCAGTGACTCTGCTTCTGTTAGTAGACCCTTGCAGATGTCAGAGTTTTTTCTTGCAGTCCTTACTTTTTCAGCATCTCCCTAGTATCTTTATTGATGAATTTATTGAAGGAAATAACCAATCCATTTACCTTGCTCCCTTTGTTGAATTGTTTCATTAACTTACTAAAGAGTGAAAAATTAAACTTCCTCATTTGTGGTGGACCCGTGAACAAAGTTCAGCTAGCTAATTAAATTCTGCACGTGGCTGTAGCTTGAGCAAGTTAATCTAATGGGGATATCTACAGAGTTCCAATGAAATCTTAACTTAGGATCCAATTTATCATAAGTAAAGTGCTTGCCCTCTCTAAGTATTCACCTCTTCAATGTTTAGTCATCACTACTGTGAGCTTCTTCAGTTTCCTCAGTACTATCCTGGAAAACCTAGCAAGTCACTGCCACTCTTTTAAGGCTCTGAAGCCTTCAGCAAACTTAAGCCAGGCCCTTCTGTTTCCATCCACTTTTTCTGTAAGCATCATCAGCTAGTAGTGTTCCTTCTCTTTTACCTTGAAAGGAAAAAATGCTGAGATATATGTAATTGGGAATCAGTTGTTCACCAGCTTTTGCTGACAATGCAATTTACCAACAGCCTGCAATTAGCCCTAAATTTTCTCTTTCCCCTGACACTACTGTCCTGTAAATTTTCATCATAAATTCTGAATAAACACTACTAGAATGCCCTTGGTAATAAGCAGGATTAATAACAGCAAACCCCAAATTACTGTTGTGTGCTTTATAAATTAGCACAAAGGCAAAAGATAGCAGAAAATAGTGTCTTTGTAGACTGGGGCTGGTTCTCCACTGCTTTACAACTCACCTTGCATCTTATACCTGTATCATGTTCTAATGCAGAACTAAATGATGTCTTCTCCAGTGGAACAACTTGTGAACTAATATCAGGAGCCCACAGTGCTGGATGCTGCACTAATGTTTCACAGGGATCAGCCCAAATTATGGATTGCTTAGCAACTGACTGTAAAGCAATGAACTTGTAAGCAGAGACATGAAGAAAGACTTCATGAAGGCCACATGTCAGGTCAGTAACAAAGTTTGGGGAAAGTCTCCTGCTGCTGCTCACTGCAGTGGACATGGGGGCTCTAGGCACAAAGCAAAGTCATCTTTGCACTTTTGGAAAGAGTCATTGTCATGCTGGACAGGAAGCTTTGACATTTCCAGAGTAAAGAGAGCTCCTACAAAGGTGTCTATTTTTGAGGAGTCTTTCACAACACTATCCAACTGTGCAGTACTCTGTCCATCTGCACTATCAATTTCTTTCATACCATCTTAAGAGAGGCCTCACAGACATCCACTTCACTGAGAAGTTATTTCAGGCATTCTTTAGTCAGAACACTAAGTGCCCTCATTCCATCCAGAAAATAATTTAGAAAGGTCTTTTATAGCTGATATTCAGAAATCAAACTTCTTCCCCAAAATGCCTCTTTTTTAATGAAAGCAACCTTATCTAAATACTATGGGGTTTTTTTAATATTAGACCTAATGATCAGAGACTTTGCAATTGCTACCCCTAAGGCTAATAAAGAACTTCTCTCCATTCAGGACTTGGCTTTATAAACAAAGGAAAATCTAAACAAGTTCCTCCAAACCAAGTGCTTTGAGGGATGATTTCCCATTACAAATAGCTTGTATGACATGCTGGAGTGAAGAAAGGTAATGTAGGAAAAAATACCCTTGGTCATGTTTTCAGCTGATAAAAGCTGTTACATTGCTAACTGAATGTGGAAGTGTTCTGTTAGGATCTGGCAAGCCTACACCTCTGATTTTTAACTCCTCATACTCATCTTGCTGAAAATGTTTTGGCAACAACATCCCAAGAGTGTCCAGGAGAGAGATTCCTTTCTGTTCTCCTCCAGGGAACAAAATTTGTGTAGACTTTTTGGAGTTTTCTTTGAGTTAGTAAAGCAAACCAGACCTACTCTCACAAAGAACCAAGGAGCCTATCATACAATACTATTCTCTTTCACTGCAAGGAGCCTCTCTCATACAATACTATTCTCTTTCACTGTTTATGAATAACACACTTTAGTAATACTGTGAATTCATGATCTGTATGAAGTGTTCCTTGGGGACTCAGTATTTCAGTCTGAGTTCTACTTGTCTGAAAAAATTATCCTAGATACTGGTTTGAAGGAATTTGGAGGGGGCTGCTGGAAAGAATTTGGTCTGCTGATGTTTTTGTGGTTCTTTTTCACCTGTGCTCTTGGGTAGCATTTTTGGAAGTAATGAAGATTTTCTGTAGTCCATTTCTTGTAAGAAATGTGACCATCTTTGATTTTGGAGGAAGCAGGTCAGCTGATGTTGAACATTTGGGAGTTTTCTTCTCTTTCATCCTGTCAGTCTGGTATTTCATTCTCCTTGCCTATGCCAGGTTATGTGACATTTATGTAGTGTGTCAGAGTATCTTGCAATCACTAATACCTCTCAGAAGGTTTCTGTATCAAACCCCTGTGGTGTCCTTCCTTTCTTCGCTTTCTTATGCATAGCAAAAGTACAGAGAGGATGATTTGTTTACTAACCTATTGTGATGGTTTGGACCTGGCTCCCTGCCAAATGCCCAAACTCACAGCGAAAACCTTCCCCCTCCCTTTCCCTCTCAGAGCAATAGAAAAACTGCAAGAAAAACTAAAGAGCCTGAAACAACCTGAATTGTATCAAAAGTATATATATTGACATATATAGCTGTTATATACAATTAAAATACTATGTACACAGTAGAGGGAACCCCCCAAGGGGAAGGGAAAAGGGAAGGAAAAAGGGAAAAAAGGAAAAAAGAAGACAAAAGGGAAACCAAAGCAGGTATGTACACTCGAAACCCAGGATAGAACCAACAGAATAAAATCTTACAACTCTCTTTAAGATGGCAGAGTCACACTGGCCGACGCCAGCAACCGCTGCCTCTCAAGGCCTACAGGGACTGCAAGGCTTGACTCCTCCGCACGGGTGAGACCGATAGCAGAGAACCTGCGTCTTCAGATCTACTGGAAGGGAAGAGAGAGCAAAGGCTTCTTCTCCTCCGTATTTATACCCTGGGTTACATAAAAGTCGTATGGAATACTGGAAACATGACCACTTCGCTGGTTACAAGCCCAGGAAAAAGGCCTGGGCCAAACCATCACATCTATTATAGGTATTGGTGGCAGCAGTACACCGAAAGCAGATTTTCTTGTTGCAGGCTGAAGTCTTACTCATTGCATCACATTTCTTCCCCAAAGCCTGGCTCTGAATGTGACCTTAGCTCAGGGTTTTTTTCCTGTGTAGTTATACTAATAACCTCTCATAGCCATTTCCAATGAAGGGAAGCTTGCAGATTGCTACAGAAAATGAAAATTACTTTAAATTATCTGAAGTGGATGGCTCTTGTTCAAATAAGCTGAAGTACAATCATGTCTCAAATGCTTAGTATTTCTGATCAAACTGTTAGTTCTTGCCCAAAATGAGAAGGGATAGTGGTGTTTGGTCACTCCTACCCTTGTCCAAATATGGTATCTGGGTGAGAGGGGCCCCAGTGTTTGACCTGAATACAACTACTGGATGAATGAGCAGAGTAAGGATTGCTAGTCCTGTTTGAAATTATATCTTAATTCTATTTAATGTCTCTTTAAGAACACCTTTTTCCCTGAAATTAAAGTGCTGGTGGCTAGATCAAGATAATTCTCTACATGTTAAAGGAAACATTGGATTGTCTGATCTCTGTGGTGATTATCTACAAAACAGTATCATGAAAGACTGACTTGTTTCATGTTAGAGCTTGAACTTACACATCATGTCACACCAAGAATGGAAGAATGGTTTCTTCTACTGAAACCTGACTCTGAGGGCTTGTCAGTACTGGAAATTGGTTTTGGACAGATATTCCGAAGAAACTATGAAGTCTTAAGTTACTGATTGAAGACTGATTCTCCATGCAGTGTGTTTCTTTTCTGCATAATTCATTTCTGAAAACCTTCTCTGCAAGAGGTTTTCATCCAATGAACTCTGGCCTGTGGACTTTCTGTAGGAGACAGTGCTACCTGCAGACAACTTGCTGAGTTGGGTCTGTTATGTCAAACTTCCTTCCTCTCTCCTTTCAGAGCAAGTCTGAAAACTCACTCATAGCTCAGAGGATACTGGCTGCAGAGACCATTCCACACTATGTGCGTTCTCTTTCTGTAATCTGCTTTCCTCTTTTGGAACAGCTTGCATACTCCCATCACAAGCCCTCTGAGGTAGGGACTGTTTTTGTTTCTTGTTTTGCTCAGCTCGCCTACCATAGTGTTCCTTGCTCATCTCTTTTGGAACACAGTGTCTGGTACACTGAAATAGTATTGTGTTAAAAGAACTTGAGGTTTTGAGCAAGTGGATGAAGAGCTTTGGTTTTCTGGTTTCCTTACATTTTGACTCAGTTTTTCTGCATATTACATCACGAGACATGTGTCTGTCTGAGGGGAAGGCTTCAACTATGGCTCTTTCATAAGTCCAGAGTAAAAGTATCTTGTCCTGCTTTGGATTGAGCTGACATCCTGAATCCAACCCTCACATGGCCTCAGCTACCTTAGGTAGGGTAATGGTTACTCTACATAACATCTTGGGTGGCAGATCTCAGCCCTTCCCTTTCTGTTGAGAAGGGCACATAGTTGGTGTCTACCATAACACACTTGTTTGTAAGGTGGTTTAGTGCTATTAGAACATAAGGCACAAGAATGTGTTTTATTACCTTGCAGTGGCTTGGGTCATCACCCTGTCTACAGGTTATGTGGTGCCACTCCAACTCAATGAGATGATTCTAGTGTAGATTTTTATATGCATATTCTCTTTGTTTTCCTGCTAGGGGATTGCATGGTGAGTGTAGAAATAGTGTAGATTGTCTGGGTATTAAAAAGCCCAACAGCATACAGAATATTTTGTCTACAGAAGCAATATCCTCAGATCTGATTTTGCACCCTTTGGTGTATATCTGTCTGTGAAGTTAAGCTGAGGGATCACTTCTTTTCTTGCCTTATGTGACACACTTTAAGTGGATGACTTGCTTTTCTGCTGGAGTCAGATAACGATTTTTTCCTTTTCTTGTACATTGAAAACCAAGTTGCTATGGTTTACATACAGAAATATTTCCAAATAGTTAAACCTCTAAACTTCTGAACTGTTAGCATTTCTATAAATTCATACACAGTGACCTGGAATATTTGTCTGGTGTGTAGAAGGTAACAAGATGTAATTATGTATAGCTGAACTCAGAATAGTTTTCCCATTGTCCATTCTGCTAAAAATGTGAATTGCTTCTCCCTTTGTCCCCTTTCTCATTCTTTTCTATTTCTTGAATAAACTATTTTTATTATCTTCTTAAGCTTTTTATCTAATCCTATTCACCGGCTTTACTGTGCCCATTGCCTACTCTTTTTATGATGGCTCTCAGTCTTTACAAAGTCTTTTATTAAAGCAGCACATATGTATATTCTTTCATTTCATTTCACTGTCTTGCACTTTTTTCTTGCTGTCCCCTTTTTCTTGTCTCCCACTCAGTGTGATAAATACCATTTTTGCATTCTGTTTGTGAATCTCAGCCTTCATAAAAGGCAGAGATACCCATTTGACAACACAATGTCACTGTTTAAGCACCAAAGGCTTCATTCTGTAAAGGTTGAGGGTGCTTACAGTCTCCAGCAGCCCCACAAAGAAATAGAGGTGCTTGCTTCTCCAAATTTGGTCTTATTTTCTTTCTTTCTAGCTGGAAATAAACTGATAATGAATGCAGGACTTTGCTGAATAAATATATTAATCATTTAACTCTTGTACAAGTCTTCAGAACTTGGTAGTACCAAATGAAACATACAGATGCAATTTTGCATCCTTCTTGGGCTATATTTTCCTTGGGTCAAATACTACTCCTATGAAAATACACAGAAATGTCACCAGTAATCTTTAACCAAATGGATGTGAGCTCTGGATACCAACAGCACAACAGTCTTTCTAAAATTAGCAATATTATCTTCTGCCAATACATGAGAATGGGAAAGCTTTTCAAATAAAGGAAATATTGTGTCTGGGGTTTGTGAATGCCTTTGGTGTAAGGTAGATATAATTTTTCTGGCAGTGAGCATAGGGCTGCTGTGCCCTTAGAGTTTTAACTGGCCCTCAATTAAAACTCAACCATGTTATCTATTGATGGGAGTCATAATGACCTAGTGAGAGACCTCAATAACACAGCCACTATCCTTTATAACAATTATTTTTCTTCCCATTTCTGCTTTCATAGCTTTGTGCTCTATTTATTTATTTATATATGTATCCTGAAAGACATTACTGCAGAAAAAAACAACTTAGCATATGCAAGACTTCAAGCACATCATTAGTCCTGTTGACTTTGACGGGATGTAAGTCTGTCCTCACCAGCCCTGCAGGCAAGAGCAGAGGATTAGCTGCAGCACCCTTGTTTCCAGTGATGCATTCTGGTAGGACCTGTAACAAGACCAAGAGTCTGATCAGTGTGAAGAACACAATAGACATCAGCAGGTGTTTGAGAGTTACAGAGAATGGAGAGATGGAATATTATTATTAAAATTTATCTCCAGCTTTATTCCTGCAGAAAAGTTCTCTGTCTGCAGTGGGTGTTTACTGTGGCAATCTCTGCCATTGGGCCCTGCCAGAACGTGTCAGTCTCCTACTCCTGACTGCTTGTGTTTTCCTCCCAGACCTGTGCTTTTTCTCCTGTGTGTTTAGTTCCCTCAGCAATGAGACATCTGAGGCATTCTTCTCCTCAGCTTTGTAGGTCATGCTCAGGTCATGTTCCCGTTCTGCACATGGGTTTTGCTTACCCAAATGAAGATGCTTTATTTATTTCTGAACACACAGATAGTTACTGTACATCTGTCCACAACAGCTTTTTCTTTTCCTCTTAATGATACATAGGTTAATGGAAGATTTTTGTTCATTTCTAACTTTCTAAATGCTATTAGCAATTGTGGGGTTTTTACCTCAGACTCCCTCACTCTCATACACTTCATTAACTCCACACGTTACATTCTTCCCAGCTCTGTTCTAAATTGCTGTATCGTTTACTCAGAGAAATTAAGTTGTCATAGCAGTTTTGCTAAGTATTTGGTCTTTTCCTACCCTTTGGCAGTATATTTCTGATTTTTAAATAACAGCTTCTTTTTCTCTTGTGTTTTCTGTCTCTTCTTCTAATAGATCAGCTTGAACAAGTTGTCATGATGTGAATAGGTGTTTCCTCATAATGAGCCATGTGGAGAAGTACAACAAACCTCCAGGTCAAGACTACATAGGAGCATTTAGGGTCACCTAGTGAGGGGAAGAAGGATTTGTAAGCACATTCAATTTAGAAAATTAGTTTTCCTTGGTGGAAAAGTTCCCTGTTTAACCTATTAGGAGTTAATAACCTATTCTGAGTTATCTGTTTAACCTATTCTCTATATTTATTTAAAAATAGTATTTTTTGCTGTTGGCAGAAAAGGAATCCTGTAAATATTTGAGCAAACAGGATCAAGTGAAGATGTAAGTAGGTATATTTTGGGGTTTTTTGATTTTCAGTCTTCTTGTTTCAAAGGGTTTTCCACCTGTGAAGCTGTGCTTCAGGAAAGCACTTAAGCACATACTCGAATCCAACAGTACAAGGAAGCCTGGATTTAAGGAGATGCATATTTCAGAATCAAGGCATGAAGCTGTTTGTTCAACACACAGAAAATTCCATCCTTTCAAGCCGAGTGCTAGTGTAGTTCCTTGCTGAAACACACTGTCATGTATAAATATTTCCTACTGAACAAGCTGTAGTACAGATAGGAAGGTATGTTTTCATTGTGGAAAATAATAATTGAGGATGTAAGTGTAGCCAGATATTTGGTTGTGGCAAGGGAAAGACTGCTTAGAGTCCAACCCTACTTTGATTGACTTTCACTAGGCAATATGAGATTAAATGCCCACCACGACCAATTTCCTTGGAAGGTCCTTGTCAAAGTTGGGCTATGAATGATCCTGAGCAGCTCCTTGTCCCTGTGCTCAGAAGTATATATGGTGTCTGCTTTGGCCCAGGGAAGATGAGTTGTGCAGTTTATAGGATCAGGAATTTTGCCTGTTCCACTCTGATGAGTAACAGTGCAGATGTGAGTATTGATGTTCCTGTTTTATTCTTTTCTGCAGCTCTCACCCAAAGGAAAATGAACACATTAAAAGGTGTTTCCAGATATATTTGCAGAATTTCATAGCATGGGGGAAAAAAAATCAAAAAGTGGATGAGAAATAGAAGCCATTTAACATGGCTTTTGGTTTTGTCTCTTTTTAAACAATCTGTATAATTATTTTAAGGAATTCCTGGCAGCCTGAGATGACCAGATCATTTCTATTCGAAAGTCATTTCTGAAATGACAGTTTAGTCACAGAAGACTGATACATTTTAAATACTTCTCTGTAAAACATATTTTGCAGTGACACCTTATAAATATTAGAACAAAGAGCTTTGCAGAACAAACAGATCTGAAACCACAGAAACACACAACAATGATTCATTTCTTGTCTCAGCCATTCAATACATTATTAACTTCCCTGTGAGCAGGAGGTGCATTATGATCTCTGTGCCCTAGGAGCAAAAGGCAAAATATTCCCAGAGCAGCAGAGGGGAATGTATTTTCCAGGTACTGCTGTTGCCTCTATTTGCAAGGTGTCTATGTGCAGAAATCTGAATGCACCTATATTCCCATCTAAAATTAGACCCAACAATGCACCCAGTTAAGTTTTCCTGGAAGGTTACTTTCAGCTTCTATTATAGTTTCCCAGCTTTACTGACTATTGCAGTGTGAGCAGAGGAGGACTCATCACAAAGCCTGGAATGGCAGGGCAGGAAGGTTTTTCATTTTTTCATTATGAAAAGGGAGAAACTGTTTCTAATAATCCAACAAATGTTCAACTCCTTTTATTTTTGTTTCCTAAATTGAGCGTGGAGCTCAAGAAACGTCTGCATTGCAATTTAAAGACACAATTTACTCCTCCTTCTATTTTATAGGATTAATTAGCATCCAAACAACGTTTTTTTCTGGTTGCAGCCCTTAGCTCAGCTTATACAGAACCAGCTATACCTCTGCACTTCAGACTGCTAGAAACTCATGGCACAGCAGTGGTTCTTATGGAGGTCAGCAATGGGAATATGTTGTTCTTAGGGACATTTTCCACTAGTTGCATTTTGACAGTTATTGTGTGTGGTATTTATGTTGACAGGTCCTGTCAGCAGCCAGATATTGAACCACCTGTGTCCTTATTCTGCCTGTGCTTAATTGGCATAGATTTGACCCCCATGGGGACCCGTGTAAGTGAAGCCACAGTTCCTTGGGTTAGTGCAAAATAAGTGTGAAATGCATCTAGTGCCACTTACATGAGGCAAGGTTGTTCTTGTTTTGCATCAGACTGTGCGTGCACCAGTCTGGGAACACTTAGAGCCACTTTCTGCTGCTGTGAATGAAGCTCAATTTTGCCATGTGCAGAGAACATTTGAAATTATATTGGTTGGTGTTAATAAGGGATAGAAATCAACCAAAGGTGGACTGTTAATAAGGCTCTGATTTGCAAATTCTGGCACAGTAATACCTGTTACCTCCCAGTGTCTAGAAGGATCCACAGCATCAGCTAGGCTGAGGTAAGGCTATGATCCTTTCTGACCTATAGATTTCTAAAATGTAATACTAGTCCTTGTTCAAGTATAAACCACAGTAGTGTCCCTAAGAAATTTAGATGTTCCATCAGACGTCACAGGAAATGCAAATTTTAATCATTACCTCAAGAAATCTGCAGGTTTGGGTGAAACTGGATATTTGGTAAGGCAACCATCCAGGAGTTGGGGAACTTGGAGGACGTTCTGTAGAGCCAGCCCACAGTAATGATCTGGGTGGAGGAATGATCTTATTTATTTGGTGTGAAGATGTTCAGGACATTGGATGATTTGCATTCCTGCTAAAATCTGCATGTGCCCAAATAAAAAATTCCAGCTAAAGTGGTCTTCAATAATTATGCTAGATGTGATTTTTTCCAGTTTTCAGTTATAAGATGCTACACTTTCTTCCCAGATACCATGGTTAATTACAGACAAGTTAATTGCTCCCCAGTTATGATTTACTGTGGCTACTGGCCGCTGTTTCCATGTGACTGCTGCCACATCTGAGAATGACAATGAGAAATGATGCTCAAAATTGGATGTGAAAGGAAAAAGAAATCCAGTTTAAAAATGCAAAACTGAAAGAGCAGCAAACCTTGATAAACTCCCTGCCATTATTGTGGGCAACTGAAACTACACTAATTATCAAAAACATGAATTCAGAAAAACACATTCATATCTGTCCACCCCCTGACCCTCTGTCTGGTATCAAGCTACTGCATCTTCTCCCAGCTGATGAACCCTCTGAACCAGGGTCTGCATTTGTTTCAATTTTTCCAATGCAGAAAATGTCTTCTTGATCCCCAGCACTGGCATCTGTAGTTACGAACTGCTGCATCACATCTCAGTGGCATTTTAATTACAACTGATAGGAAAATGTTATCACTTAGGTCCTTTCTTTCATAGATTCTGATTGTCTGTTGCCTACTGTTTATTATCATTGTCTTTGTGCTGACAGGAGTAGTTTTCACTGCTTGTCACTAGTCAGACAACTTTCTGATTTTCCATCACAACAGACTGGAGGCACTTAGTTAGCAAGTGCTCTTGAACTTCTTCCTCCACAACCAGAATCATGGGTTTGGAGTTCCTTAGCTCTGGGAGCTGATAAAAATGCTCTCAGAAGAGCAAGGAGCCAATGTATGTGCTGTGATTGGACCTGCAGTTGCTGTTGGGGACTGTGCACTTGTGGTTAACCAGTTTTGCTGAAACTCTGACCATGCTCCACTGTCATACCTGGTACTTCAGGTTTGTGTGAGGTTCTGTCTGTCTTGAGGCCCTCCCTTATTCTGCTCTTCCTGCTCACATGCTGCAGACCTGAGCTGTTTCTCTTGGTGTTCCCCCAGTGAGGGATCAGAGTTAGAATCAGTCTGTGTGGGAGTAAAAATCTGGAAGATGTGGACAGATGTGAAGTGGGTTTGCTTTGTCATCAGCCTTTTGCAATTCCAAGGGATTTGACCAGTCTGACTCTTTGGATCCCAGCTACCAGCCTGTGGGACTTATTCTTGCCTCACTAGGTTTCTGGAGAATTACTCTGAGCAGATATTAATAAGAATGTCAGCTCCAGACATCACTGATGGTTGCAGTGACAAAAACGTGTCATAAAAAAAAAGCTGAAAACTCACCTCACCTTGAGATTCACAAGGACACTTCTGCACATGTTCCCTCCTCTGAAAGAGACTCTGAATTTCCTCTTCCAGATTTGTCCTGGCTGAGCACAAACATTCAGGGAGGAAATGTTCATACAATGCATGGAACAGCCTGAGCACATTTCAGATAAAGAAGGAAAGTTGGATCTTGTTAATTACTCCCAACAATGAAGTCAATTAGAGAAGTGCATCTTGTTAGGTATCTGCTAAGATTCTACTTAATGGCTCATTACTTGTAAGCAAGCAGTCTGATATCATTTATAGTGCCATGTAAACTAGGGAGAGAGAGGGAGAAGCATATGGGGGAGTGAACTGCTGTTATTAATTTTCATTTTCTGTTCATTTTCCTGCTATTGGTAAAATTAATTCCTTCTAATATGAAACTGTTTTTACTGTGTCCTATGTACTCTGACCAAGAAACAGATGATGGGAATTCTCTTTTTCCTGTGTTTGGACACCAGGACACCAGATTTTCAAGAGCCTAAGGATGCCTACTCCCCAAATTAATTCCTTGTTCCTTCAGTTATTTCATACTCCTCGAATAGAGAGGTGGGCATCAGTGAGTAAGAGCTGCCCTAAGGACTCCTCTCTGACTCCTTTCCTCGGGGAAGCAGTAGAAGTCATGAGGTGATGGCTTGGGGCTGGAAGTAGAGAGGAGGGGAGGAGGTTTCCTTCCTGTGCAGGCACAAGCAGGTCGTTAATTTGTAGAGTGTCAGACCCTGGGTGCTTGTTCCCTTGTTGGTTCAGACAGGGCTGAGCAGGCAAAGGACACTGTCTCCTTTGGTGGTTATTGCTGGCTAATGACTCTGCAGGGATCTCTCAGTTATTAAACCCCTTTGTTTCCTCTTTGTCTAAGCCTGCCTTAATACTTTGCTGTCCAGGCAGTAAGATTCTCTGTTAATTTTGCTGCATTAGATTTGGTGTTGGTGGTTTGCACTGACTGACTGGTGGGTGGGCAGCAGCCAGCCCTGCCCTCTGGGGCTCCCACTGAAGGAGCTTCTGTCTCTGTAAGGATGTGATGCAGACCTGCAGGTCAGTTAGCAGCTAGAAACTGGAAGTCTTCTTGTGTGTAGCTCATATGTAACACCCTCGCATGCCAGGTAGTGTGAGGTGGAGCTTAGTCACCTGCTCCTGTATTTGAGCAGTAACTATCCTGAGGAGTTCCATGATTAGGGTGCAGTATTCATTACTGTAAAATAACAGTTCTCTGTTTTGCTTTAGGAAGGGCAGTGGTGCTTTAAAATGGATGGCTGCTAACAGGAGTAATCCTATAATCAGGATAATGTTTCGTACACAAGACTATTGTACAATGTCACTGCAATAAATGAGCCTGTTCTGATAACATTGAACAAGTACCACAATTTTCCAGGTGGGCAACTTTGATTAGACATTGAGGTTTTTTCTTTGGGAACTTAAGGTTCTGCTAAACAACATACTGTGCTAAATTATTTAGCATACTGAGCTTTAAGTAAGATAATTCCTCTTTATAAATACTTGTCTTTCCATTATAAGTCCAGAAGGATGATTTATTTTATTTTACTTTTGTCTAGCAGTGATGGCCTATAAATACTTAAGTACCTAAATATTGTGTCAAAACTCTGCCTTCTCCAGCACTATAATATTGAGAATATTACAAGGTTTTGAGGTTTATTTTGGGTGTAAACATATATGGTTAATGTCATTTGTTCACCTGTTCTATTGATTTTTTGTTTTGTTTTGTGTTGGGTTTGGTTTGGTATTTTTGAAGAAACACTTACTCAGGACTGTGACTGCATTTTTTTTCTGAAAGATATGAGACCTGTGATTTCCAGTAGTGTTTTCTGTAATTGTGCTGATGGTGAAGAAAGCTGAGCAGCTGGATATGGCTCCCACACATCTGGAGCAGACACCTTCCTCTAGCTGTCTGGTAGGATGGAGGTTGCAGCTGCAGCTATTGCAGTATGGCTACAACCTCAGCCAGGCTCATGCAGGGATTTGAACTCAAGATCAGTCACCTGATTGTAGCTCAAGTCTTTCTGGGGTGCCACAGCTTTAAAATAAGTGTGGCAGACTCATGGTCTGGAGAGCTGATGTAGAAGAGGGTGGCTGCTCAGCAGGCTGCAGGGAAATCAAAGCATTAAGCATAAAAATATGTATTTTTCAGTTCATATTGGAAAATATACTTCCATTTTCTTCAGCAGCCATAATCAGGTTACTTGATAAAACTGCTCTGAGCAGTAAATTCCAGAGGTTAAGGAGTAGCAGTATCATGTGTGGTCCTAGACTGACTGAGGAGCAGTCAGATGCTGTGACATCTAAACTGGGATAGCTCTGCCAGAGCCAAGCATAGGATCATAGGATTGTCAGAGCTGGAAGGGACCTCAAAGATCATCCAGTTCCAAACCCCCTGCCTGGCAGGGACACCATCCACTAGATCAGGTTACCCAGGGCCCCATCAAGCCTTTTCTTAAAAGCTTCCAGGGATGAGGCTTCCACAACCTCTCTGGGCAACCTGTTCCACTGCCTAACCACCCTCATAGTGAAGGACTTCTTCCTAATATCCAACCTGAATCTACCCTCCTCTAGCTTACGCCCATTTCCCCTGGTTCTGTCACTGTCTGACCTCCTAAAAAGTCCCCCCCCAGCTTTCTTGTAGGCCCCCTTCAGGTATCATCTGCATCATGGCAGCGTCTGAACCCACAGCACTGTCTGCTGCCCACAGTTCTGCACTGCATGTCTTTAATAGGGCAATGGATTTCTGGATATCATGGGTCTGTGGGAGTCCACTCCTGCTGCTCTGGGCTCCTCCTGTCTACATCTTCATATACATCTCTAAGACATGCTTATCTCTGCACTATCCAGTTTAATTACAGATAGGCTCAGCTTCATCATCTCTGTTCCCTTCAAGATGTTTTGCTGCTCTTCCCTTCTGCATTATGAGTATCACTTTCATGGTTCAATCTATAAGACTTTGCTTCTTGAATTAACATCTGAATTTGACATTTTCTCGATAATAAATAGGTTGTGCTATGATGAAAGTACCCAGGAAGGCTACATTACAGTCTCTGACAATTTATTTTAGAGACATGTGAAGTGTGTCCTTCTTCCCAGGCAGAGCTGATGTGATTCCATGTAGCATACCTCAGTGCTTTTAAATCCTCAGGGAAATTATCTTTTAAATTACTTAAGGGGAGAAAAATAAAAAAGCAGCATGGCTTGACACTGAGGATTAACTGCTCCTACATAAGTTAATTTGGTTTAAAGATGTGATACTGTCTGGGTATTGATTTGGATATCTTAGCTTTATAACTCACAAATTATAGGCAAACTTAATGCATTATGAAGATACTTGGCTGGATATTAAAATTTTAAAAGTGCTTTTGAAAACATTGCTAAAGTCATAATTGCTCTGATTTCTGGAGTTTTTAAGAAGTGCAAAAAAGGAGATTATTAGAGGAGAGGTGGGAAACCAATTGATTTTGTGGAAGAGCAGCATCATTTTTTAAAGCAAACAAACCAACCAAGCCCAGAGCTGGAGCACACCATCTGTGACTTTGTTATCTCTCTCCTTTGTGCACCTTCCACTGAGCTTTCGACAACCGGTTCCAGAGAGAGGTGGGGATGTTTGGCACATAGAAGGTTGAAGTCTGTAGGATATTCAGCTGTAGGAAAGAAAAACAGAAAGCTCAAGTCTCTTGCAGAATCATTATCAATAACCCTGGATACTTTTTTTTTTTAACTTGAAGCAGAAGGACTTTCCATTTTCAACAGATAAATAAAGTTTGGGAACTAGCAATGCCTTGACAAAGGGTCTGTAGAGTAATCATTTCATGGAAATGTCTTTTGGTAATGTTAGATAGCTACTAACAAGGGAACACAGGAGTTCTGCTACAAAATGTGTTCTTATCTCACAGCCAGTGTAGATATTTGCCAAACTGGCCAAAACCTTTGTCTAGAAAAACCCAACCAAACCAAACAACAAAAAAACCTACCAAAAACCTGAAAACCAACAGGAAAAAGCCCACCACACACATCTCCCCCCTCAAAACCAAAAACAAACAAAAAACCAACATCAAAACCAAACCAAACTAACAAAAAAAGCCAAACAAACAAAAAAACTCTAACAAAACAAACACCCAAACCCACCAACCAACCAAGAAATAACAAACAAAAAACCCCAAACAGACCAGAAAAAAAACCCCAAAATCAAAGCCACAAACCAAGAAGAACTGAAGTGGATTTTTTTTAACATATACAGATGCTGGCAAAGCCATGGGAAAATGTGAAGCCCCAACCACTGAGAAGGAGGCTGGTGGAGTTTGGCATCTCTGTCCTGCTGCCCCTGGGGCACTGTGGGTTCACAGCTCACCTACCACTACCCCACTGCTGGATTTGGCCCATCACACCCAATTTCAGATGCTTCTGAGGCTGTCTGTCTCTTCTGCCTGGCTCAGAGAAGGCCAAGGAGTAAGAGCTGTGCAACCTGACTGTGGAGTTACCTTTGGCTTCCCTTTGCAGAGGGTGCTCTTCCCAAAAGGGGTATCCAGCCAGGACATGCCTTTGAGGAGTGACTGTGGGAAAGGGTTGGGAACTGGCAGAGAGCCCCAGAACTCTCTGCCTATTAATTTCTACTTTTGCAATGATTCTGCTGCTGTTGCAGTCCCTGTGGAAATGAAGTTCAGCTAATTAATGGTGATGAACACTGTGCTGTGAAGAATGCTGCAAATAAGTGGAGATTTGTAGAACAGATTCTAAGACAAATAGTCATGTTTTTTTCAACAGCAACAGGACCTGGTAATCTGAGGTTTCCTATAGTTATTAGTTTGTCTGTGCTTCCCTCTTGCTAACATCTTTGTCACTTGTATTAATTCTCCTACACTGAATAGCTGTAGTTGGTTTTATTTAGCAGAAATCCTTTGATCACAGCAGATTTCCTTTGTGCTTCAAGAAGTAGAGCTTACAGTGTGCTTGTGCAGAGCCTTCACTTTTCAAGCTACCTTTCCACTCTTCTTCTGTTAATTGTCAAGTGCATAAATTACTGCTGATCTTTCCTTTGCAGACTCTTGCCCTGGAGTTATGTAGTCTCCCACTGATGGTTTTTGTTGCTTCATTTTGAAACTCCTGTCACTTTCCCAGGAATTATTTCAGTGAGTCTCCAGTTTTTGGGCCTCCCTATGGAATTAATGCAACTTTTTTGTTTCATTTTTTTTTAAATTAAGATCATTATTTTTCTGTCTTGATCTCACTAATTTTTTTTCTGAAATGAATATGTCATTAGAATTCCCTTCAAAGAAGTCATAAGGGCTTGCCAGTTATTCTGGGTGATGTACAGATCTTAAATTAATAGAATACTGCTAATTTCTTTCTTCTTTCTTATTCTCTCCTTTAATTCCACAGTATTAGGTGAGTAATTCTCAAAGATTCAGGATCTCCTCTTGATGCAGTGACTTAATTCACTATCTGGATGATACAAGATGATATATCTGGATGATAGAAGGAGTTCATGTTCAATGTTTTTGCCAGCTGATATAGTATCTAAAAGCAAATTTCCAGCAAAAAATACCCAAATCCATAACATAGAAAAAAACATTCTTTTATCTCAATTATTAAGAAAACTGACAAGTTTTTACTGCTTCTCTTTTGAAGTTCAGCTGGTTTATAGAGTCTACTGTGGGCATGTAACAGGGGTACAAAAAGTTAGTTAAATATAAACCAGCTCTTTCAGTGGGTGTCACCTCCCCAACACAGCACATCCTGCACTGCAGTGCTTTGAGCAGCCCTCAACTCAAATACTGAGAAACCTAAACCTTTTTCCAGAGTTGGATGTAGTGAAGAGTGAGTGGGAACCTGGAGCCACCTAGGCATTTTAGCTCTGACCTCTGCTCAGATTTCCAGGATTTGGATTCTTTACAGCAGTAATCTGGGTGTTTTTCTCCTGGAAAGAAGATAGGAAGATAAAATAATGGTTGATATTAACCATGCTAGTCAATGCACAATTCCAGAATGCTGATGAACATGGAGTATTTTTCTCTATAGAATCAGATCTAATAGGATTCCAATATTTTAATTAAATTAAGTAAAAATTGGATTCCCCTTGGAGTTTAATGACTAAGGCTGCTTCAAATGACATTGATCTGAGGCTAGAAATGACATCTTTCACCTTCATTTTATGCTTACATTTCTCCAAGCCATAATTCATGAGTCTTACCAGGAAACAGCATAAAATTTATTTAAGAAAGAACTCCTACACATAAATTATTTTGCTTAAATATTTCTTTCTCATTTTCTCCCTTTCTTTCTTCTCCTTTAGGGCCTCAACTGCAAAATTGTTGATGTAATTTCTGCTCTGTGAGAACGTCTTGTGGGCTTTCTGAGGTCCTGCCTGTCCAGAACATTGATGATCCTTTTTCACATCACCAGAGCAGACACACACCATCATCCCCTTTCTGTTCTCTAGGCAGTCAAGTAACTTGAAACAGGCATTTCCTTCTCAACAATTCCATTGTTGTATTCTAATATTTTCTTATTAAAATAATTGAGCCTCTACTATGATTGATATTTTTCCACTCAGGCTTGTTTAAATAAGTGCCTAGCACTCTCCTTTCAAAAGTCCCTTTGTTGCCTCACTAAACCTATGCTGGAGTGTTCCCTGAAAGAGCTCAATTGGCTTTGATTCTTTTTTCTTTCCTTTCCTGCAGCCCAATCCAGGCACTTTCAAGTCCGTAGTTTCTTGTGCTCTCTTCAATAATAACATCTTCATTTACTAAGCTTCCCTTTTTCATTAAAGAACCTTGAAACAGGGGAACACTGCCATGAAATACAGCTGGTTTCCCTAGTTGTCTATTCCCAATTTTGTGTATTCTGTGTGAATTTTGTTTTTCAAGGTAGCTATGACTGAGCTTTCCTGACTGCTTTACAGGGGCTGTTTTCCCCCCTTAAATGTGAGGCCCTTGACATTTTTAGTCTGTTTGAGAAGGAAAATGGCATTGTTCAGAACACCATGCTGTGTGCTAGAATATCCAATAGCCCATTTTAGACCATTTATCTGAAAAACAAGAGTGTTTGAATCGACCTCACTCTCAGTAAGACTATGTGTTTATGTGGGACAGGAGAGCTCTGGTACATTAAGTACTCTGGTTCTATGGCATTTCCTACCCATTTCTCTTACTGGAAATGCTGAGGCCTCCCCTGTTCCAGGAGGGCATCCTGCTTCTCCCATAACTGTTATCCCTTTCCTTAACAAGTCATTCTAGTTCAGACACAAAAGCCCTTTGAATAAAACAGATTATCTGCTAGCAGAAACCAGCTTTGAGCCAGGATCGAAAACCAAAATCCCCCAACCCCCAGAAAGCAGTGGTTCTGCTTGTCTTGGAACTGTTTCCTTTGTGGAAAATGGAAACTGGTTGAACCTAAACACCAGCTGGACACACAGGAGCATCTTGCTCACATACTAACTGTTCTTTGTTAAACCACTGCAGCTCTGAAGCTCAGAAGTGCAGTGAAAATGTTGTAATCCACCTAACATGAAGATACAAGTCTGCAGAACAGCCTCATCATGGTGGTGCTGCATCTTGCCAATTAACTTAAGCTGCATTAGGTGAAAAC
This sequence comes from Galbula dea, assembly GCA_013399015.1. NCBI lineage: Eukaryota > Metazoa > Chordata > Aves > Piciformes > Galbulidae > Galbula > Galbula dea. The sequence continues at coordinate 117,409 of VWZX01005935.1, forward strand.
AGTGCAATTGAGACTGCAGCAGGAGAAGCCACTGCTGTTAAACACTCTGAAACAACCAGAGGAAAGACTTTGATCTGTAGGGATGCTAAGTGTGACTGAGCAAGAAGAACCAGCAGAAATTCATGCTTTATTATTTAGAAACAGCAATTCCAATGCATGCGTGAATCATATCAGAGTGACATACTACACTCTATTCCTAGGTTAGTCTTAAAGTGGACAAGATTGTCCCTTTTCAGCTATAGACTCTGGATCCTTGCTCCTGGAGCAGTTAGATGGTTGTTGAGCTGAGTGCTGGATAGATTGGATGCTGGATCAGGCTGTAGAAGGATGAAGGTTATCAAGGCCACATCAGGCATTCTGTGTAAGACTGTATTCCACCTATAATGCAAATAACCCCATTTTTACTACTCTGTATCTCTCTTCTAAAATAATTTATTTCCTCTGATGAAGTTAAATTTTGGTGCAATTACCTATATGCCTTGCACCTGGGTAATCCTGAGACTTCACCATAAAAATCAGGGGTTTGTACACATCCCAAGTACCACACTGTAATGCAAAACAAGTACTCTTCAGTGACAGAGAAATGAATTTTAATAGAAAATAAAATGTCTGGATGTGAGTTTCAGGTGATGCAAACAAGACAGAGATGTTCAGGTTGACAGCTTTGTCTTTTAATAATTTAATGACTTATTGTTCGATTGCTGTTTTATGAAATGTCTGTAATTAGTTCTGTAGAAAAGACAGAAAGCCCAGGTGTTCTTCCTCATGCTGCATGCTGAAAGAGAAATGCTTTGCCCCCACAATGCTCATTACTGACCATGTTACCTGGGAAACCTCAGGCAGCTTTCAGGCTCGTGTGGTTATGCACTGAAAAGTTCTATTGACCTGGCCACATTCACTGCAGAGCCAGTACCTCTCTGAAAAAAAACTGCATTAATTTTGAAGGACTTCTGTTGTTCTCCATGACTGGTGGATATACTAAGTTACTATTGCTGGGCTGTAGTTCTACTTATTGCTATATATCCTATTTAATAGTTACTCTTCAGATTTATGCATCAGTAAAAATCAAAGCCAAGCCCAGCAAGTATATACAGCTACTTGTCTTCTGGAGCTTGTCATTTCTTAAAGAATGATGCTAAGATTTCTGCCTTCCAGGTTGAGGGAAGATTGAAGGAAGTGTAGGCAAATTCTCTGACCCAATCCCTAGCATCATATATGAGGGTCACTGAACTACCCAAAGAGAGAATTGTGGGGAAGAGGTGAGCACGGTGACTACTGTGCTCTGAGAGGGTGAAGCACTTGACAGTGTCTTCTAGTATACCAGTGGAGTCTGCCCTGCCTTGTATAAGAGAGTGCAAAGCTCAAAAGTAATAGAAAAGCAGTATAAATGTGTTAGTGACACCGCTGATAACACTGCCTGTAAAATTTAAATACATTGTGAATGGCTTTAAATTAACAGCTCTTGGAACCATAGCTTGTAAAACTCACTCAAATGTGACTTAATTTTATTACATTCTTGTTGCACATGCAGTGCTGAAATTATACATGTGAGGAACATTCACAGTGGAGAAATGAATTAGTGTGTGCATCTAACAGGTAAGGGAACAGCAGTTAAACAAGGTGATGATGGTGATGATGATGGTGATGATGGTGGTGATGGTGATGATGGTGTTAGGAAGCTGTGACTTGCTGCCTGCCACTGCTTTGCATTTTGTTTGAGCACTTCTCCATGAAAGCTGTCACCAGCAGTGAGGTTGTCTGGGAGAGGATGCTAGGGGCAGGGACAGGAGAAGGGAGGATATACCAGGCATTGATTAAGTGCATGTCTCATTAATGCAAGCACACTTACATGGAGGCATGACATATTGTTAGACTGCATATGTACCAAGCAAGGAGGGCAGGTAAAGAGGCAGGTAACCTAGCAATGAGCAGGACTAACCCCTTAGCAAGGGCAGGAATCCTTGGAATGAATAATTATCTAAGGACAATCTCTTAAACCTGGTGAATTAGGATATGACCCAGCTCAGCTCTTTGAGAAAACATTTGTCTCTCTGCTTCCAAAAGAAGACTATGTGACCCAAAAGAGCACAACTAATACGTTAGTGGTATGGCAATCATAGTTCTGCCCATGAAGGTCTGTCCACCAAATTCCTATGGAGAGAGATGGATGAGAACCAATGGTGCCTTCATCAAGTGGGGCTTTTCTTTCAAATAACAAACTATAAAACATGAATGGGCTCTGTATTTTGGTAGTCTGAGCTCCCCACCGCCCCCAGCCTGAGGTTTGAGTATCAGTTTATTCAGTCTTGGATTTTTGCATTTTGTGCCCAAAAATTTGTAAAACTTGGTAGACTGCATCTTTTGCAAAGCTTTTACTTGTCATGAAACACTTGACAAAAACTCATATATGCTCTCAATGGGATTAGAATTCCAAAATCTAGGGAACATTGGTTTTGTCAAGGAGTGGTTTTTGTCAAGCAAGAAAAATAATTTTCGCTGGTTTGTTTTGGTCTGGAGTTTTTTAGGGAGTGGATGTGTAGCAGGTGTAAAAAGTTATGCAGCAGACACAGAATTTCAATCTTTATTTCCAGTCATGTTCTGTCAGATGTAAATCTCTGCCAGGCTGGAAAGCAGTGAAGAGTCAGGCCCCCTGGGAATGCAGTTCCTGACTAAGAAGTTACCGTGGTGCAGGAATACCTGGATGGATGTCTCTGGCTGCCACAGGATCTCTAAGGATCTTGTTAGTTTTTGGAAAGAGATAACTTTCCATCCTCTCACTGCTCTCTGCTGGCAGCTCCATTTTACTTCCAGAACTGGCTGCTGTGGAGATTATTCTCATCATCACATGATCTACATCTGAAGTGCACTGGATGCACAAGGACAGACTTCCTCTATTTCTCACTAAAGCACTGTATGTGCTGATTATCCCTTTGGAGAATCCAAGGAACTTTCACAGTGTTCTTCTTCTGAGACAGTGGCAGATATTTTTTTCCTTTTCCCTTTTTTGTGGACTAGTTTTTGTACAATAGCCATAATCTTTATTGCTCTGTGGTATATAGAGCTTGCCATAAATGGCTGTAAGGATTGATTAAATGCCTGAGCTTTAATATGCCTCCTATAAGTGGCTATCAGGGTTGATTAAATGCTCCAGCTTCAATATTTAATCAAACTCACTAGCTGTCGATTGCTGTTTACTACAAAACCATGAGATTATTCCTGAGATGTGATGCAATAAGCCAAATCATGCATAAATCAGATACAGTATCATATAGCTTTCTAGCTTCTTTCCTTTTAACCAAGGGAGGAGAGCCTGGGCAATGTTTACTGCCCTTAATAATTGTGTTGTGATTTTGAGAAGTAGCACAGCACAACCAGTTGGGGAGCAAACAAACAAAAACCAAAATAACCCAAGCAAACAAAAAGAACAAACCAAAAACCCCAAACCTACACTAATCATTTATAACACTAATAAAATTTGGAACAAGAAATATCAGACAAAACAGTTTAAATGAAATAATATGAGTTTTCTGACTTAACAAGAGGAAAAATGAGTTAAATTGTTTCTAAATCTACTCTGTTTGGGATTGGTGTTTTTTCTCCACTCGTTTGATTTTATTACAAGAACTACTCTGTAGTTGATGTTATCAGATGAATAAATGGCTAAGTATTCATTCTTCATTTAGATTCCACTGTATTACAAATGAATTAATAGCTTATAATTTACATTTTCTGCAAGTACCTGGTTGGCTGAGCATCAAAATATATTCAGCAAATCCTCCAGGCTAATTGGTAAAGAGGAAAACTAATTGTAGTTTATAAGACTAGAAGCAGAACCCTGATCTCTGAGACACAGGGAAAAACTGTCAGCAATCATCTACGTCCCTGTGCATGGCAGTGGCCTGATATGCACTGTCCAGGCTCTACACCCAGACTGTCTCTGGGCTGAACAGAAATCATGGATCTTGGAGGACCAGGTGATGTCTAAATGAGTGGGAAACAGCAGCATCTCTTCTAAGGTCCTGCTGGTCTGGTCTGAGGAGGAGACTTCATCTGAGATTGATTCAACAACTTCTCTTGGGATCTCACTTTATTTTAGCCTTACAAAAGGCAAAAAACCCCCAAATATTTTTGTTCCACAGGGGCAGAATAGAGACCTCTGTTAAAGGAGAGGGAACTGAAATAATGATTACATCTGATGACCTTTCAAAGAGTAGTAGATGTTAGCATGGGGTGTTATTGGTGATGCAACAAAGACTAGATAGATAGGAGGTAATACCTGGAAATAATAGTGGAAGAGTGAGAAAATTAGTACAAAGAAAACTAAGTGAGCAAAGGAAAGAATAATATGAATTGCTTAGGGATGAATACAAGAAAGCTGGGGAGGGACTTTTTAGGAGGTTAGACAGTGATAGAACCAGGGGAAATGGGTGTAAGCTAGAGGAGGGGAGATTTAGATTGGATATTAGGAGGAAGTTCTTCACTATGAGGGTGGTTAGACAGTGGAACAGGTTGCCCAGAGAGGTTGTGGAAGCCTCATCCCTGGAAGCTTTTAAGACAAGGCTTGATGGGGCCCTGGGCAAGCTGATCTAGTGGCTGGTGTCCCTGCCAGGCAAGGGGGTTGGAACTGGTGATCTTTGAGGTCCCTTCCAACTCTGACAATCCTATGATCCTATAAATAGATTTCTGGACTAGTAATAAGCAATTAAATCCTAAAATAATAGTGTACATTGTGAGATTGGGAGGATGTAGGTATGAATTGTAGGAGCAGGGTTTAGAATCACTTGTACTTTCAAACTGAAAACAGAATATGCTTGCGAGGCATCAGGGATTGAAGTGGTAAATGACAGAACAGTTCAAACACCTTTGTATTTGTGTAGATCTAATATCAGCTAATAACTTTACCCCATTTAGGAAATTGCTGAATTCAAACAAAAGTCAGCCTGAGTAACTGACATTCTGTTGTAGTGGAGAGGAAATAAAGAGTAGAGGAAAAATGAAGAGTCTACCAGCCTTAGAAAAGAAGTAACTGACAAATACACTGAAAGATATGTCAGTCTGGGAGAAAGTGGGAATTCATTCCACTTCTCCCAGGGGGAATGGAGAAACAGTCAGGATGGTATAGAGAAGGAGAGACCAATGGTTAGCATTAAATCTCACAAACCAAAGGCCCTTGGTGAACATGGTGTCATGTCACAGCCAGACTGGTGGGTGTTTCTCACCTCAGCCAGCTCTGAGCTAGCTATGACATTACATCACCTACAAGAGTATATTAGTTGTTTCCTTTGAAAGCATCTGTAAAAAGTATCAATTCCATTACAGAAGTGTGACTTGAGAAATGTGAGTAGCTGTTCAGCCAGAAGCATGGTTTATTTCTATTTAGTTTAAGATGGATTTTACTTGCTTTCATCAGTTGTTTCCTGTCCAAACCAAAAAGCTAATTAGGAGTAGCCCTCTGCTGTTTCCAAGACAAAAACTGCTAATAAAATGAATTAGAACAAATTGTTGACCATTTTTGAGAAGCAAACAAGCTTAATCTTTCCATGTTTATTAGTGAGATAAAAGATTAAAAGAATTAAAATAACATTTGTTTGCAAAGTGTGCAGCATCAGTCAGCAGGTCTTCTTTAAACCTCAGAGATAAACTGTCTGAAGGTACTACAAAGTGGAGAAAGCCTATTTCCACGTTATGTGATCATATAGAGATAATTTACTTTACTACTATATTTTCCCATGATAATTCTATTACATTTAGGGGCTCATTTAATAGCACTTATCTGTCTGATGTTAAACTGGGCATGACACAGCTAGTCCTGCAAAACTGTGATGCTGGAGCGCAGTTTACCACCAGTGCTTGGAACACTCAAACCAGTAGGAACCAGTCCTGCTTCCTCTGAATTCAGCAGGCACTAGAAGTGCCTTGTCTTAAAATACCAAGGAAAACAAAACTAAAAAGAACAACATGAAAGACAAAACAAAACAAAGCTTAAAACCCCAAACAAACAAAGCAAAACAAACTAGCCAACCAACCAAAACCAAAAACCAAACTGTTGAAGGATTGTCTAAAGTTTGCTAAGAGCAAGCTAAATAACAGACCTGTGGACCTGTCTTTCTTTCACTGCTTAAAGACCATGAAGCAGCTAAATATGAATATGAGGAAAGCAAAACTGCAAATCTCATGCAGTGCCTATAAAAAGACAGGAGGATCCTAGCAAATAGTTGTTACTCACTTGTTTATAGCTAATGGGGTGAAAGTGTTCATGCAGTCTTGTCAGTGCTGTGAGTTGTGAAGTGTGCATTGTCTCTGTTTTATAGATGGAAAACTGTAAAATGTTATTATGTAATAAAAAATTAAGAATTTATCCAGCCTGGGAAAGAGCTGAGCAAAGAACCTGTCTTAAGTTGCTAAATTCCATGTTGAAAAGCTGCTTTTGGTGTTTGGTTTTGGTATAGGAGACACCAACACTGAAAATATTTAAGGGAAATTCTTAGCACTGAGGTAACTGAACTGAATTTTGAGACAGCATTAATGAACATCCAGTTCTGGAGCCCCTATTCCAAGAGGGATATGGGGGTGCTGGAATGTGTCCAGAGAAGGGCCCCGAGAACGATCAGAGGACTGGAGCACCTCTTCTATGAGGACAGGCTGGGAGAGTTGGGGTTGTTTAGTCTGCAGAGGAGAAGGCTCCCAGGAGACCTTGTGGCCTTCCAGTATCTGAAGGGGGCTACAAGAAAGCTGGGGAGGGACTTTTTAGGAGGTCAGACAGTGATAGAACCAGGGGAAATGGGTGTAAGCTAGAAGAGGGTAGATTTAGGTTGGATATTAGGAGGAAGTTCTTCACTATGAGGGTGGTTAGACAGTGGAACAGGTTGCCCAGAGAGGTTGTGGAAGCCTCATCCCTGGAAGCTTTTAAGACAAGGCTTGATGGGGCCCTGGGCAAGCTGATCTAGTGGCTGGTGTCCCTGCCAGGCAAGGGGGTTGGAACTGGTGATCTTTGAGGTCCCTTCCAACTCTGACAATCCTATGATCCTGTGATCCTACGAACATTGCTTCCCTGAGACACTAGGTATGTATACTAGGCAACCTTCATAAAAGCTGTAAAGTTTTGGGGGTTTTCAGCATGCTATCAGAACTTGCTGGAATATTAAAGGTCAGTAGAAACACATATGCACACTCCACTGTGCAGAGTCCTCCTAAAACTAACAAGTACATTTCCAATTAAGAAATTATAAATATGTGTAGTGTTTTAAAACCTAGCACCTATAGGAATTTGTCTTAGCAATATGTTTTTCTAAATGTTTAATGTTGATTAGCTTTCTGTTTATGCATATATTACTTTGCTAATTATGGTGGTACTAGACTTACTAAATTAAATGAATTATTGAAGTACACCTGCAGTGTTTTACAGAGCCTCAGGAGGTGAACACCTAGAGCCTTAGTGGTAACTGTGAAGGCTAGGCTGTACAGACCCCTCCAGAGAGGTAAAGGGACTTCTGGAAAGTTCTAAGCATGTGAAGGGTTGAGAATGCCCAAGGATGCATAGAAACCCTTATCCTCAGTGTGGATTCCTTTACCTCAACCTTTTATCTGAGTGCATCTCTGGAAATATGAAAGTTACCAAATATGAAGATATTTTTGTTGATATGTTTTGGAGTATTATTAACTTAAGAGAGCAGTTTCTCCTCTGAAGCACCTGTAACTTATGTGAAATCCCAGCATTGTTGCAACCTAATCTGTTTGCATGTAACACTTGGATCCATGAAATTTCCCACCTGGAGTTTTCCCTCACTCTTCTCCCTGCATGATGAGGATTTCCCTGCCTCCCCTATTCCTTCCTTCACTGAGCTTTCCTCCTCCCTCTGCCCTCCCTCTTTAAAAAACATCCTCTCTTTGATGAGGATAATAAGGTTCCTGCTTTCCTGTGCCTTTGAGAGCTTAAGCACAGCCACTTGTAGACCTTTAGGGCTAAAAGTGAAGGAAGAATTTATAATTCCAGAAGATGGAAGAGTTCCTGGGAAACTCCTTCTCTTCTCCTCTCCATCCTTTCTTTACCATTCCAGTAGAAATGTAGATCTGGATGCCTGGGGACAAAACGATCCCTTGGCAGCTCCTGAGAAAAGGTCTCCTGGGAGCCAGCACCTCTGCTTGCCCAGTGGGGAGGTGTCGGGACAGAGGGACACGAGTGGAATCTGCCTGACAAGGACCAGCTTTAACCTTTTAAATCACTGCATTTAATAATGTTTCTGCAACCTCATTTTAAATTAGGGGCAATAAAGACCTTTTATGAGCTCTGTAAGCAGTGCAGTTTACTGGGGGGGAGCATGAGGAGTGGCTTATCCAACTGTATTTCCTTATGGCTGGGTCCTGACTGTATAGAGAAACATCCAAACAAATCAGTTAAGGCTTCTCTGTCTTCTCCTTTTCTTCTCACTAATGAGGATCTGTAGAGAAAGGAAGAGATCCCTTAGTTAATTGATAATTTTCTGGCTGACAGTCACACCAAAGTCCCTGGTGTGAAGTGCTAGGAGAAAAGAATTTTGAGTGAAAAGTAAAAATAGAATAGTAGGAACTAGCTGTGTTTTGCTCGATGACTTATGACTGTGATTTAGACTCTAGAGTTTGCTTCTCAAATAAATGTCCTAATTATGTTGCATCTTGAGCAACAACTGAAAAAAAAAAAAAGGAAGTGCCACAAGATGGATTCTGCCAGTTTTCTTAGGCAAATGGAAAGGAAAATAAACCTGAACCTCCTGGATAAATACAGGACAAATCTTCATATCATACCACTTCAAATAATCACTCTAAGCTCCGAACAACTACAGCAGGATGAATACTTTGCCTGTTCTCCTAGTAAGCTGTTGATTTTTTTTGATTTCTTCTTTCCTGAAACATCATCAGTTTAGAACTTACTGCCCAGTACACCAGGAAATGTCCTTCTGCCTGAGTGGGGAGGATTTCCTAGGTCACACTTAATAAAGTTAGTGTGGTAAATGGTGTAAAAAAAGAATTAGACACAGCAAATCTCGTTAGCGATGCTTCTGCACTGTGCAATTGTGGAGATGTTTCTATATTCAATGATCAACATCCCTCTTCTATTCTGTGATATATTAAGTCCTTTCCTCTACCATTTGCAGTTGACTTTAGCATGTTAATATGACTGTAGATTGTGGAGGTTAAAGACAATGTAATGCTGCTGGTACCTGCATGGCAGTTGTTATATATTGAGGTACAAAATGACCTGACTCCACAGTCTTAATACTGGCACCTTAAACTTAATAACTGGGGGCTGAATTTTCTTTCTTTAACTGAAATGTCACCTCTAGACCCTCACACCTAGGTTTATTTCTACCCTTAAAATACTGGAATAGCATACTACTTTTGCTTTTCCACCACCTTCCCTTTATATTCACACATGTGCATCAAAGTGCTAGAAATTCAGTGCAAATTCCTCCTCCTGGGGATATACCGAATGGTGATATTCAGTTACTGTACCTTGATGTCAGCCTGACTTTGGGGGAATCTGCTCTCTCTCCGTGCACAGAATACCCAATTCAGTTATTACCATGAGGATCTGAGGAGGAAATTTTGCCTCCAATGTCTGGGTACCTCTGGGATTTCTCCTGCAATGTATAATGCATGATGCAAGTTGCTGCAGTTTCTTTTTCCCCCCTCATTTTAGTCAATAGCTCTAATCCTTTTGGCCAGACTTCTGCAGCACAAATACCTATGCAAAGATTGTGTGCTGACACCCTGTAATTGCTAATGAGGGGGTAATTCTTAAATGGGGTGGTGGAGGTGCTAGGAAGGCTTGATGAAAACACAGTTTGCATTCAGACAAATAAAAGGCCAATTATATTGGAATTTTGACCATTAAACAACTGTGGTCCCTGAAATTTAGCCTGATGGGCATGGCTAATTAGAGTCCAGAAGCCATCTTCTGAGGTATTTAGTGAGTATCCTGTGAGCAAATCACTGCACTTTAACAGCAGCTCAGGCTTATAAAGGACACTGAGTAAATTTATTCATTTAACAATAGATTCCAGATTCTGCCTTGGAAAAGAATGCTCCAGTTAATGTGACTAGAGATCATCTGTTGTATGTTTCAGGACAGTAAAACTAAACAGCTTTCAACAAAAGATGAATTACTTTCCTTATAGAGGCACAGACCTGGTGGGTGTCATCCATCAGGTATAAGATTTCCAGAACCAGTCTTGCTCCCAACTGGTGCTGCTCCCATCCCACTCCCTCGACCCATATGTAGGATGGAGCTGGTTGACCTGACCACTGGTGTGGACACTTGTTGGGGCAGGGACAAAGTTAACCTCCTGCCTTCTCCTCTGCTGCATGACTGAACAGGCTACAGGCCAGATGAATTTATTAGAGCAGTCATTTGTGGAGTAAAGGCTCCAGAATATTTTCTTTCTGTGTTTTTTATGCTGCTTCTGTAGTGTTGCAGTTCTTATTCTGGTGTTTCTGAGGAAGGAAACATTGGAATTCCTTGGTCCTGGGTTAGGAAAGTGACAGGATAACAGAGGATTGTTAACTTGCTCACGTCCTGACTTGAACGGGAAAGTGGGAGTCGTTTCAACAAAAACAAGTTAACATCTCAAAATGGCCAAATTGAGTTGGCTTTCTGTAAAATTCAAAGTCTGAACATACTTTAGGATAAAACTCTACTGAAGGAAGAATTGCCTGGAAAATCAGATCAAGGGCTTTAGTCTAAAATTTGATGCCTTGAAAAGAATGACCTAATTTCTGTCGAGAAAGAGGAAAAAAATCCTTAAGGATATGTATATCTTACTCATTAAAGGAAATAAGACTACTTAATATCCAACTGGTGCACAGCCTTACCTAGTGGCCCAGTTTTATATGTTGGAATCAATCCCAGTTAAGGCACTGGAACTACTCCTAATGCATATTCAAGCACAGAGTGAAGTTTGCACTGCAAAAGCAGGTTATAAATGAGGGAGGAGCTCTGCATGCCCAAAGGCCTCCAAGCTGGCAATCTATCTCTCCCTATCTTCACCGAGCTTTGATTTACAAAAGCAAAGGATTCACCAGGGAAACTGAATCTTCTGAACTTCAGAATGGACATTCAGTCCATATTAAGTAAATAAAACAATGTGAACTGCTACACACTTTAGTATCAGCAGTTCCCATCACAATTTACCTTTAATTCTGTTGAGAATTGATGGTGAAACGCATGTCCTGTTAGTCCAGAAGATGTTTTGGTTGCTGCTAACGGTGCCTTGGGGGGCAGTGGAGGTATCTGGGTTGGGTTACTGTAAGCACTGAGGAAGCTGTACAGTTTGGGGGGGGAGGGGTTTAGCTTAAAGAAGTGTTAGTAATTATCATAGGGTATGTGTCTAAGCAGCTGCAAGGAAGCCTCAGGAATGAAAGGACATTCCCAGTCTGGTCCTTCAGCCAGGTCTGGTTGGTATCTGCAAACTGGGATTTCCCCTGGTGAGGCTGGTTTCAGAGAATTGCTTGGTATAGAATGAGATGTGGAGGCAACAGGCAGCAGTTGGGTAAACTGAAAGATATTGTAAGGGAGTTTTCCTCTGCAGTAGCAAACATGCTGAGCCAGTAGGAAGCTGTAAACCAGGAGATAGGTGAGACAGCAGTGGGCACATACCAGTACAGTAATATGTGATACTGCATTTAGTAATGATACTGAGTTTCACTTATAAATCCTACTAAATGATGGGCAGCATCATTCTTAATTATAATGAAGCAACTGAACAGGAGATGTCTAAGGCAAATGGAAGCAAAGAGCATGCTGAGCCTCTGGGGCAAAAAGCAGCTTGGAGAGAATGTGAAGAAAGAGAACTGGCTGTGAATTGGCTCGAAGCTTTTTGTAGTTCTCTGAGTGGATTTGAGTAAATGTTTGGCAGAATGTTGATTTTTAAAGGCTATTTAAATATTTGGTTTGCATGCTGAGAACTATCAGTTTTTACCCTTCCAGTTCCACAAGAAAGATGCTCAAAATGAGGAGCTGCTTTTAAAAGCACTGACCAGTGTTTTTCTTACATAAAGCCTCAAGAGCTCTGAATGTTGTCTGGAAATGTCTACGAGCTGACAGCTGGAACCAGGGGCTGTAAAATAATCGAGACATTAAATACAGGGGAGTAGGAGGAAGAAAGGTTTCTGTGGGAAATGCTAGATTATCTTCCTTCACATTCTGGCAAAATAAATATAATTTTTGTCAAAATAGAGTGCAAGCACTTGGTAGGTGCCTCGTGGAGGGAGTGCTGCTCTTCATGGAGATATATCTGAACTGACATGCTGTTTGTCAACTGCTCCAGCTCAGGTCTGCACTTAGGACCTGTAAATATGCTTAGTCATGATCTGTATTGGGTTGTTTGAGATAATGACAGACATACTTCACCTGGACTGAACCAGGTGAATCAGCTCTGGCTTGGGGTAATGAATTCTTGATATTTCACCTCAAAAATTTCACAAATTTACCCCTGTAGCATGTGCCTGGAAGCATTCCCTGGCTAGGCCCACTGCAAACAGGAGTTCTTTAGTCTCTGGCTTCATCCTTAGGATCTCAAGTAGCTGAAGACTGTTTTTTTAGGATCTTCAAGTTTCTTGTTCAATCCTTAGTGCTGGTCAGCTTGGCATCCAGGGGGAGTTTTTGGATTTATTTTGGACTGAGATTCTGGTAGAGAAAATAGCAAGAACTTGGATGCAAATGTCTCTTCTTTTTTTCTCATGCCCTCTTGAGGGGGAAAAGAGAGAGCTCTAAAAGTCAGAGCAAATATGGTGCATGTCTCTGATGACTGAAATCTTCCAACTTGAACATGATGCGTGAGAGCAGCTCATGAGTGTATATTCTCGTCTGTTATCAAAGAGACAACTAAGTGTTGCTCTTGTTCTTTCACACCTACATCTTCTGTCTCTGCCAAGATATGTTTCCTTCACTAGTGCCCTTATTTAGCATGCTGTCCACCTACTATCTGCATTTTCATTATGTATTTTAAATGAGCAATGAAATACCCATTTACATAATGAATACACTTACATTGATATTATGTTATATAATTTAGAGATGGTACTTAATTATAACTTGTTTATAATTCAATCTCTTGCCATGCTAGCTAGCTCTTATGTTATTTATAAAACTTCAGGAATAGTACAAAAACATGACTATTTGAAGGTGAAAATAATCGTGGGTATTACCTTTTGTAACCCTTTTGTGCCTGCTTCCATTTATCTTGGGGTATTCCTCTTTTACTGGGATGAATATTCATGATGAGAATATACTGCAGAGAAACTGCTGTTGGTATCAGTTTTACTTTGGATTCCATTTTCTACTTGTTTCAGATCAGGAGGTCAAAATGTTTGGGGGTTTTGGTTTCGCTTGTTGCGTTGGCATGACCAAACAAAGTAATGCAATCATCTTAGCTCTCTCTCTCTCTTTTAAGAGCTTAGGTTGAAATGTATATGTGATCCTAAGAGATTTTGGCATTCAAGTATCTTCTAAGTTTCTTTGAAAATCCAGATTTTATTTTATGATGCCACTGATTGTCACCTCATCAAGTCTTCCTAGTGATGCGTTAAAGTGGAGAATGACTAAACTCTTAGAGATGCACAGGGACAGTCTTCAAATGAAGAACTCAGCTTCAGAGATTTATGATCTATTTGAAGACCTCACTAGTTGAGATAGACTCAAACCTGAGGCCTTCAAAGGGCTCCTGCACTGGCTCACTACCTTGCAAAATTAAGTCTTTTTAAAATACTAAAATCTTATAAACAAATGCAATAATCAATACAACAAATCAATAAAATTTAAAATGATAAGGGGTTTTTTTTTCCCTAAATGTGCAATACCAAAATTAAATCCTGAAAATGTGCTTCCCACATGAGTAAAAACTATTGTAGTGTTCAGTCTCTGCTTCTTGCATGTGCTGCTTCTTCACCTGTGATCACTGAGGGCAAGCACCCCTCTTCTTCAGAGGGGAGAATAATGTTTCACACATCAGCTATTCCCTGTTTGTTTATCTCTGGTTGAAGCAGTGACCTATCCTGTCTGTCTCCCTGTGGTTTCCATAGAAACTAGCTGATTTGTAGCATGGGGATGTTCTGACAGCAGCCTAAAATGGTCTTTAACCACATATTGTGCTAGGAAGAGGAACAGTTCTGCTAAACCTCAGGGAAACTGTCGATGGTCCAATAGTGAGGTTCAGCATCCTGGAGCCTGAGCCCTGCTGCACTCCCTTGCTCAGGCTTTGGCTGAAGTGTCCTGTTGAGATAGTCCAGATAAGATGTGTGGATATACTGAGAGTTGAGTTTGGGCTTACTGGTGAAAGTTGTTTTGGTAAAGGTCATAAACATCATCAGCAATAAGAAATAAAGCACAGCAGTGGCTGCAGCCTTCAGGAGTTGTTATCAGTGGAAAATGACTTCTTTTTTTAAGGTGAGAGAAGCAAGTTTACACTGAAAAAGTGAGTTCTGTTTTCTCTGTTCATGTGAGGAAAATGCCAATTCATTTTGGAATGAGTTGTGATCTGGCTCTGTAATTCTTCTCTCACAGTTAAATGGAGCAGGCTGGTCTCTGCAGGCTTCCCTTGGGAAAGCTAAGACATTCCTATTCCATTTGTATGCCACCTCTTCTGCTCCCAGTAGAAGCAGGTCACAGTGTGATGTCTGTGGCTTCTCTTACGAAGCTCTTCCTAGAGAGGGTGGAGGTGTGGACATAGTTTGGAGAGCAACAGCTCTTCTGGAAAGCAGGTTTCAGAAAGGAAAGGAGAACATCCAGAAAGGTCTGCTCCCTGAAGTCATTTCAGGTGTAAAGATGGATCTTGGAAGACCATGGATTCTAGATAATCTTCCAGTGTGATCAAGGGTCCTCCTTCTTTTAACAACACAGAAACACAGCAGATATATATCAATAAATCAGTTCAGCACAAAACAACAGAAGTAGGTTGCTGTCATCTCTAAAGAATTTTCATTTTAATTCCAGTGAATTCATTGGCTCTTGGATTATCAGAGTTCCCTTTCTGCTCCAGTGCAGAGCAGTATTTCTGAAGCAGTTGTGCTGTAGTCTTCGTGAAGTACAAACTGCCCTTACTTTTGCTTCCATGATGCTGTGTTTAACTCAACTATCATATTATCTTAAACCCCTTCATCATTCATAGTTTTCATCTTTGTTGCTTGGTTTTGGTTAGGAAAGGCTTCACATGATTATGATTATTTTTGTTATTATATTTTCTCCCTGGATGAGCCTTCTGTCAATTATTTCTAAATTGATTCTTTTCACAAATGTTCCCTCTGGAAAAAATAGAGCTTTTTCTTTCTTCTTTTTCCTTTCAACCATACCAATGGAATAGAAGAAGAAAACAGAAGAAGAAAATAGAAAAATGGAAGAAGAAAAAATATTTTTTTGATTTGTTTTACTTTGAAAAACAGAATCAGAGAAGTGTTTGTTGTAAGGGAGCTCTGGAAGTCTCTGATCTAACCTGCTCAAAGAAGGACTAACCAGGTCAGCCATGGCCTTCTCTAGCAAAGTCTTGAAAATCTGCCTGCAAGAGTGGAAGAAATAGACAGTAGATATCTTAAGACTATGTACCTAGCTTAGCTGGTGTATTTAGAAGTCAAGCTCAGTGATTTTGTAGTATATAATCCGTAATTGTTGATGTTATGCTTTTCCTCACGTGGCTTGTTCAGAGTCACTCACAGGAGAAAGTTGACTCCTTGCATACAAGCTCTTAGAGAAGTTTGGATTTCTGAACATTTTACCAGAAAGACATTTTCATTCTTTTGAAGTGGAAAGAAAGGACTCCTTAGGTGTTAACTGCAGATCTGTAGTTTGTTTCTAAGGCTTAAATTTGAATACAAATTCAATAGAAATCAACCCCTCTCTCTCCCTAAACGTGCTCTAGAGAGTTGTGGCCAAAATCCACAGCTAAGATATGCCTAACTTGGCAGCTTATTTATTGCTTTATTGATTTACATTCAGACAACAGCAGCACTGGTGAAACACTCAGTTCAGTTTTCCATCTCCTATTTTTCTCTCTGTGGATTAGGCTGTGTATAATCAGTAGAAAAATGTCAATTGTTCTGTTATCTTGTGTCTCCAAGAACAGAATCAAGATTTTAGGCTACGTACTTGTACTTCCAACACAGCATATCTACAATGCACACAAAATTACTGGCAAATCTTTTCCTTTTTCTTAGTTTGGTTTATTTGAAAGATTTATTATTAGTATTCATAGAAAATATCAGGTATCTGATACTCCAAAGCATAAAAGACCAAACCCAAACTTCCAGAGGGAAGTGCTGTTTTGAGTGGATAGTAAAGGTTTGATTTGGTTCCTCAGCATCACAGGTGCTGCTCTCTTAGGGTCAGCACATGTAAGGATTTTTCAGAAGACATGTTCTCTTTAGGAATAATTCACCAAAACAGAAGAGAGGGCATTTGGCTAATTGCTTTCCCTTATATCTACCAGTCTGGAAACAGTTTCATAGTTTCACAGGTGAAGGAAAAGGAGAAAGACAAATACATCTCTTTGAAGAAGTTACCATGACAAGTATGAGCAGGAGTGGTTAGAGATGTGAGGTGGAACTCTGCACTGCTCTGATATTGGGTCTCTTCTCTGTAACATCATAGTGGAACAAATACAATTCTCAGAATTATATTTGGGTATAATACAAATAGTACAGTACTTAAAACCTTGAAATTAAAATCTACCACAGGATTGAGCTTTTACCACCTCTCTGCATACATCTGCCCTGCCCAGGGAGGTGGTGGAGCCACCTTCCCTGGCAGTATTCAAAAAGCATGTTGCTGTGGCAGTTGGTCACATAGTTTAGTTGTATGGTGGTAATAGGTTGATGGTTGGACTCGATGACCTCAGAGGTCTTTTCTGACCTTGATGATTCTGTGATTCTGTGGAGAGATCCTAACCCACATGCATTATGTGCAGGAAGTCAATGGATTCTGCAGCAGCCTCTTTGTCTCTCTCTCCTTGAGAGAGCTGTAGATGCTAGAATCACCTTCTTGTATACAAAACTGTCTGAAGGTTACTCATCTACCTAGTATAACTATCAAAGGCACAAGATCCATTTGTAGACTTTGCTTAATGTGTGCGAGGCCTAATGCCAGCTGAGCTCAATGAGAAGTCACTAAGTTAAAGTAGGGACCAACAGAAGCTGTGCAGAAAGCTCAGGCTGACCCCAGAATTCATTTCTACTGTTCACCACAATTATTGAGTAGTACTGTGAAACACAATCTTTTCCCCTGATGATATGCCGTGCTGCATACCATGTCCTACAAAGAATTCCTGGGCTTTCAGAAGGCTGCTCTATGACAGGTTTCTGCAGAGCTGCTTCTCATGCTCCTGAAGCAGAGAGTTCTGTATTATTTCAGCAGGAAAGGGTCTGCAGAGCTGGCTGCTCTTTGTTAGGTTGCCATGCTGGCTTTTGGATGAGGGGGAGCACATCCAGGACTAAGTGTGAGTAAATGATGCTAGCACTGTGAAAAGACTGGAGCACAACAATAAATTCATGGTGACATGAATATAGACTCCGAGTCCTTGTCAGCAGATATGTCAGAGTGAGCCAGGACTTAACTCATGAGAACAGCACAGACATGTCACTGGACAAGGACTGTGATGTAGTCAGGGGAGTTGCTATTTGGAACAAAATAGACACTGTACTTGATGAGGTGACATGCTGTGTTACACCTCAGATAATGAGGGTAAGATATAACCAGGCTCTTGTTTAACATGTACCAGAAGTATCTGCACAGGAAGACCAGAGAAAGCTTCTCCCCACCACCCAAAAAGTATGATGTAAAAGGAGGGAGATCAAAGTGTCTCACTGGCTCATTTTAAAGACTGTGAATTAGCTCTGAGCAAGGTGTTAATTAAGAGACAATCTGGAAGAAAGTTTCAGGGTTTGCATTTTGCAACAAAACTTGACCCAAATCAATGGGGAAGTTTATCTCAGGTTAAAAGAATCTCCTATAAGCCTGGCTTGGAGTGTGTTTCTAATTAGTAATGCAAACCAACCATCAGCAAGGATCAATGTGTTTGTCACATCAAACCTGCACTGTGTGGTTTACATGACCTGGGCCTGCCTCTAATCTGATTTATCAGAGTAGCTCAGGCAGGAAAGCCTCATCCTGGAGCTCTGTTTGCAGATTTTCTAACCCATCTGTGGAGAATATTTTGTACCTTTTCTCCCTGTCACACTGTTGTTTTTTTAAATACACAAAGAGAAAGACTAAATAGAGTGTCAGAATTGCAGGGGAAAGTTTAAGATCTGGTGGATCTTAATTAGGTTCCCTATGTGGTGTGTCTGCTTTTTGTTGGGTTTGTGATGGAGGAATTTGCAGTTCTCAGCTGTGTTGGTATGAACATGCTGGAAGAAAACCTGTGAACATCTTTATTTGGACCTCAAGGCCATTTAGTGAAAAAAGATTTTAGCTTTATCTGAGTCAGTTATGACAAATACTGGTGGTGAGCTGGGATGAGAGGAAGGGCTTTGCATTGTGTTCCTCACAAATTCCAGTCAGGTGCTGAAGAATTCTCTATGTTCCTCTGGGCTGTGGCTCTCTGTAAGAACCAGAACACTCTCCTCTCCTCTCTCTGTGTCTTACTTTTGAAGCCAACAGGAATTAGGTGAGAGGAGAAGCAGGAAGGCACTGTGTGCTGGGTCGTGAAGAAATGAGTAATAAAGCAGCTGGAAATGTGGTATAGTAAATATATTGGAAAAGACAAGCTAGCAAGTACTGCACATAATGAATCCAGTTGTGCTTTTTCCCTCTTGTGTCTGTGGTGTAGCCATGCTGAAGCTCATGGGAGACTCCTCTCTTCTGTTAGCTGAATTTTAACTAGTGTAGCTTCCCCACTCTGCCTGGGATTTATGATCTCATCTCTCTTCCAGTGTGTCTATAATTAAGCAAACCTAGGGGTAAGATTTAGTCAAATGAGGCTTAAATTGAACTCATTGCACATCTTCTGAAAGACTCCAAACTAGATTGAAGCCAGGATATTGAATGCAAACATGCTGCACGTTAGCCTGGGTTATTCTTTCTCTAAGACTAATGGGAGGGAATAATTTTTAGCACTTCTGAAAAGTTACAGATCCACATTAGAGAACAGCTCCCCCCTAATATGAAGAATCCTATGTATTATTTAGGATCCAGAGATGCTATTAGATCTTTCCATCTATTGCTATGCTTATTGGTATTAATGCATTCTGCTGGAAAAGACTGTGACATAAAGCACCAGATGAACTCCAGAGCTTGTCATCTGCTTGCATGGTTTATTGCTTCAGTTTGAAGTGGTTCTAGAACAACTTCTCCTCACTATGAGCCTGTTGATTATGCAGCATCTTTAGAGTACATTCTGGAGTCCCTTTTCCTGCCACTTTGACATGTGAAATGGTTGTTGTCATTGCTTGGTTTATTACTACCTTAGTATTGTTATGCTAACAATACCTGATGAAAGAGTTCATCATACTGTTGTGATGGGCTAAAAATTGTTGCATTTTATCAAATGAGTCAATGGCATTGTTCATTCTGCCTATTTTGTGAGGCAAGTGGGGAAAATAGCCTTTGCAAAGTGAAAATAACATGTGAGACCTGCAGATACATGCAAACTGCTATTTATAAATAGAGAAAATGGAAGTAACTCAGAGTTAAGCACAGAATTGCTGTAGATAGGCTAAGAAAACCCACATGTCATTAAGTCAGATGATATAAGTTCTGGAGGAGGCTAATAGGTCCACCAATGCCTGCACTGAGGTGTGTGAGTCACCATGAGTTGGAGAGGAATGTTTTGAAGGGCTGACAGGTGGCCATACCTTGGAGACATCAGCTGGGGAGAGTGAACAGCAAGATTATGGCAGAACAGGTCAGAGTGGCCACTCTGGAGATGCCACTCCCACTGCAGTCACAAGAGGGAATGGAATTTCTGACTGCCTTTGAAAATCTTGGTTTCTAAGTATATAAATTCCCTTTTCAGGCATCGTTCTATCTGTGCTGATTTTAGATCTCCTTTTTGACCCATTCTTCCTTTGCAGTTATGCTGAGTGGCTGTAAAATGCTCTTCAAGCTTAGTTCTAGAGAAGTCCAGTTTATGCACATTCAGAACACTACCAGTAACTCAGTAGCAAACCTAAATCTTTGGCAGTCTTTGCTGTGGTAGAAAATATTGAAAATAAGCACCCTAGTGAAGTGCTGCTTATCACAATTATCCCAATGTGTCACCCTTCTGAGGCTACCTTCTGCTGCAACAGCAAACAGCAAGAGGTTGTTCTCTTCTCAGGGCAAATTGCAACCAACTGCAAATCTTAATTTGATTTTGATTGGCTTAAGGAGGATTCTGTGGTTAAAAATGAAGAGTTTCAGGCAAAGAACCCCAAAACATCACAAATTTGGGATAACTAATGCCCAGAAATACAAGACAGACTTGACTCCATGTGCAAGATGTAGAGCTCTGAATAAATCCTGTATTCAGAGCTGGTTGTTTCTGTTTAATTTGACAGAGGTGCCAAAGGGAGGGCACAGCAACGTCCGCCACCTGCAAAGCTCAACTGCAGAGGATGAACAGTGCCCAAAGTTAACTGCTTACTTCAGCTTTACACTTCAGTTCTGTGGGGACTTGATTCTGTGTGTTTCCACACAAAAGGCAGTAATGGTTTGCAATAAAAGCAGCATCTTTGAGCTATTTCAGCCTATTTCAAGGGAAAATAAAAAGCGTGAAAAACCATCAGCGTGTTCCAATTCCTGCTGGTGCTGCCTGTAATACACTGGTGCTCCTGCCTCAGAGGGGAGTTAGCTGCTAGAGCATGAAAACAGCAAAAAGGAAAAAAAAATCAAAAAAATTATGAATATAACTTAATAAAATGTTACTATATATCAACATTGTGAAAGAGGTTTGAGACAAGACAATAGGAGCCTGAAAACTTGAACCTACAATTTATAGGAATATGGAGCTGGCCACTGAAGGGAACAGTGGCAGTAAAGAAATCCAACTCTGGGATGTGTCTATAGCATGCCCAGATTTATCCACTAAGATTAGACTGGGCTAACTATAAGGTATTACTTCCAAAATGGAGATGACTGTTGCATTACCTGGGGTTTTGGGGTTGGTTGGTTTTGGTTTTGGTTTTGTTTTTATCCTTGTTCTCCAGAACTGCATGATTCAGCAGCTTGTGGGTTAAGAGGGACACACTATTGAAACATAAAAGGAGATTTCTTTGGGTTTGGACTAGATGGCTTCTAAGGATCCCTCCCAACTCGAACCTTCCTATGATTCTTGTCCTGATTTTGAGAGCAAAATCTACAGTCAGGAGTTGCAGCTTGCTCCAGTTGAGCATCTTCCTTTCACATGCCCACAGGATGCTGTCAGGGAAAGGGTGGTTGATGTTGGTACTCTAAAGACAGTCAATAATCCTAGAGATGTTAAGTGGTGCAGTAAGTCATCTTCACCTTCCCAATGCTCCCTTCCTGCTTGTCAGGGAGCCTGGGAGTTCCAGAGCTGGTGCAGAGTTGGGGTGGGCTGTGGAGTGTCCCATGCTGTACTCTTCTCTCCCTGCTCCCACCACAGCTTCTCGTACCTCCTCAGGATGGATTCCAAACTCTGTTTGGAGGGAAGGGAGAATGACTCTAAGTAGTGAAGTGATTATTGCTATGAACACCATAATTGGACAAGCAGTTATCAGTTAGCAGATGCAGACACTTGCAGTACTGAACTGAATGGAAATTAATGTAAACACAATGTTTCCAGAATGATATTAAAATGACTTTTCAACTTTCTGCATAAATGTTCAGTTCATTATTGCTCAAGCAACTGCATAATTCTGTAGCATTGTATCAGGAACATTTTTTTCTTGAGGTGATGCTTCCTGGAAGTGATGGGCTGGAGGTAGATGCCTCAGGATGCAGCTCAGTGTGGCAATTAACAGAAGGGCAACAGTTAAAACCTTCAGGTAAAACCTCTCCAGCTCTCTGCCCTTGTGAGTGTATAGGTAGAAAATTGCCCCTGTTTTGACCTGCTGCTGCTGTCTGAAAGGCTTGACAAACTGAAATGGACACCCTGATCATATAGGTAAGGAAAACAATTTTTCATGCAAGGGAAACACCATAAATGATTCATAGTTCCCATATTTCTCACAGTTATTTCCTGTGGGTGTAGAGAAGCAGGGATTAGAAATGAATGGCAGTGTTACTGCTCATAAGGGGGTTGCCTGGAGGTGATTTCACTTCTTTAAGCTTTAAAATTAACTCTAGAGATGCCAATCTGAAGAGCTAAAATCTGAAAACCCTCTGAAAGCTTCAGAGAAGTGAGACAGGGAAAAGGCGCAACAGGAGAGAGCTAAACACCATATGGAGGTGTTTTGGAGGGTGCAGAGTGTTTAACAAAGTGCAGGGGTTGTAGCACTAGCCTGTGCTGAGCTGCTGTGATTGCTGGAGAAAGAGGTGGCTGAGATATGGGAGAGCACTATGAAAATGGGAGCAGTTGTTGGTATGTCACAGCCCGTGGGAGAGGAAGGCAGGTCCACTCCAGGGTAGAGCTAGTGCTATGCCCCAGCTAGCTGAAGGGCTGTGGGATGCATGTCCGGTCCCGGGAGCTGCGACGTAGGGGGGTAGAGAATACAGGAACACACAGCCTCCAGGACCAGGGGAGAGTGAACTTTATTAACTGGGGGAGAGCTCTTTATATAGGCTCTCTAACAGAGGGTTCCAGAACTGGGGAGGAGCTACAACAAAGAAGGTAGGAGGAGGAGGAGCCAACTCCATTTCTGGAGAACAGGGGAGGAACTAGGGGAGGAGACCAGTAACCAGGGTAACAAGAGGAGGAGTCAAGAAGAGGTTTCCAGATTGTTCTTAAACTGCTCATATAGTTCAGTGTCTCTGTCTTTACAATGATTCCTCACATCAGTATTCAGCAGGAGGTTTCCAGGTGACACCTGGCTCCTGGGGATGACGGAGTCTACCACAGTCCTGCAATCTTGGAGAGTTCTGTTGAGTGTCAGCTCTTGGTGGGGAATGGGCTGTGAGAAGTCAAGGGCTAGAAACCTGGCTCCAGGTTGAGTGACCTTACTTGGATCCTTTGGGGTTCTTTAGGGGTTTTCTGTTTTGTTTTTGAAATAAATGTCTCTCAATCCTGTTTCAAACTGAGTGACTCTCAATGACCTGGAGCCAGCCAGCCAGCTTGGTGGTCTCCTTGGAGTGATAGGACCTGGGTTGCTAACATTGGTGTAAACAAAATTACTCACGTACCTTTTTTTTTGCCATGGCTGTGTGCAGGATCAGGGCCAGTGGGCAAATAATATTTTGCAATTTATATGTGGGAAGAGACATTTGGAATTCTTTTTTTTTGCCCCCAATGTTATCTAGTCTGTGACACAACCAACACTTCAGCCCAAGTCTCCTGAGATCCAGTCAGGCACTTTAGACACAGGATGAATCCTAGTTCTCTGTAGTGAAAGCACAGTTTAAATGCAAAACAATACCCATGGGGATGGGTGGAAACTCTCTTCTTAATTTTAATGGAGATCTATGTGGTGTAATATAGCTAAAGTTGGACTGTCTCCTGAGGGAGAGGACATATTGCCAAGAATAAACAAGTGCAGGAAGAAGAACATAGATTCTATCAGTGAGTAATTAGGAGCTTTGCAGACTCTGTGTGTCTTGCTTGCATATCTGCATGAGAAGTCAATGATATGCTAGCTATATCTGCCCAGACTGCATGATCTCTGAAGGTGGATACTGCAATCCACTGGTCATTGAAAAATCCTTTGATTTCAATTTCCACTGTTAAAAAAAAAATGGATCTGTCAAGTAATGAGAAAGTACTGAAAAGTATTGGAAAATGGGCTTGTTTTGATAATTTAATGTCACATTTGCAATCAAAGCATTCTTTGTCCCCCTCCTTCCTGTCACTCTGTCTCAGCACCAGAAACCTACCTAGTTTTTGCAGTATTGCATTTTAGAAGACCTCAAAGAGGTTTCATCATTATGTGCAAGATGCATATTCAGCAATCAATAGCTGTCATGTGCTCTTTAGAACAGCTTTGGTCATGTCTTAAATCTATCCAACTAGCTGACATTAGGTATTTTTTATTGTGCTAAAAAAAATGTAATTGGTATAATTCTCAGCAAAGCCCCCAGGAGCCCCAGGGGTAAGGTTATGATGCATGCTGGTGTGTATGCACTCATATGCAGATGGTACACAAGTGCCTTGGGGTTTTTTTGTCTTTTTTTCCCCCCTTTTTGCCCTTCTTTGTTGTCCTCCTTTTTTTGACCCTTTTTGTCCCTTTTTAATCTCTTTTGGTCTTCTTTTTTTTGTTTCAATAAAAAGATTAAGACCTAACTTCCCTTGTTCTTGCATTGTCAAAATGATTTTTCTGGCACTGGAGATCTCTATCCCATTCAGGAATAGCTCAAGTTCAAGCAGGCCTGAGATGTCCATATGCTTAAAGTTCTGCTCATCATAAAGCAGATTTAGGTTCCCTTTTAATTCTAATCTACATTTCCTGTGCTGAGCAGCTGCTGAACTGCTCCACAGTGGTTGCACATCACTAAACATCAAGGCACTGCAAAATAAGAGATGATGTATGTTGAGAAGCTGTCCTGGCTGTATCTGCTGCACAGGCAGTGTGGTGCTGGAAAACCTACCTCAAAGCAAAGCTGAGAACTGAAATCCTTCTCTGTAGGAAAGGAAGTAAACAATTCCTTTGAATATCTCCTTATACTGTTATCATTCTTGACAGAAGAGCCTGTTTTCAGCAAATTGGTTTTGCACCAGGATGAACCGTGCTGCTTTTCCCTCATTTGGAGGGGACACATGCTCTAAGGAAGGCTTAAAAATGAAACAAAATGTCTCAGGATCTCCCCATGTGAAATTCTAGTACACACTTTATATTCTGCCATACCATGGTGTCTCCCCCTGAAGAATAAGGACCAGAAATAAGACCAGCCCCAATGCTTGGTTCCAATACCAAATTTTTGGTGGTTGTTGACTAAGATGTTGGTATTTAATAGCTCACAATACAGTGATTTACAGGACTCTGAGAGGACTCTCCTAAAGTATCTCCTGTAAGAGTCCAGGGGCCCCTAAACTATCTCCTGTGAGTGCCTAGAATTCCCTCATTTGTCTTTTCCAGAACCTGCAGACAGCTCTGGAGACTCCATTGGGTGTTGGTCTTTTAGGGGAATCAATAGCAGCTTGCTCTAGACAGCTCTGTGCTGATAACTCATGTTTACATTTCCATTTAATGAAAACTTTCTGGGTAAAATCCTTGTTCTAGCAGAAAGTGTCCTAGAGCGTTTAGTAACCACAACGACCTGAGATGTCTTTTTGGACTTCAATACATCTCCTTTAAGAAAGATGTCTTCTTTTCTCTTCTCTTTTTGATGTTGTGGGTTTTTTGTCTTTTTTTTTTTGATAAGGTTAAATAAATAAATATTTTATCTTGTGTCCAAGTTAATATGAGTGCAATTGAGCAGCTGATGAACTCTTTGTTGTATTCTAAATTACAATATCTATAAGTTACTGTTTCACATGCAGCTTGAACTGCTGGATTTAAATAGGCAGATAACAGCTTGTTTGTAAGGGAGTCCTGTGTAAAATATGTCATTCCATGGTTTAAATGATCTTTAACCACAGCCAGGAAATAAGAGACGGAAACTTAAACCTCATTTATCTCAACTAATCCATGCTGTTATGTTTTTCCCTGTTCTCTCATTCATATCTCTTGGTCATGTGCCACATATTCAACGTCCAGTGCACATGGGGACATCTCCCACCAGAGCTGGGGGGGAAACCTTGGTCACCTTCAGTAAATGTGACACCTTGTGGGGTTGTTCACTTCTTTTTGATATTTTTTCCTGTATATGTTCTCCAAAATGTCTTCATTATATATTTTTTTTTTAAAGTTCCATTTTGCAATTACTTTCTCTGAGTGATTTGATCTGGTGCAGAAATTCTGAATGAATCCATGTGTTCCCCTGAGTCTGTTTTCATCTTTGCAGACCTGGACCTCAAAAAGGCTTAACTTCACATGCTGCACTGGTCCTCAGACAGAAATCATCCTGTTGATTCCATCTGCACTTCTAGTTTGGGAAACTGGGATATCAATGGTAACACCTGCTTAGGATGGGATGGGATCAAAGAGCAGCAGCTCCCTACCAGAGGATCATTTGGCCAAAATCACAACCTGTGCAGGCAGAGCAGAATGAGTATTTATTTTTGTTTTACTTTGTAGCTAACAAACCACACAGCAAGATCACTTGCAAAACTTTAATCTCTTTAGTGCCAGCATTCTGCTTCCTTCCTAATTTTTCTGATTTTTTTTAATCCATTATTTTGCATTTTCTTTAATTTTTATTTTTGGTATTTTATTTTATTTTATTTATTTTCATTTTTATTACTTAAAAAAATCTTTTATTTAAAAAGATATTTTATTTTATTTTTAAATGGCTTTGTCTTACCTTGGGGCAGAGGCTGTTGCAGGTGTAGTGGTGGTGACTCACACACAAACACAAGCAGTGAAGTCAGGAGGCTCAAGTGTCCTTCATGATATGCAAAGAGATGAAAGTGCTGTGGTCTTCCTTCAACTGCTAGGTACTTCTGTCTTCTAATTCAGGTTATCTGTGGTCACTCAGGAACCACAGGAGAAAATTTTGAATAGGTAAACTGATGATGGAAATGACTATAAAGAAGTCCAGACGTTCACAAATTGCATCTTGCTGGCACTGCCACTTCTAGAATTAATAAGATGTCAGTGATGGAGGACACTGGAGGACAGGTTTTATTTAGGGAAATCAGGATTTCTGAAGTCTGTTGTTTTTTCCTTTCCTGCTATACTCAAACTTCACAAAACAAAACCTGGATTAAAAAAAACATTTCCTAGCACACAGTCATTGGTTTTGTAGGATCTGGTTGCCCAGGTGTGGACACCATGTTCAAGCTGGCTGGTGCTCAGTGGATGTTGAAAATGATGCTCCTGCTCCAAACCCAGAGGTCTCTCTTTTCTCTTTCCCCTCTCATATCTCTATGTTGGAGCACAATATCTGTTCACAAGAGGCCGGAAAATTTGGGATTTTTTTTTTGGGTTGATTTTTTCTGAGCCTGGCTCATTTTCAGACTGGAAAGGGAACTTGCTGTTTAAAGTTTGTTTAGTCTTCTTGATTTAGACCCAGGAGAGCAGATCTTTTCAGATCAGTTGAGATTTGCCCTTAGTTAGACTAAAATGTCACTTGCTTGAATTGTGAGGTTTAAATAGCTTCTAAAATAAAAGTAATGAATGGCTTATCTGTTTCAAACCTGTCCAAACCTTTGTTGAATTCCTCTGGGTCTGATTCTGGATTCCAGTACTGCATTTGCAGCCTTTTGTCTAATTACACTTTAGGTGCATAAACAATTCAAGGGGATAGACACTGTTAAGGGAGAAGATATCTATGCAATATGCTCCTCAGTAGTGAAATCCAACAGAGTATTGCTGGCAATGAGTCTTTATTTTTAAGTGCATTTGCCATGTTTAACTGCATTTATTTGTGTTTTCAATATCTTATCCTAGCCTGCATTTTACCCACCCTTTTTGTTGTTGTTGTTTTCTCCCTCTCTGTTGTTGTTATTGTGTGTAAACAGAACAAAAGTCTGAGAGACTCTGGAAGTTCTATCTGTGTTTAGAGCAAAAATCACAACTTGTCCATTCTTTGGCTGACTAATGTGTTGAAATTGCAAATGCTTTTCAAATGATCTAGCTGAATCTCCAGATGTTCCTCTAATTGCATCCAGAAAACCTATATTCAGTCACATATAAATCTCAAAGCTCATTTGAGAAGCTTAGGTAATTTATTAATGCACCTGAATTGTCTCTTCCACCTCCGAATTTAATCTGATGAAAATTCAGCTCTTTAAAATGTACTTTTATTTTTGTCCTCTAGGAAAACAAATATTTGTTTGCATAGAAAAGCTGCACTTAGCTGTTGTAAATGGCTTCTTTGAATCATGGACAGAAGCTTTATGGGGCTCCTTGTGATTCCACAGGAGTCTTATTTTCATTTAGTACCCTACTAATCATAAAGAGATGGCAGTCACTGGAAAGCAGAGTGACTTATGTCGTCTTCCTGTTCTTCACACCACAGCAAGAAGCATATTCCTTTGATCCAAATTGCCATTAGAATTGCTATTCAGATAATAACAGTGGGAGATTTAGCTTAGATAGTAGGGAAAACTCCATCTCTAAGGATACATCAGGACCTACATAAATCATGCAGGGAGCTCGGTAGGTCTCTTGTACTGGAGTTTTATAAAAGAGGTTGGACAAATCTTCAAGAGAAAGCAATGCATTGGTGATAACTTCTTGATGCAAATGGTGGATGAGCCCACTAGGAGGGGAGCACTGCTGGACCTGATACTCACTAACAAGGAGGGTCTGCTTGAAAAGGTAAAGCTTGAAGGCAACCTTGGCTGCAGTGACCACGAGATGGTAGAATTCAGGACCTTGTGGGGTAGGAACAGGATACCTACTAGGATCACAAGCCTAGACCTCAATAGGGCCAACTTTGATCTTTTCAAGAAATTGCTAGGGGAAATCTCATGGGACAGGGTACTAGAAGATAAAGGGGCCCAAGAGAGTTGGTTAACGTTCAAGGACCACTTCTTCCAAGCTCAAGATCAGAGCATCCCAACACGTAGAAAATAGAGGAGGGGAGCCAGGAGACCTGCTTGGTTAAGTAAGGAATTGCTGGGCAAACTCAAATGGAAGAAGAGAGTCTACGGGTCATGGAAGGAGGGGCTGGCCACATGGGAAGAGTATAAGACTGTTGTCAGAGGTTGTACAGAGGTAACTAGCTAAGGCCTCTCTGGAATTAAACCTTGCAAGGGAGGTCAAGGATAACAGGAAGGGCTTCTTCAAATACATTGCAGGAAAAACTAACACTAGAGGCAATGTAGACCCCCTGCTGAATGAGGTGGGTGTCTTGGTGACAGAAGATACAAAGAAGGTGGAGTTACTGAATGCCTTCTTTGTCTCTGTCTATACTCTTAGAGACTGTGATCAGCAGCTTCCGACCCCTGAGTCCCCAGATGAAGTTAGGATACTGGAAGAGGTTTCCTTGGTTGAGGAGGACTGGGTTAGGGAACAGCTAAGCCATCTGGACATCCATAAATCCATGGGACCTGATGGGATGCATCCGCGGATGCTGAGGGAGCTGGCAGAAGTCATTGCTGGGCCACTCTCCATCATCTTTAGTAAGTCCTGGGGAACAGGACAGGTGCCTGGGGATTGGAGGAAGGTAAATGTCACTCCAGTCTTCCAAAAGGGCAAGAAGGAGAAGCCGGGTAACTCTAGAGCAGTCAGCCTCACCTCCATCCCTGGAAAGGTGATGGAGCACTTTATCCTCGACTCTGTCTCTAGGCATATCAAGGATAAGGGGGTCATTGGGAGCAGTCAGCAAGGGTTTACCAAGGGGACGTCATGTTTGACCAACCTGATAGCCTTTTATGAGGACATAACTGGGTGAATGTCCTCATTGTTGGGAGGGCCAATGGGATTCTGGGGTGGATTAAAAGGGGTGTGGTCAGGAGGTCAGGAGAGGTTCTTCTCCCCCTTTACTCTACCCTGGCAAGGCTGCATCTCAATATTGTGTCCAGTTCTGGGCCCCTCAGTTGAAGAAGGATAGGGAACTGCTGGAAAGAGTCCAGCACAGAACCACAAAGATGGTGAAGGGGCTGGAACATCTTCCTTCTGAGGAAAGGCTGAGGGAGCTGGGTCTCTCGAGACCCAGAGAAGAGGAGGCTAAGGGGTGACCTCATCTATGCTTTTAAAGATGTGAAGGGTGGGTGTCAGGAGGATAGGGTCAGGCTCTACTAGGTGAGGCCCAGTGACAAGAGAAGAGGCAATAGTTGCAAGCTGAAGCATAGGAGGTTCCATGTGAAAGCAAGAAAAACTTTTTTCCCAGTTCAGGTACCAGAGCCCTGGCACAGACTGCCCAGAGAGGCTGGGGAGTCTCCTCCTCTAGAGAGAAGAACCTGTCTGGACACGTTCCCAGTCGGTCTAGGGAATCTTCTGTGGCAGGGGGTTGGACTAGATGATCTTTTGAGGTCCCTTCCAAATCCTAATATTCTGTGATTCTGTGATTCTATAAGAGCATCAGACTTGGTTTTGCGGTAACAAGGACTTCTGGGGGCCTTATGCAGCTCTGTATTCACATGGTCACATGCTGGGTATGCCTTGGAGTTTCATGGCACTTGTAGCACCACAGTATTCCAAACTGACCTGCTTTGTGCCATGGATAGCTTTATGGCATTTCTTCTGGAGGTACCAGAGCACCCACAGCTTTCTCAGATGCTGGTACTGCAGTGGGATTGTTTGTTTGCCAGCACTGCTTTGAAGAATTTCCTACCAGGCTGTGCTCCCCCCAGGGACAGGATATAAGAGTTCCAACTCTCAGCTCAGCTCTTCCTTCTCCTGGGACTCTGCTGAGTTCCAAGGTTGCTTTTGGAGTGGTAGAGATTTAAACTGCTCGGTCACAGGAACCTGGATTGAATACATCCAGAAAAAATTGCAACTATTTATATGCTTATTCCATGGGTTTAAAACTGAAATTTTTTTGCCTTGCCTGTTTTATATTGGTTCCATGTACAGTAAAGGACACTGAAGCTGCAGTTTAATTCACTTGTCCTCAAGAGGAGCATAAAAGTTTGTATGTTGAGAGGCAGAATCTGAAGGGTGCTCCAAGCTGAAAATGCTTAATCTTTTATGCATAAGTGTAACACTGATATACATTCAGCAGAAATATTGCTATTTGAGTCCCATCTAAAGAGAATAAAACATTGGAAACAGTCACAGACATGACAATTACTTCCCCCTACTTTCTGGCTTAACGTGAGCATTGGCTACTGAGAATTAAAACTGTTGGTAGTGGTACTTCCAGGGACAACAACTTCTAGGTTAGGTAATGCATTATCTGATGATTTATTTATCTTGAGGGAAAAAAAAATAACTCAGTGCATTATTTTGAGAGGCAAAAAGAAAACGAAAGCTATTGATTTCCAGTCTGAAATGACCACCTCTGCAAGTTGATGGAGAGGAAACTAATTGCAGACCTGTGCTCAAAAAAAGGAGCACTTCAGCCCATGTAAACACAAAATGTTCAGACAAGGGCTTTAAAGAAGGTTCTAGGAGCTGCTGAAAGCATGCAGGTGTGTAACTAAGGCTAAAGAGGCTCGGAGCACATTTGGAAGGAGAATGTTACTGAACATCCCAATAAAAACCCCTGTGTGTCAAAATAATCTCTCCCAGTTCCATTAGCCCAGCAAGGTGGATGGGTTGGGGTCTGGGAGCTCCTCATAAAGCTGCCTCTGTAAATAAGGGAAAGGCATGAGGTTTTCTTAAAGTATTGAAAGAAATGAGGAGATACATATTTAATCAAGTGGGTTTATGACATTGCCATGATTATTAAGGTTTTTTTTAGAGAGTGCTTATCTAAATATTGCCCTTCCTTCTAAAGCAGCCTTATCACAAGACACTGCAGCTGGGCAGGGGGTGGTGTGTGCCAAATCTCTTTTTGCTGCACACAGTGTGTACATTTCAGTCACTGGTATACAACAATGGAGGTAGGATTTTCAGCTGCTTTCAGTAAAACATATGTTCTTGGGCATCTTGCAGCTGGGCCATTGGTCTAGTTAAAAAAGGTTTATTTAAAAAAACCTAAAATAGTGACATACCAGATAAAAAGTTACATTTAAATCAGCCTATATTTAGCACTGTTAAGATTCAGAATGGCATCAGAGAAGCAAGGACAGTTACCTACTGACATTGGTTTTGACAGAGAAATGGAACAAAAAAGTAGCCTGTGCTGCTAGGAGCTGATATCTGAGTCACTAGGGGGATGTAGATGTGTATGAGAAAGATAATTAAAAACAAACAACTCAGCATGATTTTGGGCTCCTTAGAGCAGCCACCAGAACATGGACATGATAGGGACAGGGGTGGCTAACACAAGTGGTGTCACACAAAGCTGCTTTTGTAATCATATGTGACATCACCTTGTGTGACTAGGATGAAACAAGAAGCAGCACTGCACAGTCCTGCAGGAGAGGGAGATAGGGAAGGGAATTGGCTTTTCAGCAGGGTTCTGGATGGACAACAACAGGCAGGGCAAACTACAGGGGTGACTCCACTGAACCCAGGGACTCACTGTTCCACAGCCACTGTTGAGGGTGCTGGTGGCCCATGAGCTACACACTGGCCATGGAGAGGTTCTGAGTTCCTTGTGAACTAATTGAATGCCATTTGCACCTTTCTTGTGTTTGAAAATGTCTATTTATTAATGCAGGTGGATCTGTATTGGTGCTGTCAGCTTGGGAGAGATGATGGGACAAACTCTGAAGAGAAATCAGACAGAAGTAACAGATGGTAGTGGCTGTGCTGTAAAGAGATGTGGGTTAAAGGATGCAGATCAGCTGGGGTTTGTGCTTTGAACTCAGGTTGCAGGCAGGCTAATGTCTTGTCTGCTTTACTCACCTGGACAACAGCATGCAGTTTCTGGCAGTCATCTGCCAACCTGCAAAGCTGAGTGATGTGTTAACAGGTCTTTGCATGCTGGCAGACTGGCTTTGGGAAATCATGGATAAATTACTCCTGTGGTTTACATCACATACAAGGCATTCAGCAGTGAGAGGATTTTCCACCAGCTTCCCTGTGCTCGACTCATGCTGAATTTCTGTGGCATAGGTGAACTAGGAGCAGAACCAGATGTAGGTGTAGTGCTTGCTTTGATGCTTCCTCTAATCTGTCAGATCTCTCTGATAAAAGCACAGTGCACCCAGTGTAGATGTGCTCTCCTGTGCCAAGCAGTTGCAGTGTGCTCACTCTCTTTTGGCATCCTCATAAAGCAGTGTTGTTGCTGCAAGACTTCTCCCATTTCTGGTTCAATTATCAGATCTTAGCCTCAAGACTTTCACCATAGTTTTAATAAGTCTAATCTTAGAAGTTTAGAATGCATGAACTAACATGGGGGGAAAAGGGTAATACATCTTGCAGTCAGAAATGAGGTGGATGTCCCCTCACAGCCAGTCTTATCTCTCTTTCTGGCTGATAAAGCAGGTTTGATCTCTCCCCAGACACAAGGCAAGGCAGATAGCAGGTGGGAATAAACACCAGAATGGTGCATCCCAGCACCACAACCACAGCAGTGTCTCGCTCAGCCACATCCACATCCATAGTGTTGGGACTTAAACACAGAGGCAGCTCCATACCACCAGGCATCTTCTGTTCTGGCTGCACAGGGGGAGGACAGAGCTCCTGTGTCTCTGCAGTAGTTGGTGATTTGATTTTCCATAACAGCAACCATTTCAAAGAATTCATTTTCTCCACAGCACCCTGAGATTTTTGTGTCCTTTCCACGTTGTGACCATCTCATATTTCAATGAATGTAATCTCTGTTCTATTTGGTTTCAGGAATACATTATTGTAGTCCACAGGATGCTATCAGTTGTGCACTAAATAAGTTTCAAAAGGCAAGAGGTGTTATTGCACTGTTACCAATTGAAAGCAAAGACTTGGATAGTCTTGAAATTTCAGACCAACAACATGTTAACTTTATTTCCCTGCAATCATCATTACTTGGCAAGGTTCAAGGTTTCTATTCAATAATGGATTTCAGTATTACTTGGAATGTGCCATAAATTACTAAGAAATTAGGGTTTGGCTCCATCTGAGAATAGAATAACAGATTATTTATATCATAAGAGTTTACATCTACTGATGAGTGAAGTGTTTCAGAGCAAAAGAGACTAGTGTTTAAATAAAGCAAAAAAACATGTTGTTCACAGGTTAACCAAGGCATTAGACTAGGACTGACTGTATTCTGGTGTGTTATCACTTAAAAATGGGATGACATATCCTTGCACATCTTACTGCATTGAAAAAGATGTTCAGCATCTGAGGAATCCATTTTTTTTGTAGAAGAGCTTTCTTTGAACTGTTGTTCTCTTTGCATATTTATTTGGAATGAGAAATGTAAGGGGGTAAGAAGGGCCAGGAAATAAGGTGATTTTTTAAGAACATTTTGGTTATCCATGAAACTCTAAATCATTTGTTTCCAAACCCAATATGGTATATCACAGTCAAAAAAAAGATGATGGTCTTTGTTTGGAGGAATTAGCAGGACTAAGGTATACAGGCACTGCTCATGTGCATCAGAGTGCATTGTATGGCTCTAGAATAACACATTTTGTTGTTGGAAGCACAGGTCATTTGAAACCAATTTTATAGCCTTTCAAAGCTGGAGTGAATTCACCTTCCAGGCTGGCTCTGGCAGTAGATACCCCATACAATGCTTGCCCTAAATCTGAGGATTTCTGTTTTATTCTCTTAAAGAGCTTGCACAGTGCAGCCCCTGCAGATGTCTACTGTGCAAGAGAAAGAAGTTGGGCACATTCTTTTGATGTCTCCCCACGCTGTTATAATTCTTGACAGAATAACTGTTTATCAGCAAATGAATTCCTAGAGGAGAAGCAGAGTATTGGATTTCTCTGCATTTTATCTTTCATGGAATATAGCAGAATCATCAGTATATAACCATCAGTGGAGAGCAGGGAGGGACTTAGTGAACTGAGAGCTAGCTTGTTTCAAAAGCCCATGTTCTTAGAATTAAAATGTAAAAAAGATTCTAAAAGCCACAGTGTTTATTTTTCCTGAGGAAGCTGATCCACTGATAGGTGCTGTTGTGTGTGGAAGATGCTCTTCTGAGGGACTAAGCCCTTCTGCAGCTGCTGGAAGCAAAGAAATGTGCCAAAGCAAAGCTGGCACAGTCGTTTGGGGGGTGTTAATGTTGTTGTGTTAAGGACACCAGCATCTTCCCACCCCATGTAGAGGGAATTGTTCAGGGGTGAAGTACTCCCCTAACTCATTACAGCCTTTCCATGTGGACACAGGCTGGTTCACAAGGGATTTGTCTTTCCTTCCTGAGCCCAATGTTTCACCTCTGCTGGAGCTGTACCCCTCGGGACTATGCAGAAGAGTGCCTGGAATCCACAGGTAACTTCAGCTACCAGAGTTCCTGAAAGCTCTGACATCTCCCAGAACAGGTCTCTGCTGGCTGGTCCTGCCCAGGACAGGAGGCTGCTTTAGATAACCCTTAGAGACACTTCCACAGGCTCTTTTTTTTCTTACCTGTTCTAAGATAAAAGCTCTCACCTACCATGGTACTGATTGCTCAATTTTGTTTTAAAAAAAATAATTAAAAATCACATATTTTGATCCTGCTTGGCCTGAGGCCCAGAAATGGTTCTCAGTGGCCATTTCAGTACACATAAAATCATTAAAATGGGGAGAATCCTCCATCTACATGTTACTTAAGCTAAGAATTTTAGACATGTTTTTTTGCTGCAGGAGATGAGGTTGCATTGCAGTCCTTCACCTTTAGAGGCTTCTGTTTCCTTGATGTCTTGACTTCTCTTTTCTTTCTTGTAAAAGATAGTTATGATGAACCAGAGGAAGAGAGATGGGAAAAAAATGTTCCACAAAAATCTCATTTCAAAACACTGCCAAGGAACACTGAAGGACAAGGGAAATCTGTGACATTTTATGATACTGGCAAATTTGAAGTAGCTTGGAAGATTTAGAACTCAAACCTCAAGTGGTATAAATCACTACTTTCAGTGGCGCTCAGACTCTTTACTCCAGCAGAAATCTGACCATTAGACTGCAAGTTATTTTACCTTAACTTCTGATTATAACCAAAGTAATGTTATTGAGAACTCACATTGAAAAACAAACATCCCACCCCCAAAACCCCTAGAAACCCAGAATCTGTAGGAGGCAAGGGTAGGCTAAAAGGAACCAAAGCAAAGAAAACCCCATGGGAAGAATGGAGTTAGTTCTGAGCAAAGGAGGAGAAGGCTGCTGGGGACAAAAAGCCATTACTTTTTTACTATCAGGAAGATAAATCTTGCTCTGTGGGGTAACATTTCAGCCCTGTGCACCCTTCTCTGTTCTCACTAGAAGCACAAAGCCTCCACCCAGCATCAGAGGTTCAGAACCTCTCTCCTCTTCATCCTCTCGAGCAGTTGGCTCCAGATTAGTGCCAGAACAGCACGTGGCTATAAACAGCCAAGTCTGACCCTCCCAGCATGGATTCCAACCCAGGAGCTGGCCCCATCCCTGGCTGGGGCATACCTGCAGGGTTTGCATTCTGTCTGCAGACAAAGATCCCATGCCCTGCCCCTGATTCCTTCTCGTGTCCTTCCCTGATTTATAGCAGCCTGCAGCTTGCAGAGATTTAATCTATTTCCTATTTTTCACATGTGTTTAATAAGAGAAAATACTTTCAGCTTTCCAAACTAGAAACAGTTGCTCTGACAATAGGAGTAGGGAACCAGCACCAAAAGCTCCTTTCACTAAGACAGGCTGGTTTTTATCCTCTGCAAAACTGCAAGTAGTGGATTTCAGGCAGATTTGTTGGATAGCTTTACTAATGTTCACTGCAGCTGCACAATCTATTTGCAGTGCCTCTTGCACACTCTGACACATACCTACAGCTATGATCTAAATGAATAAATGTTTCTGTGGTCCATGCAATTAAAAACTGAATGGCCATGGAGAAAAGATAGCAGAGCTGTTTCCCTGTCATGGTGATACCCATGAAGATAGATCATTGCACAGTAAATGATGGGTTTATAGATGTAGTTTTCTGTTTCACATTAAAGCTCTCTTTGGCTGAAGCATGTTCCCACCTCTACCACCTGCTTGAGTTATTATTATGGGCTTTTTTTCCCCCTAATACTGA
Organism: Galbula dea; assembly: GCA_013399015.1. NCBI lineage: Eukaryota > Metazoa > Chordata > Aves > Piciformes > Galbulidae > Galbula > Galbula dea. Next base: position 154,169 of record VWZX01005935.1, read on the forward strand.
ACTAACATTGAAATATTTTTATACTCTATTCTTTGAAGTTCTGGCACTTAGAGGCAGTGGTTATGTGTCTGTGTGGGTGTCTGTAGGTGGACATTGCTCTGCAGCTGCTGAATTCACTCAATAAAATAGTAAGAGGAAAGTCCTGGCTTCACTAAAGCAGAGGCAAAACTGTCATTGCCTCAAAATCCATCCCACTGACAGGGGGTGAGCAGCTGAGGCAGCTTTGACTCATCTTATTTTCATTTAAAAGAAAAGACAAAAGTTAATCTCAATTGTCTGCCATAACAATGCATTGGTAATGGTTTGATAGGAGTCAGTAGCCCTGCTCTCCCAGGAGTCAGGTCTAACTGCAGCTGGCCATGGCCACTTAGGCAAGCTGAGAACCTTGGCCTAGTGTGCCAAGGCTTTTGTCCAAGGGCTGAGTCAACCATGAAAGCTGCTTGAAATCTAGAAAGGAATTATTTCTTTAGAAATAGCTTCATGAAGTACTGCATGTGCTGGGACTGTCTAAGATTTCAGGAAATTTTAGAATGCCAGGAGGATCTGGTTACCAGTTGAACATGAACTTTTACCAAATGAGAAAACAAATTGGGATTTAAATTCAGTTTCATTTATTCTCTACTCACAAGGATTTTTCTTTTTAGATGAATAAGCACTTGAAGGAGGTTTTTGAAGAAATATATATTCCCACAATTAGTTTCATTGAGTGGTGCTTGTTTAGTATTTTATAACAAATTCAGTAGCAGCATTAGTAAGGAAAAAACATCTTTCTTGAAAATCACCTCCACATTCCTGTTCAGCTGGCTAACAGCAACAGCCATTTAAAGTCCTCGTCCTGTGGGATGTTTGTGCTTCTGGGGAACATTTTCATGCAGGAGTCAAACTTCTCATGTTGCTGCTCTGCATGTGTGGACAGAGGGAATTCTGTCCCCAGTATGCAGTGGGGTGTATCTGCACAGCACCATGCTGAGTGTTTTAGGAGAAACAGTGAGGATCTGAGCTTTGGATGCAGATATCTCTGAGCAACCTGATCTAGTTGTAGGTGTGTCCCTGCTTGCTGCAGGGAGGTTGGACTGGGTGACCTCTGAAAGTCCCTTCCAACCCTAACCATTCTGTGTTTCCATTCTATATCTTTCCAAAATGTCTCTGGAAGAGGCCCTTACGTTTACTTGCAGGAAGCAGTGATTAAGCCATAGCAGCATTTTGTATGGTATAGTAACTTCCTTGAGCTTCTTAAGTTAAAGAAGAAAAACATTTCAGTGTGGAGACATCATGTGTTTGCAGACACAGTGTCTGAGCTGCTAAACACAAACAGAACTTTCACACCAGGTTTGCCTGACCAGGACAGTGCTAATGCTTCTCCTGGCTTCCATAGCCTCAGAAAATAAGCTTTTCAGAAATTATAGACAAGGTGAAGTACCTGGACAAAAACCCCTTATAATTTGAAAGTAAGTATTTAACCATGGCTTGTCTTCAACAGCATGTTTTCATTCATTTGTTTATCCATTGATTTGTTCCTTTGCACATTTATTTGACTGCTTTGCAAGGAATAATCACAACCAGCTTCTGGTCTTGACTGAGAGCATCCTCCCTTGAATGGTTTATTCAGAAGGAGTTTCAGTAGCAAATGTGACAGGCATAGTCTGCTGACAGGTACTACATTGATTGTCACCTGTAACCTCAAAACCACTTAGTAGAAGACTTGTTGGGTGAGGAACTTTCTACTCTGCTCCTCATGGCAGCAAGATAATCATTATGGTGCCTCAGAGCATGGCAGGATTTTCTCTTAGTATCATACATCTGTGCAGAAACCTTCTCTTGGGTGCTGCTTACATGAACTGACTTTGTGTCTAGGTTGTATTAGCAGTGTGCTTGGTTAGGGGAAACAAATGAAACAATGCAAGACATTGCTCTGCTCTGTTCCATTTCATTTTGGACTTGAGCATTCTGTTTGGCACTTGAAACAAACTGTGGTCACAAACTACCTGAAAGCAAGCGAATCGTGATGAAGTTAATGGTAGTAACCTACTTCATGGTCCCCAGGCACCATCAGCTTGACAGATGACAGTTCTGGGATTTTGACTTCTTTAGATCTTTTCTGGAGGCAGATAAAAAATGAGAATCAGAAGGGTTCATTTCTGAAGGGAAATCACAATGGGAACTAATATGTTCTTGTTAGAACCAGTAAACATGGGCTGAGGTCTGGAGATGAGAAGCAAAACCAGGTTGAGGGTTCAGATTGGATTCTCCTCTCCTCTCAATACCTTACTCTGGGAAATTGCCTTGGTAGGAGTAGCATTTCTTGAAATGGAGATTTATTCTTGGTATTTATCTGGATTTAAGAATTTGCACCCTAGATTTTCAAGCAGATCTGTTGTGAAGAAACTTATACAAAGGACAGGAGAATCTGTTTCTCATATTGGTTTAGTGCAGGCTAGTCAGTAGCTGTTTTCTCCATAACTCTCACTTGTGGGAGTTCAGGTGTGGAAGTACTGTGTTGTCAAAGTAACCAGTCGTATAGGTTTCAAAATGCCTGTCATATCTTTTGTTATCCAACTAATAATGATTGGGAGCAAAATCTGTCACCTTGCTGTCAATCTGATTCTTCTAGGAAGTCTAAGCTGAGCACAGGGCACCAGCTCTAGCTCTGTCACAGATGATCGTTTACTTCTTCTGTATTTGTTTACTTCTTGAGCTTTTAAAGCATAAACTTAGTCTGTTTGTGACTTCATGTCCCCCTCAAGCCCAACCCCGACCCTCCCTGGAGTACTGTTGAATTGTATTTCAACCCAAGCAAGGTCATTTTAATGTGCCTTTTCTTCTAAAAGGTTTTGATTTTGGAAAAGTTTACATGGAGTTCTAAAACACATGAAGAAAGGATGTTTGGAGAGGTTTACTGTAGGTGTATTTTCTAGCTGGGAGAAATACTTCCTTTATAGTGCCAGTGAAATGGGAAATATTAATAGTATTATCTGATCCTTTTTTTCTCAGGTTTCAGCATGTCATTATTAAGCTCAGTTCACTCATTCTGTGGTCCAGACACACAAGAAAATGCATTTCCAAAGTCTCAGAAGACATGAGATTCTCATGGGACTTGTGGTGATGTCCATCAGTCATCTTTGTTGATATAGAAAAACAAAGGGCAAGATTCCATAATATTCCTGGAATGGCCATTTGGCATGTGATGGACTCTGTGATCTTGCCATCACACTCACCTCTCCCTTACAGCTGTCAGAGCACTTTAGCTTTACACTTTTGCAGACATCACCTGTCTTCATGTAAGTTCATACACAGATGTGTGTATACAGAAGCTCACAATCTCACCTGATGTCTTTATGACAAATGTAGAGAACAGGAACCTGTTTCAGATGCTGTCCAGAGATAAGGAAGAAGTGAGCCAAGTGACAAGATGAGACATCTAAATATGGACAGGAGACTGGAGAGAGCTCATGGAAAGAGCTCATCTGAAGAGGCCTTGGGGTGGTTACACTGCTGGACACAGCACATCCTGAAGGGATGGCACTGAACCAAGAAGCTGTCATGTGCCAAAGTGAATTTTCCAAACTTACAATAAACAATTTCTGGCTAACATTTTGTTCTAGACTGTAGATAAAACTGTACTGATAGATTGGTAATTCACTTTTTTTTTCCCTTTGAAGGGTGATTGTCTCTGTAAAAGTGCCATAATCTCTTGTGCCATTCTAGACAAATGGGTTTAGTCTGTTTGCTTTGAGCAGGTCTCACCCTTTGCCAGTGAATGCAGCTTCAGTGAAAGGTCTGAGTGTTGTCTCTTCACCCTGGGCTAGATGAAGCAATTACCTTTACAGCTTAAGACCTGCTGGCAATTTTGCCTTTTTTTAAAAAAAAATTTCTTTCTCCAAACATGAAAGCAAACACTTTAGAGAGGGAAGAAATATTCCTCTGCCAGAAGCTCTGGTAACTAACACAAACAAGCAAAGCCAGGCTCGCCTTGTTGGATGATGATGGTTTCATAGGTGGGGTTTTTGCTCCCTCAGGAGAATCCTGAAGGCTCTCTGTGGAGCAGAGAGGAGATGACTTCCTGAAGTGGGGATGAGCTGGTTTCTGCTCTGCACTTAATGTAGACTGCCCACAGAGTGGGAGGTGCTGCACAGCTCACCTCTAGAGGAAAGGGAGATAGAAAGGGAAGAAAAATCCTGTGGGGGAGAGGGAAAAGGAGGAGTTTTGTCTTTGTTATGCTGGTCAGAAATTATCAGTGAGCAGGCATGTCATTCCCTTCTGCTGTTTATTATCTTTTGAGGAATCTCAAGTTTCACATTATATTTTTTTAACTTCCAGTTGTATAGGATCTATTCCCCCACCCCATGCCTATCTTTTAATTTCATATTAAGGCTCTTTGAGTTTATAATGGGTTATGCCCCTTGCAGACTGCCCTGTGGGACTGATAGGAGCATGACTCTGTGTCCTTTCCTCCCAGGTTGTGCTTTTTTTTGTAAGGCAGAAAAAAATCCTGTGTTCTGGTTTTCTGACCCATTCCTGTGACTGCTTCCATTTTATTCTGTTTTTGTACATAAAAACCCTACCCCTGTGTTAATGTGAACAAGCTACATCTTGTGTGGATTCATTGCCAGTTCAGCTGCTGAATAAACAAATGTATCAATTGTATGACTGAAGGGAGGGAAAAAATCCAGATGTTTCCTGAATTACCAGCAGTGGATGAACAAACCTGAGGATGAGGAGAGCTGAACTTTGGAGCAGGAGAGGACTTAATGGAGGAGTCCAGACAGATTCATTAGTGTGCCCTAAAAAAGAAGCAATCCTATGTCCTCTATTCTTGCTCTTGATCTTAGAGGTCTCTTCTGTTGAGGGTCAAAGCTGGGCCAACCGCCAATACAATGACAGACACTCCCTGTTAACCCCTTCCACCCACACAGGAAGGGAAAGGGATAAAAGAGAGACAGAGAAACTTGTGGATTGGAAAACAGAACTAAAACTACTTTAATAATAATAAAGATGACAAATGAAGTATATACATATATGTACAAAACCCAGTGCTGAACCCAACCCACCCTTGATGGTAACTGCGTCACCACGGACACTGTGGCAGGAGGCCTCAGCAGCAGATGGGAGCCAGGCTCAGGGGCTGGATCCTGGGACTGGATGCAGGAACTTAGGGATCACTGAAACACAGAAGAAGGAACCAAGAAGGGAGAACAAAAAAACCAACTACCAAGCAATTGAGAGCAGTCTAGCAAAGGGGAGCTGTCCCCCAGTTTATGTATCGAATATGATGTATATAGGATGGAATCCTTAGCTGGTCAGTTTGGGGTCACCTGTGCTGTTTAATCCTCCCTGAAGGTGCAGCCTTTACCCTGCACCCCCAACGTGAGACACAAGAGTCAGCAGTGACCTTGCTCTGCATACCAATCCCTGGCAATAAATCTAAACATTAAGTCTTCTCACTGCTAGAAGCTGGCAGTGTCTGCAAAAACATGTTGTTATTCTCAGAAAGTGCAGTTTCTGAGAGGAACTTTAGCTGAAAAGTAAAATCACTGAACAGAATTAATTCTGTTCTAACCCAAACCTGGACATCTTCCAACCATCATGAGTTTGTGATTGTTGCATTATCAGGTGTCACACCTGCCCTGAAAGATTTAGAGGGTTTCTGAAGCTTAGTGCTGTTCTGAAGAAGGATGCTTTGGTTTTGAGCCTAGCCTCTTGTAGAAGATTGTGGTTCCCCTATGCAGGAACACACTTCTGCCTCACTGTTTCATAAGCACCATCCAAAGTGCTGAGGGGCTTCTGGCCAAGCCTCCTGCAAAGTCAGCTTTGTTTGGATCACAGCAGGATGTTCTTTGGGACTCTTACATTGCCTTTCTGGTTTTGGTTTTAAATCATTCTTTTTGCAGTTCTACTGTCTGCATGCTTTAGAACAAACTCCTCTACTTCAAGAACTAATAATAGAAGCATTTGGAAATCACTCTGGATATTGCCCATTTGCTCTGGAAGGTTTTAAGAATCATAAATGTGACATGATACAATGAAATATTCTACAAATGAAATATTACCTCTCAATAAAATCTACATAGGTTGGGTTTTGTTTGGGGTTGTTTCGGTTTTTTGCCTTGGTTCTTTTGCAGTTTGCTCTCTGTAGTTGTTTCTGTATTATCAGTGTCTCTTTCCTTGCTTCTTGAATATAAAAACTCCACTAATTATTGAACATTCTCTGTAAGTTAAGCCAAATAAGGATTTAATGACTTCTCAGATTCAAGACTTCATCTGTCTAATATTTCGTGCACATCTTTTAAATGCTGTTCATCTAGCTGAAATATCCTGAGAATGTCCATAAATTGGTGTCATTTTCTCTTCCTATCTGTAATCTGGAAGCAGAAAAAAAGAAATTTGGCTGTATGCTGTTTTTTCTGTTTCTTTTGGCCACTGCAGGTTAGATACCTTTTCCCTTCCCCTCTGATATATCCACATGCTTTAGCACTCAAGGTCTTTTTAAGTTGTGATAACCTTAATTCACCTTTGATTACTATGCTAGGTAAACTCTGAGAAGTCTAATCCTTGAGCTAAGCACAGAGTGCTGCAGGTGTTTAACCCAAAGCACTGCAGTCTGGGGAAGGTCTCTGGGGTATTTTTTGATGGCTAGAAATTTCATAACAGAAATTTTCTGTGCAGGATAATTCATTTTACAAATTAGATCAGTTGAACCATTTAGAAACTTCTGGTGGAGTAGTGTGAGAGGGGAATAAAAATAAATAAATAAAAATTAAAGAGATTTCTGTATCTGCTTTTGAAGTTCTTGGAAGAGGGACAAGATGACACAGATCCCTGAAAAACATGACAATGTCTAGGAAGCCAGATGCTGTGATTCAGTTTACCTGCTGCCTCTCAAAGGAATGATGATTGATAGGCTGAGCACAGCTGTTTCATCACTATAAATCTGGAACAGCAAATAACTTTGGCTTTACTGGGCCTCTACTAGGCTCTAGACTTCGAGCTGACAGAATCATGAGGCTTCTGTAGTGAATGGACCGGTGATAAATTTACAGCAGTGCAACCAAAAATAGAGTTGGACTGAATATTTCTTGGAAGACAGTAACAATGATGTTCTCTTAGCACTTTCTATACTTTACAGTATCCAATTATTAAAAGAATTTGCTTAGTGAATGTGTGCACATGACTATTTGATGCTGTGATAGCAATGTTTCTGATGAGAGTAAATGGTAGTGTCCTTCACAGTGTCTTTTAGGTGAGGTCATGCATAGAAGTCTTCAATACACTAAATATTCTCTGAATTCTCTTGTTGTGACTGGATAGCAAGACACAAATGGACCTGAACTTAATGCCTCATATGATATCTTCAGATAATCCATTAAATTAGTGGAAATACCAAGATAGCTGCAGTGGTGCACAGGAGCTGATGTGGTCGATGCAGTATCAATAAAACTGTTAATTGACTTTCCCAATTTATTTTGCTACCATCTTAGGGAAATAATTTTATGGTTAGGACTCAGAAGATGTTGAGGAACAACATACCTTTCTCCAAAAATCTTTCAAACATGAAACCATTTTAACTTCTCAAAAGAAACAAGGGAAAACAAGGAGACACAGTAGGTGAGAAAGGGAGTCCTGGGATTACAGGAGTAGTATGGTGAAAGTGAGAGAACCAGTCAGTAATCAAATCAGATATGCCAAGGACCATAGAATGCTTTAAACCAGGAAAAGATGAGTTGACATCCCTGATAAAGTATGTTACAATTCACTAATAGATGTTCTTATTTTAAGTCCTGCTAGTCAGATTATTTTGACAAGTCATTATAACATATTTTATAATAGTCTTAAGATTTGAGGCTATTCAACAGTAATATTGTCAAAATTAGAATGGTAACTAAGACAACTATGGATCTAGCACAGGAAGGCTCCTTGTGGGAAACCAGTTCCTGTTCAAACTGGTTTTGCCAGATTTTTATAACCCAACTATAGCCAGAAGCAGGCTGACCCTCAGCACTTGTTCCATTTTAAAACTAGAAAATATATTCCATTACAGAACATGTGATTTATGATTTTTTAACCATGTTTTACTTTTTGTTATTATATTTTAGAACTCCTCCAAAAATGAGCCAAAACTACCTGCAGTGAATGGGAAGGACCTGACCTGAGATTTCTTCAAATTCCTTTGCAAGTCTCCAGACAAAGACTTTCCTTCCACCTTTTCCAGTGGGACTTCAGGTAAGAAATGTCTTGCAGACTCTCTTGGTCCACCTGAGTGATTGATGGCACAGAAGTGATGGGTACAAAGCAGGGTCAGCTCCTGCAGAGCTTTTCTCTGAGCAAATTCAAACTCTCTTACTGACTATTGTCCAAACACTTTTTGCACTTCTTTTGGATAGCAATGTCATCAATGTCAGGGATTTGGGCATACAGAGTTAGATTCAGTTCTAGGTTTTGATGCTGAAAATACTATTCTAGTCAAAAAGGTGAAAGGTAACTGAGTTGTCTTGGAGAATCTTGCTCTAGTGTGAGCTGAGCACACTTGAAGTGTGCATAGAAGCTCTATCTTATTACTTTCATGTGCTTTGAAGGGTGGTGTTCATCTCCATGTGCTTCGTGACCGAAGCTGTGCTCCATGAGCGTGCCTAAGCTCACTGTGTGTAGAGGAAAAGGGCATACTGAAGTCTTCTCAGATTTTGGGGTAAAGCTAGACATGCATTTCACAGAGCAATTTTTTGAAAGTATGGTTTTGTCCAGGCTTCTTCAGAATAAATTTCTTCTAACACCACTTAAATTCCAAATCTATATGCATTGACATGACTGGAGCTGAAGATTTGTAGCTCTCTGCCTTCCTGGGATATCAAAGGCATGGAAGGAATATGTTTGGCTCAGAGGAAACCAGGACTGGGAAGAAAGGATGCAGATAGACATCAGACTTAGTACAACTATCCAAAATTAATTCCTTCAGGTCAAATTAGAAACATATCTGTCAAGGTATTCTTATCACATACAGAGCAGCTAATTTAAATGCCATTATAAAAAGTTAATTAAGCTTAATTTGCAAAACTTGAAGTATAAAACCAAAGGACTAAAATGAAGAGTGCAGGAATGAGACTGATTCCATTTGAAACTAATGGTTTTTACATGATACCTTCTGTTAAACCACTGGCTCATTTGGGGAATGCAGGAGAGTAAATTTTTATCAGGATTAAATTTTGTTTAATTTAGAGCAGAGCTCTGTAATAACATTTACCATGGAAGACACAAATTAGGTTAATTATGTGTGTCAATTTTTGCTCATAAATCATTTTTAAAAGTAGACTTGGGACAGAAGGTGGGTGATAGACTGCATTAGTGAGTATGTCTCTCAGAGTGCTGGGTTTATTTGGATGCAGCAGAAGCTGATGGTGATGTTCACTAGGTATTTGCAAAGACCATGCAGTCATAAGTGGAGACAAGATGAGGTTTGATGAGATGTCCCAGGATCAAGCAGGGCAGGTTCTCCTGAATGACTATGAATCAAATCCAGAACACAGGAGTTAAGCCATCCCTTGGAAAGGAGGAACAGATCATGACCTGACTAGGCTTCTTCACAGTGATTGTGAACAGTTTCTGTAGGAAAGCAAACTTCAGTCACTCTGGAACACCTCTGAAAACCTTTTCCAAGTGTGTGGGCATTCCATGTGGTGTTCTTCAAATAGTGGATAAGGAAAGGGAAACCTCTTGAGCTGCATATGTCCTCCTGTGTTCAGGGCTGTCTAACGAGATGTCTTCAGGCAGTGAAGTGGAAAATAAGTTGATCCACCAAAACACATCTATTGAAAGAGGTTTTCCTTCTTGCTGACACAGAACATGTTTTTCTTTCTACAAGAAAGGCATGTGCAGGCATCCTCTTCTCCAAATGCAGGTAACTTTGTTTTGAAAGTCAGCTTACTGCACTTATCTGCCACAGGATTTACAAACCTCAGGAACTTAACAGCTAGAAAATGATTAGTTAAGTGACAGCCTAAATCTTACCACAGCCCACACAGTGAGCACACTGGCCTGACTCCAACCATTGCAGCTGGGCAGAAACACATTTATGTGACCCAGAAAAGGAGAATTTAAATGGATTTATGTTCTCTTAGTGTGGAAACCTCACCAGTTGTACCTGTGGAGTAGCCTAGGGCAAGTTCAAAGCACCCCAACTTTCACCTTGTAACCCTAGGGGATACTGTAGAAGATAAGGAACCCTATAATATGCTGGTCAAAGAGCAACTTGCAGGAGCCAGCTGCTGGGGACTGGGAGGAGAGCTGTGGTGTGACTAAGCTGACTATGTTTCACCAGAGAATAAGCTCATCATGATAAGGAAGTCAGGAAGTTTGATAGAAAGGGGTAATAAAGCCAATTTAATGACCTGTAGTAGAAGCAAGAAATCTGCTCTATTTTTCTGATCAAACATAAAGGAATATTTATTTCCTCATGGAACCTGCTCTGGCCTATAGTTATGAAAGTGAGAACAGGTATTTGTCAGCGTGATTGCTTTATTGGAGCATAGTCTTTTGAAGGGTAACCATTAAAGTAGGTGCATCTGGACTGGGGGTCCAAGAGTGGTAGAGTCATTCTGTCAGACACGGCAGTTGTGGAGAAATCTCCAAGGTAATTTCAAATTCTAGCAGCAGGAGCTCAGTGGATAACCCAAAAAGCAGATCTGGTGTCTGACTTAGTTATCTATCTATTGACTTATCTGTCTAGTTTATCTAATCAGTTTTATCACCTGAATGCTTTAAAATCTCATTATATTTAATCCACCTATGTTTATTCCAACAGCCCCATTGCTGTGTTATTTTAGCAGGGAAGGTGGAATCAATATTGAAATGGCTAAAAGGGAGACACATTGATTTTCCTTTATTATTTTATTTTAATTTTTGCATTATTTTCCTTTTTATTCTTTGCCTTCTACTTTTCTTTCTTCTCAATACACTAAAGAGAGACTGTTGATTTTTTTTCTTCTACATAAATCTGGAGTTGCTAAATGCTTGTACTTAATGAGACAATTGCCAACACCCAGCAGCATCCCCATTCATCTGTGCTTTGTGGGTAACTCCATTAACAGCACTTAAGGAGTTATGGCTCTAATGATGCTGTGGAGCATGCTTTTGGGGAGGAGCAGAGAATAGAGGTTTGCTGAGACAGAGAATGTGTGGCATGCAGAGCACACATGCATGAAGACACAAGTGCACACAGATAAATTTCAGGGCAGTAAATGGATACAGCCCAATAGAAAGGGGAGATGCTGCTGGTTTTTCCAAGGATCCAACTGCCTCTTGCATGGGTGGATGAGCCCCTGTGGATAAAAGAACCTCTCAGCATTTCATAGCAATCATGGTGGGAAGCCAAAACGTATAGGGAGGTTATGTCTCATCCCCACATCCCAGGGTGGTGTAGGGAACAAGTCTGACTCTTGGTATGTCATGGCATGGACCTGCTAAGAAAGGTCTTTCAGCCACGTCGGTCTGGGCTCAAGAAGGGAAGCATCCCTTGCCAACAGAGCCTTTGCACACAGAATCAGGAGCTGCTCCACGTACAGCACTATCACAAAACAAAAACTGTGCTGCCTCTGAAGTCACTGTCAGGGCTTTTTCCTTCCATGAGCCCCAGGCAACACATCTCTGCACCACTGACACCTCATGCTACCATAGGAGGGCAGGTTGTGCTGTGACACAAAGGTGGCTGCTCTTGATTAACCACAAAGAGGGTGATTTTCTATCTTTCTTTGGTTCTCCAGTGACCTGAAAGTCAGTGCAATGTGGGTGGCTAGCCCTCCTGGGATAAGGCTGTGCTGAATTTTGGAGACGTGATTGGGTCTTCAGGGACGGTGCCCAGATACATTTTAATCTGGCTGAAAGTGAGCAGGAGCATATCAGCAGGGACTCAGGGTGGGAGCTGACTCCTTTCTGCATCTTTAGCTCTTGGAAAGCTTGTTCAGCTCCTGCCCAGCTCCTTGTCACAGTCGCTATTATTTCCTGAGGTGGTTCATTTGAAGTCTGTGCAGATGTGCCTACACATACTGCACTGAGGACTGTACACATACCCCCAGGCTCCTAGGAAGAGCTGGTTAACAATGCTTATTCCTCTCAAAGACTCTTTAATTTAGCCAGCAGTGGAATAACATGATCCAGTGTCTGGAAATGAGAGGTAAAAGCATGCAGGTTGGAAATAAAGGCCAGCTTTTACCAGGGAGGGTAATTAATCATCGGCGGAGATCATCCAAACGGTAATTTTTTTCATGTAGCTTTTTAAGAAGGCCATGTAATTCTCACTTAAAATACAGGAATGTCTCACTGGTGAAGATCCTCTGCAGCAGAAAAGCTATTACAGTTACCTAGGTGTCGTGGGTTTCTGTCAGTCCCATATTCCACTTCAGCAGTGGACTTCAGGGCTTTGTGCAGGGGCATACGCAGAGATATACATGGCATGTGTCAGGCCAATAGATGGACCTTTTGATCTTTTACAAACCAGGGGTAGGTTCTTTGCCAAGTGCTAGCAATCTCTGCAGTTTCATTCTTCCAAACCCCAGCCACAAGACCATTGTGCAGGATCCCTGCAGCACTACCGTTGTTAAAGCTTTCACTGTGGGAGACAAGGAGTTGTGTGCTCCTCTGGGATTTTGCCATCAGAGATTTATGTTTGTCTTCATTGAAAAACTCTTCACTAGTATGAAGTGAAAGAAATAGTATAAAAAACAAATCTAGTCCCCAAAGTTTCCTGCTTTCCTAATGTTGTTTTAGAACTAATAGATTAATGTGTTTACTTAAGAAACAAACCACTATTTATGTTCTTTCTCACCTTTCTTTCCCAAAGCTTTCTATTTTCCATTTATTATCTCTCCTTGTAGCACAATGCTAGCTGTGTGTCAGGTACAAGGTTTCACTACTGAAATAATGTGCTATTCATTACTAGAAGCCTGATAATGGGTAGAAGATCAGCCCTATCTGAGAGGGAGTTTGGCCTTGAAGAGTTGCGATCTTCTGTAATGAATACTTGTTATGTTACCTAATGTGACTTGTCATGTTGGAGAAAGGGGAAGAAAATTGATTGGAAGAAAAATATTCCTTGGATACTGCATGTGTGTTTTCTTGAGGGTATGAGGCTCTGGAACAATGCTGACACCCAAAGCAGACTTTGTAAAGTTCATGTGCAGGTGCTGTTCTCCTCCTCCCCATCACCCTCCTTTGTCATTCCCATTGAATCTCCTTGACTTCTGGCCTCTGCTCTTGTTTCATATGTCCTTTTTCACAGAGTCACAGAATCATCATGCTTGGAAGAGACCTTCATCATGGCTGGAAGACCATCAAGTCCAACTGTCAACCTACCAACACCATGCCATTGAACCATGTCCCTAAGTGCCGCACCTATATGATTTTTAAGCTCCTCCACTCATCGTTCTCCTTCTGATTTTGGAGCTGGTTTCCAAATTATTCCTTGCTTTGGGGGTTTATACATAATCATACAGAAGCTTGGTTGCTTTCTCCCTCACAACACTTGCCTAACACTGTTGTATTTCATTTCTACTAAGTTAAATAAGATTTTATCTGCTTAGGATCTGCTTTTGTTCTGCTTCAGATGTGTTCACTGTGTGCAGGATTCTGGTGTTAGCTAGAAAGCTATGAATAATATTTATTAATTGGCTTTCCTGATGCAACTTTGCCTTGCATTTAATTTGTCTCATTTCACTACCAAATCTCAGAAGATCTACCTCCACTGAAGCCAAAATCCTGCTGACCTCAGGAGAGAGACAATTAAGTCCCAGTGTATCTTAATGAGTCTTACATGAGAGGTAAGAGCCAGGATGGCACTCTGTACAGGGATGTCATCAGCTTCCTACATTTTTAACTCTTGTCAAAATGTTCTTTTTGAACACACCTACTTGTGTGCAGAAGTGTGACTCCAGTAGACTCAGGAAAGGGGTTTCCATTCAGAGGTAGACCCAAGTAATGCAAGAATAATGAGATCAATTTGTTCTGGTCTTTCCTTGACTTTCTGATTACTTTTAGCTCTGGCTAGAATCCAGCATGGATAATTACATTCTCCCTACCTAATTCCCCCTGTAGGTTCAGTTGCATATGGTATTCTTTGGCTCCTGTTGGGTATTTTGTTTGCTGGGAACTATTAAACTGTTCTACATTTCACCCCAAAATTGGCTGCATTTCAGTAGCTCAGGAACTGTTTCATATTTGGTGTTTATAAAGCACCTTGGGACTAATTTGGACCTGAATTGAAGAATATATTATTTCCTTCCCTGACATTCTTCATAACAAGTAGGTCTCAGAATTTTGCTGAATATCTCTCCATAGAATTGGTGGGGCTGGAAGGGAGATCTTGGAGTCCAACCTGCCTGGAGCAATGTCAGCCACTCTAGGTTGCTCAGGACCATGTCCAGGTAGGTTTTGTTTGTTTCCAAGGGTGGATACTTCACCCTCTCCACTGGCATCCTGTTGCAGTGCTTGACCACTCCTCCTGTAAAAAAGTTGTTTGTTATGCTTAAGCAGACTTTCTTCTACAATGATTTGTGCCCTTTCTCTCCCATTTATCGATGGGATGTGACTGGGAAGAGTCTGGCTCCACCTTCTTTACTGTCTCCCATCAGGTGTTCATACACACTCAAAACAAGGGGCAATGGCTGTAAGCTGAAGCATAGGAGATTCCATGTGAACACACATAGAAATGTTTTCCCAGTTGAGGTGCCAGAGCCCTGGCACAGACTGCCCAGAGAGGCTGGGGAGTCTCCTTCTGTGGAGGTATTCAAAACCCATCTGGACGTGCTTCTGTGTGACCTGGTCTAGGGAATCCTGCTGTGGCAGGGAGGTTGGACTAGACGATCTTTCGAGGTCCCTTCCAGCTCCTAACATTCTGTGTTTCTGTGAAAAGGTCCCACTAAGCCTTCTCTTCTCCAGGTTAAACATCTCTCAAACTCTTCTTACATATCATACTCCATGCCTTCAACCATCTTCATGGCTTTTTTCTGGACTCACTCTAATCTGTTCGTGTCTTTCTTGCCCTGGGTAGCCCAGCTCTGGACACAGCACTTAGTTCTCCTCTCCCCAGTGCTGTGCAGAGGGAAACAATCCTCCTTTTCCACCTGCTGGTAATGCAACTCCTAATGCAGCTGAGATGCTGTTGGTCACTTTTGCCATAAGGGCACTTTGTTGCTTTGTCTTCTCAGGCTGTTAACCCGATCTTTCATTTTTTACCCTTTTGAACTCTCACAAAACAAGAAACTAGATTTGAAAGCCAATAAGTTTGAAACTATAATCTCTGTAGTAAAATAGATTATTTTGTAGTTGGTAAAATAGGTCCCACACTAGAAGTTTCAAGAAATCATGTGAGCCTGAAAAACTTAATTTCTCCAAATATTTCTTGTAGTGTTTGCATACAATTGTGGATTAATGAAATGAAAATGCAAATGGAAAAATTACTATGACTTTATGACAAGCATGGAGAACAGACTTTCTGATGACTGAGGTTGTCTTAGTCTGCAAGTTTAAGCCTCAGAGGGAGGGCTGATTAAAAAATAATAACATACCCTATAATACAGATAAAAAAGCTAACCTAATTAGAGCAGTGTGAAGGCATATGTCAATATGGCATTTGTTTCAAGCTCTGCTGCTGTGGCTTGCAGAAGTTGTTTATTTTATCAAGTCTTTATCTGTTTATCAGTGGAATAAGGAGGAAAGACATTACTGGGTGCTCATTGTTACCCTAAAACAGGGGAAGGGATTCAGCTTCATTTTGAAGATGTGATTCAGAGGGGGAAAAGATCTGCCAATTATCAAAAGTTCGAATGTTACCATAATAAAAGCAGTGTGTATATATAAATATATAAAACAATCTATACCTATAGTCAAAATTTGCAGTTTGCTTCAAATATTCTCTTTCTTTTCCTGGTAAAGTCACAGTTGTCTTCCATTTCAAACAGCCTATGTCCAGTCTCATCATTCTGTACTGCCTACTGGATATGAGAAATTTAATTTGCAGCTCCAATTCTGGGAATAATTGGGGAATTATATCTGAATTTAAAAAAAAAATGGAGTAAAAGGTTTCTTGTAAAGACCATTAAATGACAGCTTTAAAATGGGCATAATAAAATGAAATTGTGACACATTCTCATTGGCATGCTTGACAATTTCTGCAGTTATGTTGGAGCTGAACATTCATTTCTAAGGTGTATTAATCTCTAATTCACACAATGGACTTCTGCTCCTGCATTTTGAATTGCCAAAAATGTAAAAACACCAGTTTGTGAGGGGTCTTATATACTGCTCTTTATCAGTAGCTCTAGAAATGCTTTGTCTAACAAGCCAGGGTCTTTACTTGTTGTTGGGTTGGGGTTTTGTTTGTATTTTATCAACACAGTTTATAATTAGTTTGGCAAATACCTACACAAGTGTTTTCAACTCTTACCTGTCAGATTCCCTTGTTGGTATTAAGGTTATTGGTGTCCCTGCAAGGATATTCATCCTTTCTTTCCAGTTAAACTCAGGGGAAACTTTAGACATAAATCCTGCAGTGCTGATTCCACATTCAGATCTGATCATTGATTTTTCTTCTTTATTTTTGGCTACACTCAGTATGGCTCAGAGTCCCTGACATACTTTAGAGATCTTGGTGAGCTTTCTGATTTTAAGGTATTAACATCCCATCTCCTGTAAAATGCAGAACTTGAATGACTTGAATGGCTTTAAAGTTGCAAATGTGGAATTCCATTCAGGACTCCAAGGCTGCAAAGACATAGATTGGGTCCCTAAGTAGAGAACTGAATATGAATCCTGTTGAGAAGATCAATTTTTAATTCTAGCTGACCAACAGAGATCTCTTTCTATTAGCTTGTCTGGATCTGAAGAGGAATGCTAGGATTCTTGCAGTAAGTCTACAGTTATTTGAAAGATGAATGAGTTTTCTTCCCTTCTTAAAGAGAAAACAGTTGCTGTAAAGATACAAATACTCTAAATTTGATTATAAAGGGACTGAAAAAGCTGATTGTGCTCCTTTGTAATTTTAGACTGTCAAAAAAAGTCTGCCCATAGCAAATTAACCTAATCTCTTCTAACAAGTCATGTAATGTTTGTGCTGCTGCTTTTTATGAGATCTGTTTAATCTCCCTGAGACAGGAATGTTACCATCTTTAATGCTGATGTTCCACAAACAGCTCACTTTAGGAAGAGTTTCTGTCACAGATGGTGGCAGGAATGGCATTTTGTCTCTGGCAGTACTGCAAGAATCATTAGTACACAGAAAGTTAGTGTTTTGAACGCTGCCTTCTACATGCAATGCTCATTTGGAGTCTTACTGCATCCTCTGTTGGAAGTGCAGCAGTTACCGTGGCATGGTTCCCAGGCTCTGTTGGTCATGGTGTTCCCTGCTCCAGGAGAGATATTTTTGTACCTAGTGATGACTCTTAAAGCAGTGGTATCATAGTTGTTTTGATGGTCATAATTTACTAATTTATTTTGGTTGACTAGGGCACTGAGCCACAAGGAAATGTCCAATGGGATCAAGAGGCAGATCTGGTCCCAGTCAATGGAACCGTCTGATCTAACTTGGACACCTCCCCTCGCTTCTCTTTATTAAGTGAATCAAGTGTGTGACTCACAGTCACAGTGATGTTTGCATTAAGATCCAGCCAAGCCCATATGCCCACTCTCTTGTCTCCACACCAATGTGCTGCAGGGTTCTATGTGATGAGTACTGGCTGATGGATGTTCTCCAAAGTTGTGGGATGGAAAGTGAGTTGCAGTAAGATCTTCTTTCAGACATCACACAGAACTGTAAGACAAAGTGTCATTTAGTGAGTTCCAAACTATGAAACTCAGGAAATTTTGCAGCATTTTAGCCAGGTACCATGTGTTTGGTTATTTAATAAAAGAGTTGAGAAGCTACTTAACAACCCACAATAGAAGAAAGATGAAATCTAGCTCTGAAATGCTTCAGCACTGTCAAAGCACGTCACTTTGACCATTCTAGAGGCTTACAGACGTTACATCCATATAAAAGTTTTGAGACCTTGCAAAAAGTTTATTCTGTCTTTTAGCAATCTCAGTTATTCTCAGAACTGGATAAAACCCTCTCCTTTAAGCTAGCAGTGTTTTGAGTGAAGGTTAAACTGTTTTCTGAATGAGATCTCTGTGTGATAATGTGATTGGTTTTATTTATTTTCATTCCTGAAATTTCATGTCCTTTAAAGTTCTGTGTCTGTTCTCCAGTAAAAACCCCTCCTTGCTGTTTGGTTAAGACATCAGCTATTTAAAAGCATTTCTGGGCCCCTCAGCTGAAGGATAGGGAACTGCTGGAAAGAGTCCAGCGCAGAGCCACAAAGGTGAGGAAGGGGCTGGAACATCTTCCTGATGAGGAAAGGCTGAGGGAGTTGGGTCTCTTCAGCTTGGAGAAGTGGAGACTAAGGGGTGACCTCATCTATGCTTATAAATATGTGAAGGGTGGGTGTCAGGAGGATGGGGTCAGGCTCTTCTCAGTGAAGCCCAGTGACAAGACAAGGGGCAATGATTATAAGTTGAAGCATAGGAGGTTCCCTGTGAATACACATAGAAATGTTTTCCTAGTTGAGGTGCCAGAGCCCTGGCACAGACTTCCCAGAGAGGCTGGGGAGTCTCCTTCTCTGGAGAGATTCCAAACCCATCTGGACACGTTTCTGTGTGACCTGCTCTATGGAATCCTGTTGTAGCAGAGGGGTTGGACTGGATGGGCTTTTGAGGTCCCTTCCAGTTCCTAACATTCTGTGATTCTGTGATTCACCATCCTTTCCCAGTTCAAGGCACTTTGTGTCTGGTGGCCTCATCTTTTTGAGTCATCAGTAGTAGTGGCTGGAGAAAGAAGATGTTGCCTTATGAGAGAAGGCAGTGGCTAGGGAATATCACCCAGTGCAACCCTGCTCTTTATCTGCTGAATGAAGCTTAGAGTCTTAGCCTTGTTTCTTAATAGCTTTGCTGTAATCCACACTTGTCATTGTGATGTGTATCTAGGAGGCAGGTATTAAGTATTAATAAACCTGCTATTTAGCTTGGTTTGGCAAGGTAGAGAAAAAAGAGATCCTTATTTGTCAAGACATTTAAAAGCATGTTAAAAGTCCCATTAAAATCAGTACTCACATGCTTAAAGATAAGGCTCTATCAAGACAGAAACCACTGCTCAGCACTTGACAGAGTATAGCCCTAAATATATTGTCTCTGCATTTCCACACACCCTAGATTTGCACGTTAAATAAATCAGTCATCCTTACAAGATTACAGAATGTAATAAAGCATTTAGTATCTAAAAGTCCTCACTTTTTCATCTTGCACAAGCATCATGAAATCTTAATGTTATTAGAGGATAAATAATTTATGTTGCTTGCATAAGAGAAAATGACATAGAGTGCCCATGGTCTGTGAGCTTGAATTTCTAGATGTCTCTTACTGACAAAATACAACATGTATTTAGACCAAGAAAATATTTTTTTCACCTCTAAAATGAACCTGGACCAGAGGAAAATAACAATATAAATCAAGAAGACAATTGAAAGAACAAATAGATATTGCTGCAGAAGTGCTCAGTTGCTTTCTAAAGTGAGATTGTTTTTTTCCATGAGAGAGGAGATTCATCAGTCATTAAGAATTACACAAGTACCTGCTCATTCTCTCCTTAAAATACATATATATATTGGAAGCCAACTGAAATCTGTGTGAACCAAGATTTAATGATACACTCTACCAGCAGCTTGTCTGAAAGATTTACAAGAGAAGTTCTCTTGCTTATTAAGGTAGAGATCTTACTGATTCCCTTTCAAGGTTGCAGTCCCCAACAAGGAAAGCATTTAGAGACGAGGCAGATGTAGCTCAGGTCTGCAGGTGGACTGAGAAATTCAGGAAGTCATGAGAAATGGCTGAGAAGAGCTTGCCTAAGCAGATAGCTCAAATCCCATCAGTTGTGCAGCAGAGAACCCAAGGAAGGAGATAAGGCATTGCTGATGGGTTTTAACTTGCTGACTCATTCCCTTCTGTTGAACCGGCTTAGTTTTGGATTTCTAGTTATTTTATTTCTTTATTTCTTTTAAATGCATCCCTCCAGAAAATTGTACTATGGAACTGTAATGCTACAGTTCAAGTCCATTTCCAAACAGGAATTTGGGTTTGGAACCAAATATTCCCAGTAGCTTTACTTCAGACAGGTTCCAATTTAAGGAGATCAACAACTTAAACAGCAAGTTTGTCTCTGAACACTGGACTTGAAATTAATCTTTTCTGCAAAGTACCACAAAAATTCTCAAGCCCAAAAACTCAGGTAAATTAGGAGAAAAAAAGCAGAAAATAAGTTTTTCTCCTGAAGTAGAAAAGCTTCTTTACTTCATCAAAGGCTTGTGTTCATAGATTTTTCTCACCTTCTAAACTATTACCTGAGTTTTGAGTCTAATCTGTTTCATTGCTTATGATAAAGATAACACTTTCTGATTGTACACTTGACTGCTACAAAATAACTAAAGCTAATAAATTTGAATAAGGAGAATATTAATGATGTTATTTACTACTTCTCATTAAGGGAATTAAAACAGATGAGCATCAAGAAAAAAAAAAGATTAATTAATAGAGGCCAGTAAGTGCAACATTTAAGAAGAAAGCAATCTTAAAATATTTACTTGTGAATAGCCTATAATGGAACACTTAATTAAGGAAAAGAAAAGGAACCAATTAAAAAATCATGGCAAAAAAATGAAATTAAATTACAATAAACCTGATGACTTCCAGTAATTAAAAGTCTAAACTGTAAGTGTCATCTACTTAATAAATATTCCACCAGAACAGCGTGGTGCAAGAGTTTGGATGACATGATTTTGAGAATTTAGCTATTGGCTTCCCCTCCTCTTCCTCACTGCTGTCTGAATAGCAGGTGGGATCCAGAGGGGAGCAGTATGCTGAGCACTGGAGGGAGCTGCACTTTTGGAGGCCTGAAAATTCATGAACAATTACTTGATTGTGGTGACAGCCAATAGATGCTAGAAAATTGTCCTGCTGTGATGGAAAATGCCTGAGAGAAGTAGAAGTGTTGCAAGACAATGCAGAAAGAGAGAGTCTGTACCTGAGGTAGCACAGTGTTTGGAATGGACATGGCCTGAGATGTTGCATTTTGGGGTATGTACAAAGAGGTTTCTGCTGATCACATCTGAACACAAACACATTCTGCAGATGAAGGCCTCAAAATCAGCTCTTTGGGTGTTTTTTTTTTTAAAGCTGTAAGGTGCTTTTCAGCAACAGCAGAGCTGGGAAAAAGTAAGGTCTCTTGACTGTTGTTCTTTCAGCTTCAAATCAGCTTTTCTTTTCTGTCTGCTCCCTGGTTTAAATAAGTGAAAAAGAAAAAAGGAAAAACAATCTATACCTCAAATAAACAAACAAACAAACACAAAAAAACCCAACCATCCTCCAAATCCCCTCTATCTATTTATTCTAGTTGCCTAGCTTTGTTTTAAACAGGAAAGGTTTCAGCTCTAGGGTAGATGCTGGGTGGTCTTGGGAAGATATCAAGCCCTCTCTTTTTATTATTAAAAACAACTTTCATGAGGGAAGTAGAATGAAGTTGAATTGTGGAATGGGTGAGTCTTCAGTGATTTTTTGGTTGGTCATAGCTAACAATAATGGTGTATGAACAAGATGCTCTTTGATGGTCTGCAGGGAGTTGATGGAGTGTAGTCAGGCTGTGGGAGTTGTAGCCTCTATTCAGGTAGTAAAAGGAGCAACAACTCTTCTCCTTGGCCTACAATTGTTGTAGAAATCCAGTTTCTCCTGAGGGTAAGTCTGCAATATAAGCAGGGAGTTTCAGGCTATTTTGCACAGAGCTTTCTGTTTGTGTCTTTTTCTTCCTCCCTGACCTTGGACAGGAGGATGGAGTCAAAGAAGTGCATTTCTCTTTTCTGCTGCAAATACTGCAGTGATCAGAAAGGTTGGTTGATTGGCTGGTTGGTTAGTTGGTTAGTTGATTGGTTGGTTGGTTGGTTGGTTGGTTGGTTAGTTGATTGGCTAGTTGGTTGGTTGGTTGGTTGGTTGGTTAGTTGGTTGGTTGGTTGGTTGATTGGTTGGTTGGTTGGTTGATTGGTTGGTTGGTTGGTTAGTGGGTTGGTTGGTTGGTTGGTTGGTTGGTTGATTGGTTGGTTGGTTAGTTGGTTGGTTGGTTAGTTGGTTAGTTGATTGGTTGGTTGGTTGGTTGGTTGGATGGTTAGTTGATTGGCTAGTTGGTTGGTTGGTTGGTTGGTTGGTTAGTTGGTTGGTTAGTTGATTGGTTAGTTGGTTGGTTGGTTGGTTGGTTAGTTGGTTGGTTGGTTAGTTGGTTGGTTGGTTGGTTGATTAGTTGATTGGTTAGTTGGTTGGTTGGTTGGTTGGTTGGTTAGTTGATTGGTTGGTTGGTTGGTTGGTTAGTTGGTTGGTTGGTTGGCTAGTTGGTTGGTTGGTTGGTTGGTCAGTCAAGGTTTTAAAAACTTTTTGATTGCATTTTTAAAGTTTCCATTCCCTGCACGTTTTCCAGTTTCACCTCTCAGAGTCACAGGATTAAAATTTCCACAACACAACATGTTTTTGATGTCATAGTTATAAAATATTTACTACAGAAAGGTCATGCTTCAGAAACTAGCACTTGCAAATAGATAGTGCCCCTACCTTTCTCTGCTTATCTCTGTCTGTGACAATGATCTATCTAACTGCTTAACAGAAGCATTCCCATTGTGTACCTGCTGCTTGGGAGCCACATCTGTGTCAATGATGTCTGTCACTTACTACTGTGAGATTCAAAGCCCAGGTTCAGGAAAGCATCCCTCTCCCATTTCAGCACAGAAAAATAGTTTCATCTGAGATGTCTGATGCCTCTCATTAGACCAAACTCTCACAAATGATTAAGTATTTGGCTGAATCTTGGACCTAGTAAATGAAAGCACTACCAAAAGTTTCTGTGGAGCTCAGCCAGGTACAACCTGATTAAGGTACCAGGCAGAAGGGTGACATCCTGCTGGAGGCTGTGAGATCACCTTGCTGCCTCTGTGAATTCCCACTGGCATCAGAAGCTCCACACCTTCCCATTGTGTCAGTGCAGTTTCAGCTGGGATGAAACAAGTCTCTGAGGCTTTGGCTATATGTGTAGCTTACAACTTTCTACTGCAGTGGCAATAAACACTTTGAAGGAGTGGTTGTGACAGGTGAGGTAACACCAGGGAATGGCAGTGTAAACAGGTAGGTGACTGGAGGTTTGCATTTTCTCCCTTGAAAATGGGGATAGAAGTTGTGGAAACAGAGGAGCTTTTAAAAAGAATACCTAATATGTGATTTAGTATACAGCCCCAAATACAAAATATATCTATAATTCAAAGCAAACAAAACCAACATGATTCATGATCCTCAATAACCTCAGTGCAAGGTCAATTAGCCTCAGTACAAACTGCAACTGCTTTCATTCTGAAATAGATAGAATAGAATCCCTAAATAAATAAAAAACCAGCTCACAGGCAAATGAAGCACCAGAGCTCACATGCACATGCTTACCAGCACACTGCCTCAGTCAGTTCCAAGACTTTCTGAAAAGTTTTGGACCTGGAAGCAGTAAAGGCAAAAAAAAAAAAAGGTTAATTATTTGCAGAGAGCAGTGCCTTCCACTGCTTTTCACACTCCAGTGCCTTGCCACTGTTTAAGCCGCCATGGCTGAGACAAAGTGTGTTTTGGCTTTTGTTAAACCTTGGGAGCAAGCTCACAGGTGACTTTTTCACCCTATCTCCACCCGTTAACTTCTCTTGCACTCCAACTCCCAGCTGTGGTTGTACCATTTCACTTTGGACGTAGTGGATGCTTTGCTACATGCACTACAACTGCAATTACAGTGATTATTACAGTTCTGTTCCTGTGCTGAAATCTCAGGAACCTCAGAGTATGAGTTGCATAGGCATATTTTTTGATGGTTTCTTAGCTTTTTTGTTTGTGACTAACCATAGTGCTTGAAAGAATGGGAGATTACTATTTCAGTCTTTATTTGGGTCAGAAACAAATCACAGCAGAGAAGCATTTCTGAGTGGATGAGCAGTGTCGATCATCAATCATTGTTAACAGTTTATCTGTGGCAAAACCAAATCCCTACTCGTAGATTTTACCTGAAATAATAATGTGACTGAAGCCTGCCACAGTGGGAAGTGAAGAGCATGCATGCAGGCATGACAGAGATCCATCAGCCATTGCAGCAAGCATTAATTGAGCTTCCTGCAGCGCTTGGCTAAAGGAGAGATAAGCCTGATCTGGGAAATAGCATGCACATTGCTTTAGCCCTGCCTGCTAAAATCTAATAGCAATTCTTCCCATTAACTTCATCCACTGGTATCAGGTTGTTAGCTCCAGCTTGCCAGGGAGGTGTGATCAACAGCTCTGTTGCACAAACAGTTCAGTTCAAAAAATAAACACATAGAAGCATGAAGGTTGGAAGAGACCTCCAAGATCATCAAGTCCAACCATCAACATATCACCACCATGCCACTAAACTATGTCCCTAAGTATCACATCTGGATGTTTCTGAACCCCTCCAGGGATGGTGACTCCACCACTGCCCTGGGCAGCCTGGGCCAATGCCTAACAACTCTTACTGGGGAGAAATTTTTCCTGCTATCCAAACCAAACCTCCCCTGGTGCAACTTGAGGCCATTTCCTCTTGTCCTATCACTGGTAACCCAGGAGAAGAGATCAACCTCCACCTCTCTACAACCTCCACATCTGATGTCAACCTCTACCAGAAATACCTAAAATGGTTTTTGTTTTTGTTTTGTTTTGTTTTGGGTTGGGTTGATTTTTTCTTATTTTTTTGAGCTATCATTTTTCTGTGTGTGTCTGAATAAGTTTGTGAGGTTTGTTCTGTTTTGGGCAGGGGGAGGTGGGCTTTTGAAGATCTACAGTGAAAGCAGAATTTCAGCCATTCCCTAGGGAATAGAAGACTTCTAATTTTTCTGT
The DNA here is from genome assembly GCA_013399015.1 of Galbula dea. Taxonomy (NCBI): domain Eukaryota; kingdom Metazoa; phylum Chordata; class Aves; order Piciformes; family Galbulidae; genus Galbula; species Galbula dea. Next base: position 179,141 of record VWZX01005935.1, read on the forward strand.
CCAGGATGAGCAAAGCGAAGGGGATGTTTATAGCACAGAGAAAATAAGTGTGCAGTGCTTTGATTTAGGGGCATGAAAAGAGGGGTTATGGGTCTGAGAACATATTTTATTTTGGAGAATTATTTCAGGGTACAGAGGAGGAGAGAAGCTGTTCCAAACTCTGTCTACCTCTGTAGCACTACCTTCCACTCCAAATTTACTGTACAGCTCAGCTGAATGTTTCACTGTAAAGATACCAATGTGCTGTATCTTCATCTGCTAGAAGGCAGCAGAAGCACATGTCCACAGAAGCCAATACAAACAGGAGATGATTTATCTGGTGGGAGAAGGAGGGGAGAAGACAGAAGAGAGAGGAAAAGGAAATCATGAATACTGTTGCCAGATTTTGCCCTCTAGGTCAAGTAATTACATTAAAGCCTTGACTTCCTATTTTTCTAGCTATATCTCTAATTATCTTTCTTCCATTTAAGTATGTTTGTGTCCATAACCATGAAAGCTGTAATCTGCAACAGAAGATCATAGATTCATGGTACTGCTCAGAAACAAAAATAATGCATTTCAGCATTGCCAAAATAAAATAAATCACTTAGATAGAAACCTACAACTTACAACATTTTTGAATAGTCAGTTTGGCAACAGCTTCCTAAGTTTAGGATGAAAGACCCTTTCTGGAGGTTGAAGCTGGAGCTGTGCCCCAGTTAACCCTGGAGTGCTCCCATTTAATCAGTGTCTGCTGAGATAGTCTCTGAGGACCTACTTGTGAGGCATGTCCAGAGTCTTTTGATAGTTCAGTCTCCAGAGAAAGTATGCAAAGAGATGCTAAATACTTCCCTAAATGAGACTGTCTTCAAAAGGCTTCCTGCCCTCTGGAAAGCACTGGAGATTTAAAAGCTAGGGGCTGGGAACAAGGCAGAGCAGGAGCAGTGTTTGCAGTGCACACAGAAACAGGGGCAGGAATACACCTCTGAGGAGACAGTTTGAAAGTGGGAAGGAATAAAAGCTTGATCTCACTATGTCAAAGAGAAGAGGAGCCAGTGAGGAGATCTGAGGATTTCTGTAGACTTCCTAATCTTCAAAGACTTTAAAAAACATTAAGGTTTGGGGGGTTTTTTTTTAATCATTTGTAACATTATATGGGACAGAGCAGATATAAAAAGTGTTTAAGCATGTATGAAAAGATAGCACTAAAGAAAAAATCAAACCAGCCTCCAAAGTACTTCTGGCAAGCAGCAGCCCACATCCCTCAGGTGAGAAGACAGGGTTAGAATAATAGCATCATCATGGTTGGAAAAGCCCTCTGAGACCATTGAGTCCAGCCATCCACCCAACACTCCCATGCTCACCACTATAAGCCTTGGCCCCAGGCACCACACCTGCATGTTTTATGAACACTTCCAGGGATGGGGATTCCACCACCTCCTTGGGCAGCCTGGGCCAATGCCTGTCTTACTCAAGATGAATAATATATCACAATTTAAGCCCAGCTCTGTGGCAATTTTGAGCAGAAGGAGAGTTGCTTCCAGTGTAAATTATGAGCCTGATAACTGGTAATGAGACTGATGAGCACAGCTCTTGGAGAAAAGTTGAACATGGAACCAGAAAGTAGGCCCCCTGCTGAATGAGGTGGGTGCCTTGGTGACAGAAGATACAAAGAAGGTGGAATTACTGAATGCCTTCTTTGTCTATGTCTGTACTCTTAGAGACTGTGATCAGCAACCTCCGACCCCTGAGCCCCCACATGATGTTAGGATACTGGAGTTTTCCTTAGTTGAGGAGGACTGGGTTAGGGAACACTTAAGCCATCTGGACATTCAGAAATCCATGGGACCTGATGGGATGCACCCATGGGTGCTGAGGGAGCTGGCAGAAGTCATTGCCAGGCCACATCTTTAGCAAGTCCTGGGGAACAGGAGAGATGCCTGGGGATTGGAGGAAGGAAAATGTCACTCCAGTCTTCCAAAAGGGTGAGAAGGAGGAGCCGGGTAACTCTAGAGCGGTCACAGCCTCACCTCCATCCCTGGAAAGGAGATGGAACACTTTATCCTTGACTCTGTCTCTAGGCATATCAAGGATAAGGGGGTCATTGGGAGCAGTCAGCATGGGTTTACCA
>VWZX01005935.1:181628-200749 GCA_013399015.1 Galbula dea
AGTTCTGGGCCCCTCAGTTGAAGAAGGATAGGGAACTGCTGGAAAGAGTCCAGCGCAGAGCCACAAAGATGAGGAAGGGGCTGGAACATCTTCCTTATGAGGAAAGGCTGAGGGAGCTGGGTCTCTTTAGCTTGGAGAAGAGGAGACTAAGGGGTGACCTAATATTTGTTTTTAAATATGTGAAGGGTGGGTGTCAGAAGGACGGGGTCAGGCTCTTCTCAGTGAAGCCCAGTGACAGGACAAGGGGCAATGGTTGTAGGCTGAAGCATAGGAGGTTCACTGTGAATACAAGGAAAACTTTTTTCCCAGTTCAGGTGGTAGAGCACCGGCACAGACTGCCCAGAGAGGCTGTGGAGTCTCCTTCTATGGAGAAATTCAAAACCAGTCTGGATGTGCTTCTGTGTGACCTGGTGTAGGGAATCCTGCTGTGGCAGGGAGGTTGGACTAGATGATCTTTTGAGGTCCCTTCCAACTCCTAATATTCTGTGATTCTGTGATTCCATAATATCCCCTTGGCACTCTAAACAAAGCTAAAACTCTCATTAGCATTTTCATACTTCCCTTTGCCATTGACATTTCTGATCCCAAGAGTGTTCTAATGGGACAATATACTGCAAAATGCCCCAATTTTGTTACTGTTTTTATTGCTGTTGCTATTTAGAAGGAAATTGTGCTTGACCTTTAACTGGCTAAGTTTACAGTCAAGTCTCAAGGAGCTGACAATTAGCAACTAATCAATAAAGAGTGTCATTGGCTTAGTAGTTCCTTTCCCTGCTAGGCCTAGACTTTCACTGATCTACAGATGTCTGTAGTTTAAGTGACATCAAGGCATTGAAGATGGACAACAGTGTAGAGTCAGAAAGCAGTGATAGTACTGTCCAGCTGGACCCTTCGGAGGCAGGTGGTAAACGTCGCTTCCACCTCTACTGACTTATTTTCGTGTGCCTTGAAGGAAAATTAATGCATTTATCTTTTGAAATCCAAGTTTCTGTTGGGAAGTCTGAATGTGAACATTGAGCCTATGCTGTATCTCATATTTTAAATTAAAATCTTGATGTGCTAAATGATAAAAACTATTTCAGCACCACATAAGCTGCTCTCATAATGTCCCAGTGTCCCAAAAAAGCATGGAGAACAGTATCCTGGGAATGTGAATAAAAATCTAGAGCCTTAGCTCCTGTGAACATAATGGAAGTCTAGAGCCCACAATTCTCAGTGTCTATGGTCTAGATTTCTCTAGGTTGAAATTTTGGTAGTAATTATCACAGCAAAAAAACTTCTAGCTCAGAGCTTTCTCCAGGGAGTGTAGAGCCTGCAAAAGACACTGTACACTGCTCCTTCCAAACTGCCCTAGAAGTGAAATAAAAGAAGCACATTGGTGTAAAGAGGAGTTAGAAAAGTCTACAGGAGGCTCCTAGAAAACTTAAACTGAAGATATAAACATGCCATAATGTCTTTACCCATCAGCCCCTACTTATGCTGGTGTGGTTTGTAGCAGACATTAAGGATTCCAGCTTTGACATTTCAGTTTGTTTGGTGGCAATGAGCTTACCTGGCTTTGGGGTGATAGTGTGCATCAGAGGAGCTTGCTACTAAAGCAGTGCTAAGGATGTGTGTGAGAGGCTAATGGAGAGCTAGCTAATGGCTTGTGAGAACAAGTAGCATTACCTTTGAATTATTTGTTTCAAACCACTATCAAAAACATTTCTGTACTATGTCTGTCTCCCACGAGGTTTCCTATGTGCAGCATAGGTTTGATAAACTGTTGTCTGTTGGTTGTAAGCTAAACCATAATTGAGCATCATCTGTTTGAGTTTTAGATGAGAGGTCAACCTAATTGCCAAGTAATTGCCTGAAAATTACATGGACTATGAAACATAAAGTTGTACACTTTGTAACATGACATGTCAGGCTGGTAAGAAATGTTTCTGCATTTAATTGACATTTAACAAAATAATTACAAGTCCTTCAGGATAATTAGAATACACACTGTATTTGCAAAGTGCTTAAAATGCTAGTTGACCTTTAGTAAGTGTGTTAATCAATAACAAACATGTAACTTGCCATTATGCCAATTAAATACCTGTGTATTTCATTTAGATATTCCAAGGTGAAGGTTAAATCATGTTAAATCATTATTCTGTCAGGATGGGCATTCCGCTCTGAGTGGTTGTTCCCAAAGAGACTGTGGAAAATATCTTGTCAAATGCTCTGGGAATCATACTAGATCATTTTTAAATGTGCAGCAGAGGCCTTAAAGTCTTGTACTCCTGTGAGCTGCACTCATAGGACTCCTTCCCAAGATGTGTAGTTCTGAAGACATCATCCTTCCTAATTTTGTCTCCCTAAAAATTGTCATGAATTTGTGTTGAAGTGTCTGTGCCGAATGGTTGCCAAGGGTCGAGGCTGCCCCAATCACCAACACAATGGCAGATGCTCCTGTTACCCCCTCTTCTCCCCCCCAAAGGAAAGGAATGGGGATAAGAGAGACAGAGAGACTTGTGGATTGGAAAAGAAAACTAAAACTACTTTAATAATAATAATGATGATAAATGAAATATATACAAACATGTGCAAACCCCAGTGCTGGACCCAAACCCCCCTTGATGGCAACTACATCACCACTGACACTGCGGCAGAAGGCCTCAGCAGCAGATGGGAGCCAGGCTCAGGGGCTGGATCCTGGGACTGGATGCAGGAACTTAGGGATGCAGGATTGAGGGTAGAACAGACAAAGTTCTCCTCAGATGCTGACCACCAAATTGCAGGAGAAGAAGGAACCAAAAAGGGAGAATAATCTAGTAATCCAGCAGGGGGGAGCTGCCCCCAGTTTATATATCGAGTATGATGTATATGGGATGGAATCCTTAGCTGGTCAGTTTGGGGTCACCTGTGCTGTTTGATCCTCCCTGAAGGTGAAGCCTTTACCCTGCACCCCCAACGTGAGACACAAGAGTCAGCAGTGACCTTGCTCTGCATACCAAACCCTGGCAATAAATCTAAACATGAGGCCTTCTCACTGCTAGAAGCTGGCAGTGTCTGCAAAAACATGTTGTTAGTCTCAGAAAGTGCAGTTTCTGAGAGGAACTTTAGCTGAAAAGTAAAATCACTGAACAGAATTCGTTCTGTTCTAACCCAAACCTGGACAACGGTGATTCTCCAGCAGGGTCTCCTCTGATCTTCCAACAGTCAGAGAAATAAATTTGCAATGACTGTAAAAACATCTTGGCTATAAGACTTCTTTCACCCAAGGGATGAATATTTTTACTGAGATAGAAGTATGTATTTTTTTAATGTACTAACAAGTTAATACAATAATGGTTAGAGTGGAATTAAAAAATACTTGTGTTCCATTATGCTTTTCTGCAAAACTTGGTGCAGGACCACAAAGGAAAGAAGTGACAATGGTTCACATCAGCATAAAAAAGATGTAGATTCTCAGCCAAATTCAGTGAAGTGGTTAAAAGCAAGAAAAAGAGGAAATATTCTTTTTCTTTCTGCATTTTCCCAAGATGTTATCTTTGTAAAATATCTATGCACAACACAAGTGATCCAAGAGCAGAAATGTTACACACCCATCATTACTCCACTGAGCTATAACTGTTCTACTATGTTGGAGATCTGATCAAATGTATTTTAGAGAAAGGTGCAGTAAATTAGTATGGTTATTCTCTCTCTTTTTCAAGAGTAATATGCTTCTGACTTTACATAAAGGTCAATGAAGTGTTAAATTGAGGGTGATTAAATTCTGAGTGTGAAGGAAATGATTCCAAGAGCAAGAATCAGTGAGAAGACAGATATGAGTAAGGGTGCAATAAAAATAATCACTGAATGACAAAAACATCTTCTGATATGCAGAGTCCAAAGCTGTGAGTACCTGAAGAAGCAGTGATACATGTACCAGGGAAAGATCAAACAAGACTTTCTCCTTGCCATGCAATTGAGGCTTCTGTGTAGTTGTATGCAAAGTTTTTTGTCATTTTCAGTATCGGGACTGTACACAGAACTGATGAACTTAAAGCAGGAACATTAAAAATTGGCCTGGAATCAAGTAATTCAGAACAACCTTTTTTATAAGATAATCTCCAAGCCCAGTGCTTCCAGGAAAATTCTTTTCCATAAGGATATGTTTAAGATAAAGGCTTCTAGTCCTAGCCCTGCCTTTACATTGCTAGCACAATGCAAGTAGGCAAGGTGCTTGCCTTAAATTTGCTAAGAACATGCAAATCAGATCGAGTATTTTCCAAAGAGTATGTAAATTGTAGCCATGGTAAAGCAATTTTTGTTCAGTTTTTGTTCAGACTAGCTTTAATAAGTAATCAAGGAGCTCCATGTTGTCTCAAGATCCCGTGGAGTTCCCAGTTAATACTGAATCCATTTTGGTCTGAAGGTTCTCATGTTGCTCCAACATGAGGTTATGACTAGGTATAATTCTTTATGTTCACTTATATGTGCCCATTGCATTTTGAGGCGTGACACAAAAAAGGAAGCAGATCATCTCTGGCTGCATTACCTTGGTGAAATAAAGCCTTATTTGGCAAATAATCTTCTGAATAAAACATTGCTCCCAAGTTGTAATCTAATTCCCCAAGAGGTAAACAGGGAATTCTGCAATGAACCTGATGAAACTGAAGTCAGACTCACTTCAGTAAAAACTGTCCCTAAATATTCCCTAAAACAGTCTTGAAGTTGAGTAGTGTATCTTGGGTTTAGTGTACACAGAAATAGAGATTTATAGTCAGTGAGAAGCTGCAGATGAAAAAGTTGAGAGGTTTTATGAGCCCTGAGGCAAGAAAATGCCATGGTATCAGTCAGGCCATTTGAAATAAAAGCCCAGAAATCACTCTCAAAGAGCATTGTTGATTTTCCATGTTAATAATTGATAAAATAATATACAGACATCTTAGCTAGAGATGTAACTGCCAAAAGCTGTGAAGCTGCATTAAAATATACTGCATTGCTTTCCTCTAGAAAGTTCAGTTTTCAGGATGACTGCTGGGTCCAGCAGTGCTGACTTCCATCACAAAAGTTTGGGGTTTCTTTCTCCCAGGTTGAATCCTTTTTGGTTAGAATCATAGAACAGAATCCTATGATTGTCAGAGTGGGAAGGGACCTCAGAGACCATCTAGTTCCAAACCCCCTGCCTGGCAGGGGCACCATCCACTAGATCAGGTTACCCAGGGCTCCATCCAGCCTTGTCTTAAAAGCTTCTAGGGATGAGGCTTCCACAACCTCTCTGGGCAACCTCATCCACTGTCTAACCACCCTCATAGTGAAGAACTTCTTCCTTATATCCAACCTAAATCTACCTTCCTCTAGCTTACACCCATTTCCCCTGGTTCTATCACTGTCTGACCTCCTAAAAAGTCCCTCCCCAGCTTTCTTGAAGCCCCCTTCAGACACTGGAAGGCCACAATAAGGTCTCCTGGGAGCCTTCTCCTCTGCAGACTGAACAACCCCAACTCTCTCAGTCTGTCCTCGTAGGAGAGGTGCTCCAGTCCTCTGATCATTCTCGTGGCCCTTCTCTGGACACATTCCAGCACCCCCATATCCCTCTTGGAATAGGGGCTCCAGAACTGGATGCAATATTCCAGATGGGGTCTCAGGAGAGCAGAGTAGAGGGGGAGAATCACCTTTGTCCACCTGCTGGCCATGCTTCTCTTGATGCAGCTCAGGATACGGTTGGCCTTCTGGGCTGCAAGCACACACTGGTAGCTCATGTTGAGCTTCTCATCCACCAGCACCCCCAAGTCTCTTTCCTCAGGGCTGCTCTTCAAACTCAATTTGAAGTTTTCAAATTTGGCACACACAAACCCTCCTTTAAATGTTCTGTGCAGAAAAAGCTAGTAATGATCCATCCATGAAAGGGTCCCAGTCTGATCTGATTTTAGAGAGCAGTGGTGTGAATGGTGCAACATGGTAGCTCTGGATGATGTTTCTCCAATGCTTTGTAGAGTGACTCCACAGTTTTTCTATTTGCTTCTGCAATGGATCACATTACATTTGCCTTTTCTGAGCTTATGGGGGTCCCATCACTCCCATTTTCTTAATACAGCTTTGGTACAGCTAGAGGAATAGGAGGAGTGGAAAAAAAGGAAATAGTTACTCACTAGTTGAAAAAACTTACCCTGAGGAGCTAGGAATATTCTTCCATAGCCTGTGAGTTTCTTGTAAGTGCATTTTGGCAAATCACAGGTGATAAGGACCATGCAACTGCCAGAGACAAAAGTGTTCTGAAGCTGCAGGGGAAAAGTACTGTTTAATAAGAACTGGGAGTAAATCAACCACAATGGGAATTCGGCATCTAATTCTCCCTCACTCTGCAGATGCAGTAACTTAAGAGGAACAATTTCTTCAATCCCAGCCTAAATGGCAGTCAAGAAAAGCTGAAGGAATTTAATATGCCAGAAATAGATCAATGACTGCTTTAATATGGCTTCATGTCAGACTTCTGTTTAGCTTCTACCTAGAAGCTAAACTGAAGAAGGCAAAGCTTCCTTTACAATTCCTTGTTACCATATATCTGTGCAGTGAAAAAAATGGAGCAGTTCCATAAAAGGGAGGAAAAGTCTTGAATGAGGATTTGTCCCAAATTTTAAATGTCCATTATTATGAAACTGTGTAATCTATTACAAGAGCCAAAGGAACTTTTACAGGCATTTTGTTCCTCATATTCAGGATGGTTCTTTTTGTCTGTCTCAAGTGTTGTACTAAAGCCTCGAGGAAGAGTTATAGTCTCAATTATTCCTTCTGCGTTGCTCCCATATTCGTACCGAATCCTGAGGGAAGACTTGCCACTAATAATTAATCTTTCCCTAGTTTCTCCAAGCAAAAAGTATCAAACCTGGAAACCAGGGAACAGTTTCCTTTTTAAAATGTCTCTGCTGCTGTGTACAATTTGTATTACTTTAGTTACAAGGATTAAACCCAAACTGTTGCTCTGGATTCTAGCAGTCTGGTGTTTTGAAATATTGCAGGCAGAATTTCTGTGTTGGTTCTGTCTATTATTGATTGAGATCCAGCATTTTAATAGATCAGACAGTGATGTGGAGCTCAGATTAAGGAGTACAGGTACCTTCTGCAGCAATTATTGACACTAGGACTAAAAACAGTCTACTTACCCACACACCGGTCAGTTGTTAGCACTAGTGATTGCTTTATCTCCTGTATTTCACAGAATCTCAGAATCACAGAATATTAGGAGTTGGAAGGGACCTCGAAAGATCATCTAGTCCAACCCCCCTGCCACAGCAGGATTCACGAGAACAGGTCACACAGAAGCTCATCCAGATGGGTCTTGAATCTCTCCATAGAATGAGACTCCACAGCCACTCTGGGCAGTCTGTGCCAGTGCTCTGCCACCTGAACTGGGAAAAAATTTTTTTCTTGTATTCACACGGAACCTCCTATGCTTCAGCTTACAACCATTGCCTCTTGTCTTGTCACTGGGCTTCACCGAGAAGAGCCTGACCCCATCCTCCTGACACGCACCCTACACATATTTAAAAGCATAGATGGGGTCACCCCTTAGTCTCCTCTTCTCCAAGCTAAAGAGACCCAGCTCCTCTGCCTTTCCTCATCAGGAAGATGTTCCACCTCTTTACTCATCTTTGTGGCTCTGTGCTAGACTCTTTCCAGCAGTTCTCTATCCTTCCTCAACTGAGGGGCCCAGAACTGGACACAATATTCCAGATGCAGCCTCACCAGGGCAGAGTAAAGGGGGAGAAGAACCTCTCTTGACCTACTAGCCACACCCCTTCTAATCCACCCTAGAATCCCATTGGCCTCCTGGCCACAAGAGCACACTGCTGGTTCATGGTCATCCTTCCATCTACCAGGACCCCCAAATCCCTTTCCCCTTTACTGCTCTCCAACAGCTCAGCCCCCAACCTATACTGATCCATGGGGTTGGTCTTTCCCAGGTGCAAAACTCAACACTTGGCCTTCTTGAATTTTATTCAATGTCTCCCTGCCCAACTCTCCAGCCTGTCTAAGTCTTGCTGAATGGCAGCACAACCTCCGGTGCGTCAGCCACTCCACCCAGTTTAGTGTCTTCTCCCTTGCAAGCTTTAATTCCAGAGAGGCCTTGGCTTTCCTAGTTGCCTGCATACATCCTCTGACAAAAGTCTTGTACTCTTCCCATGTGACCAACCTCTCCTTCCATGATCTGTAGACTCTCTTCTTCCACTTGCATTTGTGCAGCAGTTCCCTACATAACTATGCAGATCTTCTGGCTCCCTTCCTCGATTTTCTACGTGTTGGGATGCTCTGATCTTGAGCTTGGAAGAAATGGTCCTTGAATGTTAACCAACCCTCTTGGGCCCCTTTATCTTCTAGTACCCTGTCCCATGAGATTTCCCCTAGCAATTTCTTGAAAAGATCAAAGTTGGCCCTACTGAAGTCCAGGGTTGTGATCCTACTAGGAATTCTGTTCCTACCACACAAGATCCTGAACTCTACCATCTCATGATTGCTGCAGCCAAGGTTGCCCTCAAGCTCAACCTTTTCAACCAGACCTTCGTTGTTAGTGAGTATCAGGTCCAGCAGCACTCCCCTCCTAGTGGGCTCATCCACCACTTGCATCAAGAAGTTATCACCAATGCACTGGAGGAACCTCCTGGACTGTGACTGGCTGGCTGAGAGGCCTTCCAGCAAATATCTGGGGAGTTAAAATCCCCCATAAGAATATGTTTGCATTGTCACAGTTTCTCCTAGCTTATTTAGCCATAGGGTGAGATGAAAATTAGAAGATTTAGACAGTAGGTCCAAAATGCAAATATCTGGTAAACTGACATATTGTTCATACTTCCTTCATCTTCCATTTGAAGGACCTTTGAAAAGCCTATATGCTGCTTAATTGCTAATAGGTAGTACCAATATGAAGCCATAATCAGTTGATTTTATGCTTCTGCCTGGTGATTTACATCTTGCAGAGTGTCTGAGTTTGGTTTTTCCCACAGCAGGTTTGAAGCTCTTTTCTTAGCAGTGCTCCTACTTGACTGTTTCCTAGAATTTGGCAGCCACAGTAGTCTTTCCCCAGTGTTACTCTCTCCCATATCAGCAATCCCTGTGCTTGGATTCTCTGGGGAATAACTTCTAACAAATAATGATAAAAGGAGTAGTAGAGAGACCTCCCATTTCTTTTTCCCTTCCTGCTGACATCTGCTTTCTTAGATAAGTGGTGATATGCACATAAAACCCTTGTTGTCCACCAGTGAATATTTCATATCAGTTTCTTGTTGAAAGATTGATTTTTGCCACATCTCTCTGACTTTCTTTGTTGTCAAGATGAACATACACACTATGGTTTGGAAATGTAAATATGGGTATTTTTGGTCTTTTTTCTGTGTTGGAGAGCTCTAACTGTGGAATGTCATGAACTCCCTGTTCTACAAGAATCTGAAACTTGGAAACAAAGACATTTCCAGGTTGATTCTGCTATTCAATTCAATCCTTCTGAGAACTTCTCATGCCTCTATCATGTGTAAGATTTTCATCAATTCTTGTAGTCTTAGACCAACATTTGGCAAATGACACACACAAAAGCAATAAGACACCATAAGTTGACACAACATATTATAGAAGACATTTATACTGAAGCAAGACTTTGTACTGGCTTATGTACACCAGTATTTGTGTGTCTGGAGATTTTTTTAAGCCTGTACAGTATAATATCTTGCTTTTATTACAATATAGTGGTTTTGCATAACAGTTTGTCTGACACCAGCTGTCACAAGGGACTAAAAGAGGAGAAATTCTATTACTACACATTATGAACAGTAGACAAGGTTTTTATTATAGTCTAATAAATGCATTAGGCCTGCAGCTCTTTATTCAGTTTTGTTCTAAAGTAGTCCTTCAGCCTTAGTGCATTTGGGTTATTGATTCTGTGATGATCTCAGTGTTTGTGCACTGGTTTGCTTAGTGACTGCATCTGAAAACATTAGTGTGAGGAGGCTAGTCTCAGTAGTAATCTCTTTGTCTCCTCCTTCAGCCAGGCTGATGGAATTATGCTTTGCTTCCTCTCTGGTGAGTCTGGGAAATGTGTTTCACACAGAGTTGTATTTAATTATTTGAAGCATCAGTGATGGGTCTGTGTTTGTACAGGCTAGCAGCACAAGAGCTATCCCCTAAAATTCCGTCTTGGAAGGTTCCCTCAGAAGGGAGCATTACCACAAGGAAAACCTCCAAACTATTTTGTTCTTGGGATGTGACTTTCTGGCACTGCTGGATGCTCCTCCTGGGTGTCTCCAGTCCTTACATCTCCGTGCATAACCCTAGGATGTGACAAGTGCCAGCACAGCAGCTAAGCCCATCTGGCAGTGCTGCCTTCAACAAGACACATAAAGCAAAGTGGCACAGATGTCATCTCACCTTGGAGAAATTGAGTCACTTGTTTCTCCTCTGATAGTCCTGAGCTGTTAACCATAGATTATTTTTTTTTCCCTAATAGCTCTATGGAATCTGGGGGTAATCCCCACTGGGATCTCTCTGCTGACCTACATCAAATTTTAGTTCCAAATATATTTACTGTGACTTCTTTTATATGGGACTCGTAAATCTTTTTGTGTGGAACTCAAGGTCTAGACTTTCCCTTTGATGTCAGTAAGAATTTCTGTGCTTAGCTGGATTGGACTATGATACTTAGACATCCACTGGGAAAAACACTTGATAATGGGTTGTTAGAAACATTATAAGAGTGTCTAAATCAAACTTTAAGTGAGCCTATTGATAAGCTGGTATAGACAGCTCTACTGTAGCCTTTGGGGAGAGAGAGATAAATATATATATAAAGGATGAAATCATGAGTATAAGTCATCTATACATTCCTGTCTGTGTGCCACAGGTTTTGTAAATAGGCTAAGTATGTGATTTAAATCTTAAATGAGCTAAGGATGCCCTATGTTTCACTAGGTATCCAAAACACCTAGATCCCTTGGTGGGGAGGTAGTGTTAAGGACATTTCATTCTTGGTTTACTGCAATATTTCTGCTGAGTGGGCAATACCTTCTGAGCTATTCTTGAATGTAGGCATATTGTGTTTTCTGGAATGAAAATGGGTATGTTGATCTCTTCCTTATATATAACACCCATGGGGGAAAAAAAAACAACCCAAGCCATCCTTTTGGGGGTGGTAACTCTTCTGTATCCTACTAATGCCTCTCTCATGTCTCTCAGAGCTGGGATTTTAAAGATAATCATTAAGTGAATAGAGAAAGAACTTGTTCTTTTCTGAGAAGCATATGTCACCTGGGCAGATCCTTCTACCTTGGTATTTTTGAAGTCATTTCCAGAATCTTACCATAGTTCAAGATATGTAGATTTTAGTGTGGCACCCTAATACTCTCACATTAATCTTCCTTCCTGTAATTGCTGGATGGTATCAAGAATGCAAGCAGCAAACTGCGTGTTCCAAAGACACAACACTCTCAAGTGATGCCACATGGATTAATTTAATTCCTAGACTAATGTAGGCTCACTGTAAAAATATATTAACTGGAGATTTTCTCAAATCCTGATTCTACACTAACATGGACTGATTAACACTTAAATGAGGGAAATTATAATTCTGTGCATTAGGGTTCTGATATTTACCCTGCATCATATGCTGTGTGGTTTATGCTGTCTCAAACTGCTCTATACATTTTCTCTTCTACAATTTTTCTTCTGCATTCCCAAACAGCTGAATATGCTTCTTCCTTATTAAGAGGCAGTATTTCAGCTGTCAGCTTTTCACAGGGCAACAGCAAAGGGGAAGAGAGAGAAAAATAAGAACAATAATGACTTCCACTTGTATAGCATCTTTCATCTCTGTCTCCAAAGCTTAACATCATTAGTGAGACAGGACTACTGGTGTTATTTCTGACCTGCATCCAGGCTCTCTTCTCATGTAATCATGCTCAAGATAATTAGTGAAAGGAGAATAGATAAATGGTCAGGAAGAAGACAACTCAGAAGTTAACATAAGCACTGCTGAATATTTAGGTCCTCCCATTTCCCCTCTCTTATGAAGAAACAATGTCCTGTCCTGGAAACGTCCTTCTGAATATGACATAAAATCAAGAGCCTAAGATATGTTTAGTCATTAAACATCTTGCAGGTTATTTTCTGAGAGCCAGATTCCATCCTGTTTGCTTCCATTTCAGCTTCTGACATTTTCACACAATTTAAACGAGTACAATATTCTCCCTTCCAGGCCCTAATTACTGTGTAATTGTCTAGTTTTGTTGTGAGGCATTGAAAAGCCTCTGATTTTATCTCAAGAGTAAGGTGTGATTCCTCCTTCTTGGATGCAGCAAATTACTCAGGTAGTAAGACATTTTGAAATCTTCTGCTGGATACCATGACACTTTCCAGTCCTGAGTCTGCCCTTGTACCAAAATCCATCAGAATCTGTTCTGTCAGGGCAGTTACAGTTTTCCCTCATGGCAGTTTCAGATCAGTGTATCTGACCCTCTGCTTTCAAGGTGGTTAATCTGTGCACAGGTATATAGATGCAAAAGAGCTCAACTGAATGGATGGTGGCAGATGTTTCGAGGCAGAGATGGTGTTTGAATTCAGCACCAACATCTTCACCTCTTCCCTCTGTCTTCAGAGGTGATAGGAAGAAGCACAACTCATGCTGACCAAACCTTCCCTCTGATGGGACTATAGCCAATGATATTGTCAACACAGTCACTACTGGCCCAGTTGTCTTGATTTTATCCTGTGGAATGAGGCTTAGATGATGTTGCCATGCAAGAGTCAACAAGCTTATATGTGCCTCACCCATACTGTGGTGGTTCTTCCAGCAGAGTCCATGTTCTCTAGTGTTCAGATTAGATATTTCTTCCTTGCATGGTACATAGCTCACACAGTCAAAATGATGATGTTCTCCTTGGATGGTAACTTTCTATATTCACAAAGGACCACAAAGGATTCTTGATTTCTCATTTGGACCACAGATCATGCCACTGTTCTGATGACAGCAGTAGCAGTGGCAGTAGCTGTAGCAGTGTTTAAAGTTGACATCACTTATGTATTTATAAAAGAAACCAAGACAAAAATAATAGGTAAGTAATTTTTCAGCCTTTTCCAGCCTGATTATAGTATTATTTTGATCTTCTGCCTGTGGTCTAACAGCATCCTCAGGCTCTGCTGCAGCCTCTCACCCAGGGCTGAGGAGATACAGTTGGTAGAACAAGTATATTAGGAGACCTGAATCAGACCTAATCAGAGAACTGCTTCAGACAACTGTTTAAGAATAGTATTGTTAATGTCAGTAGTGTCCCTGAAGCTCGTTTGTGTACTTTCCTCAGAGATGCTGAGCTTATCTGACAGCTAGCATGGTGTTTATCTCACTTCTATTTTTAATTCTTCTCTCCCTTCACCTCTTATGCTAAGTTTGTAAACTCTATACAGTGAGAATATTTTTTTGTGTGGCCTCTGTGTACTGCTCCTGCACCTGGGGTCTCCTAGCTGGGGGCTGGGGACTTTGCTCTGATGTAGGTACCTAATACAAGTTTTGGTTTACATAAGTTTGAGTAAAACCTGGTACAAAAAAACCCCTAAGACCAAACAAAATCAAACAAACAAACCCCATTTTTGTGTGTGGGAAGAAGTTTAGTGATGGATTTGCTGAAAACCTGTTACTAAGCTTCTGCTCCTCCTTTATCTGAAGGGAATAAGCAGATCTGACTCTTTCTCCAGTTTATCACATTATTAAAATTATCTCTAAATATACTAAGACTTCACCAGCAGAGTTATCAGTGTTTTTTGGTGTGGCTCATGCTGTAGGTAGGACACAAATACAGAGAGTCCAAAAGAGAAATGGAACTACTCTGCAGTTCTGGGATATGAGCATCTGTTTCTGCTGCTCCAGAGGAATACAAAATAAGCAGTGCAATGTGAACTGGAAGGAAATTGTGACAGTCATTCTTGGGTTAAAGAAAGGGGGAAAAAAATGTGTAAAATCAGTTTGCTATCCCAAAAATGACAGGGAGGAACATTATGAGCAGGGTCTCATATTTCCCCAGTAACTAAATATTGCTTTGGCTTTATTGCTCAGTTGAATTACAGAGAATGGATTTGTGGTTAGAGGAAAGAGCTTTAAAATTGCAACTAGATTACTCTCTCTCTCTTTTTTTTTTTTTTGACCAAAGAATTTTTGATTTAAAAAATGGCTTGAAGCTTAATTTCATTTTTAGTGGAGTTCTTCCTTTAGTCAGAATTGTACAGACACTTTGCAACAAAAAGTAGAAATTAACATAAATGATACACTAATGTTGATCTTGCTTTTCTTTAGTCCCATATTTTTAAGTGGAGCTTGAAAGCAAAATTAATTAATGAGAAGACACTTACATAAAATAAGTTCAGAAGTACAGAAACCCATAAGTTCAGAAGTACAGAAACCCTAGTGTTGCCTCAAGTAAAGAGACCTGAACCCAATAAGCTAGGTATAGACTCTTATACTGAAACAAAAAAAAAGGTCAAAATTCCAGACCTTCTCCTTCACCCTCTTTTCATCAAGTCACCTGCTGACCAAGATGGAGCTTTCCTGGGTGATTTGTGGTCTGAAATAGCCAGGTACTTTAAGACTCTCTCTTTTCATTTCTTTAAGTCTGAGCTTTAAAGTGAATCTTTGTGTCTCAGAGCAGGGGAATAACAAACCCTTCTGATTTAGGAGCCAGGGGGATGGTCTGAATAAATGGTTGGGAGCTGTTGAAAGCATTGATGTGTCTCTACTATGACAGGATCCTAGTCCTGATCAGCTAAAATGAACATAAAAGGGGGGAAAAAGAAAAACAAAAGAGGTAGAGAAATCACTATGCAGATTTTGGAATACAAACTATAAAAACTGAGAAGCCAGAAAGCCTGAAAACAGCTGATGGGATGTACTTATGCCTGCCTTAACTGTTTATGATCCCTGGGCATGAGATATTCTCCTCAAGGTCTGCAAATCAGGAATCTATTATCAGTTATCAGATTCCTGAGCAATTATGAAAGCAACTGGAAGCTTTAGAAGAAACTCTGACCATCTGTGTTTTTCCAGTAATGAGAGATGCAGTCCTCACTCTGTATTTATCTCATTGGTCAGACAATGGAAAGTGCGCTTTTGGTTTATTTTTTCCAAGATGTGCCCTGTCACTCCAGTTTGGAATAATGGGAACAGAAAGAAAGCAGGAGCATTTTTCAGGCCTATGAATATATTGCCTCCTGGAAATGTGACCACAAATTCACATCTTCATCTTGGATCCCTGTTCCTATACCAGCAAAACATTTGATCCCTCAACAGAAAGAGTGTTTTATTTATTTCAGAGCACGACTGGAATATTTTTTTTCCTGTCGCAACCAGTACAACTGTAACTTAAACTGACAGTGCTAAATACTCTGGCAAATCTGAAAACAGTTCCTTTGTAGCTTGACAAATCAAACTGACCCAAAATAAGAATGACATTCCAAAAAGATGTCCAAACTATTAATATGTTTGTCCAGAATCCAAAAATGCTGAAGCCAGAGGCCAAATCCTTTTCTTGTCCACCTCTGACTCCAACAACACGTATTTCCAGTAGGTTTCAGTGGCACAGTGAAGAAATTAATATAATAAATCTTTCTTTCCTGACAACATTGGAGAAGATTGGCTGTGCATTATATAGCTCCTGGCTGCCAGGTGCAAAACCCAATTACAGATGAACCTTTCATGGCTGGAGTGACTGAAGGCACTGAGCGTGTCTGGGCTGTGCTTGTGGACACCTCTTGGAGATTCCTTCAAATCAGGATAAAATCCTTCATGTCCATGTATCACACAATTCATCAGCTACTCTTAGATGGTAGAGACTCAGACAAGTTCTCCCCTGCACTAAGCTCCTAAGGTGTTAATTCAAAATGAATTTGCAGTGAGGAGGGCTGCTGAAGTCCCTCTGGGGTGGAAGTGATCCTTGCATGGCTTTGTTTTCTGTCAGGCAGCCCAGCCCAGCCCAGCTCTGTCACTGAGCTAACTCCTACAGCAGAATGAAATGTCCCTGTCCAGTGCCAGTCAGACACAGGAGTATTTCTGGTGTAACCCAAAAGGCAAGGGAGACAAGGAGAGTGGCAGAGCACTTACTACTGTGTGAGCTGGAGAAGCCAGGACAGGGTGTGAAGAGCAAAAGGGCATCCCTGAGCAGCTCCATACTTCAGGAGATGTATTTGAGCAATGAGCCTAGAGTCCCCAGTCACAGCCTAATGTGAGCTGTTCCTGCAGTGATAGAGTCAAAGAGGAAAACAACACTACTTCAGGTATGCTTTTGTCATCTAGAAACACTTAAGCTGCATGAATAAAATTGCATTCAGTATGCCAAGGGCACGAATAACTCCACAGTCTGGAAAGCAAGTACAAAAGCTTGGATGATTACCAGTGTCAGGACAGCAGGTTCCTCTAACCACTGACACTGGAGTTCTACAGACCAAGGGAAGAAGAAAAGTCCATACCAAGGAAGTGGGTCAGATCCACAGTGGTAAAAAAACAACCAAAACCAAACAAATAAAACCCCCACAAAACCACCCACAAAAATAACAAGAATCAAAGAACCCACGAGCTGCATCCCAACACCTCTGAATCTGATGAGGGAATCTGTGTAAGCACAAATGTCACTTCTCTGACCCTCCACAAAACCTGACAGACCTCCCATACTGCTTTAAAGGATGCTTGGCTTGTCCAGCAGCTTTGTTAGCACAGTGCCATAAGTGCCCTGGACAATGCTTCAGATTCCTAAAGCTTGGTTTCTGTCAGTAGAAAAGGGCTTTCTCTTGTGAAGCAGGGCAGGTCTCTGACCTGGGAAGATCCTTAATCCTGGTGGTGACAGTTCCTTTCAACTGCCTGAGTCAGGCTTAAGATAGTATTTCTATGAAGGGAGCTTGAGAGGTGAAAACAAGGCTGCTCCTCACTTCATCCTGCCTGGCGAGCATATATGATGCTCAAGCAGGCTCCTAGCCACAAGCTACCCGTGGCTCCTGCATGAAGCAGTGTAAAGACCTGGCCCATTCATGTAAAAACAAACAGGATGTGTGTACTTTGTACCTCTGGTGACATGTCATGCTGTATGCAGACCTAGAGCACTCAGGAGATTCAGGGGTAGCCCTGAATAGCCCAGAGAGAGAGCTGAGGAAGAGAGAAAAAAAGCAGAGTTAGCCCTGGAGAAAATACAGATGAAGACCTGTCCATTCAGGGCAGGTTCAGATTAGATATTAGGAAGAATTTCTTCCCCAGGAGGGTTATCAGGCATTGGCCCAGGTTGCCCAGGGAGCTGGTGGAGTCACCATCCCTGGAAGGGTTCAGAAGTTGTGTAGATGTGGTGATTGAGGCTGTGGCTTAGCAGTGAGTATGGTAGTGCTGGGTGGATGCTTGGACTTGATGATCTCAGAGGTCTTCTCCAATCATAATGATTCCATCATTCTATGATCTGCCACACACAGACACCCTGGCTGGGCACTATTTAAGGTGTTTTGTGTTTCCTTCCCACCATGCTTCTCCTGTCCTCCCTGGACAGAGCTGATCCTGCTTCTCCCACAGCAACAGCATCAAAAGCATGTTTAATGGTTGTAGGAGACTGGTTGGATTCTTTCTTGTGCCACAGGCTCCTGATGAAACCCTCAGCAGATCAGGGCTTAGTCTCTTCATCCTACCCTTCTCCACCCCTACACTGTGCAGACACCTAAGGGAGGGATCCACTGAGTGTGAAGCAGTTGTAGTTCAGTGGTGAGCTGCCGGCAGGTCCTTACCACAGGAGACCTCTTACTGCTGTGGTGTAAACCCAGGAGCAGCACAGGCTAAGGGTTTCAGGATGAAGTCTATCTGAAAGCACTTGGCTTACCACCTCCACTGCTTTAAGGATGCTTAAATCTGCAGTGGCTTGTCTCAGCCCTGGGCTATAGATCTTCATCTTAGCACATGACAATCATGGAGAGACTTGAAGTGACAGCTCAGTATTTCCCATCTTCCCACATTTTCATTTGTAATTGCATAAACTTATGATCCTATTAGCAAGTTGGTTGGTTGGTTGGTTGGTTGGGGGATTTTTTGTCCAGAAGTTACAGCCTTTTGATGGATGCAGTGTGTACATGCTGATTGATTAAAGATGACAGCAAATGAGAATATATTCAATAATGCAGGCTTGGGATAGCAGCCAGAGTATTCATGAATAAACCCAAAGAATGACAGAGGACATAAGGGTTATGCTGTGTCCTGCAGCAGTGTCAGTAGTTTGAAGAGGGTCAAGTTCAAAGAGCCATTCCCACCAAAGGGTTTTAGTGCAGTTACATCTAGCAGGGATTGGCTTCTTTGATACCAGAAAGCTCCCTCCTGGGTGCTTCTCAAAAAGAGACTGAATTCCACTTGTTTTTTTGTTTGTTTGGATATTTCTTTTTTTTCCCCCCCCCAACAAATGACAGTGTGGAAACAAAAGTGTGAAATGCTGGTGAGCTCCAGCACCCAGTGCAGAGGCAATGCTCCAGCTCTGCCATGGGTTGGCCAGTCCCACCCCTTCCAATCCTCATACAAGTTTTTTTGTGTTCTTAAAGGAGTAGCTGTGCTGAACTGTCTTACCATTAAAAGCAACTTGTTCAATTAAATCCTCCTGGATCAAAGTCAATGTGGGATTGTTGCTGAAGCCTGTTTCCTAACCTTGAGTGGATACCAAGAGTACAAATCCAGCAAGACCCATTCCACCACGGAGGCTCAAAGGGAAGCATTACCCCTTTGAGTGTCAGGCTTTAGGTGGTTTCAATCTATTTTTTCTTCATAAAAGTAGAATGAAATACAAACACAGGAGAATTGTGGTGTGAAATTATAGTTTAAGCTCAAGATCAGGAAGTTTTTACTGGCTTCAGGTATCTTACCACCTGCATCCTTCCCACTTCTCCATAACCAGCAGCATGCAGAGGGTATTAAAACCTTTGTGAGTAGTTTAAATCTTCCCATGACACTGTTGCACATTTTAGTTCCACAGGTCCCAACTTTGCAAACCTGTTAGACATGCACTGTGCATTGAGAACAATCCCAAACTTCCCTGCAAGGGATGTGTACGCAGGAATAGCACCAATAGAATCATAGAATCATAGAATGGCTCAGGTTGGAAGGGACCTTAAAGAACATCTAGTTCCAA
>VWZX01005935.1:205138-323610 GCA_013399015.1 Galbula dea
AGAAGGGGTGTGGTTAGTAGGTCAAGAGAGGTTCTTCTCCCCTTTACTCTACCCTGGTGAGGCTGCATCTGGAATATTGTGTCCATTTCTGGGCCCCTCAGTTGAAGAAGGATAGGGAACTGCTGGAAAGAGTCTAGCACAGAGCCACAAAGATGAGTAAGGAGGTGGAACATCTTCCTTCTGAGGAAAGGCTGAGGGAGCTGGGTCTCTTTAACTTGGAGAAGAGGAGACTAAGGGGTGACCTCATTTTTGCTTTAAATATGTGAAGGGAAGGTGTCAGAAGGACGGGGTCAGGCTCTTCTCAGTGAAGCCCAGTGACAGGACAAGGGGCAATGGTTGTAAGCTGAAGCATAGGAGGTTCCCTGTGAATACAGGGAGGTTCCCTGTGAATGCCAGAGCACTGGCACAGACTGCCCAGAGAGGCTGTGGAGTCTCCTTTACTGGAGAGATTCCAAACCCGTGTGGACGCGCTTCTGTGTGACCTGGTCTAGGGAATCCTGCTGTGGCAGGGCAGTTGGACCAGATGATCTTTCGAGGTCCCTTCCAACTCCTAACATTCTGTGATTCTGTGGTTATCTTTAAGGCCTCTGAACAAAACTGGTATATCAGTGATTTCTGACCTATCCTGGAACACCAGCAAGAGCTGCAGAACAAGGGACTGGGAGGCTGGGCTGGCTGTGGTGCCACATTGTAGCCCTTGAAGATCCAAACCCTGTGGAAGTTGCTGTATTTATCATGCTGCTTTTCTTACTCCATCATCTGAGATGTCTCTGGCTACAGGAGGAAAATAAATACATGGAATAAAATTCAGGTTGCCATTAACTTCTTTAAAGTTTAATGCAATAGGAAGTGTACCAACAAGAGCAAATTATAACAATCATCCAGCCCTGACTTTGATGGATGTTCCCCTCATGAACTCACCCCATACTGGTTTATGAACTAGATTATTTGCCTAAGTCATCAGCTTATGATTGATTAGAGAAGAAAAATGAGTGCATAATCACCTCTACATCTCTTGCTTACCAAATACAAAAAAGTTTTGTTGAATGATTTATTAAGAGATGATTAGATCAAAATAAATTGTATAGTTGGTGCTCTGACAAATGTTTCTTTTGTATGGAAATACTCTGTGGTTAAACGGTGTTAGATGGAGAGCATCTGAGCACTGGCTTCATGTCTGCTTCAGCTTCCAGAACTGTACCGTCAAAACCAGCCACCAAATTCTGGGGCACGATTATTTACTATAGAAGTGACTAGGAGACAAGAAGTAAATTCCATTTTCATCTGTACTCCATGCCAACTACTGATCAGTGGCATCAGTAAAAGAATTATTCCTTTGGGAAGTAAGGAAAAGTTATTTCTTGCTGAGTTTTTTTTAATAAATGAGAGAGACAGGATTGGTGGGGTGGAAAAAAGTCCTAAATTGCCATTTTTCAGAGCTTTGAGCTGACAGCAGTTTTTTAACCTAGACATCCTTTTTACAGTGTAAATCTCAAGTCTGAGGAATATATGCATGTATTCTATTAGAGTGTGTGCTGATAGAAAACCTAAATAAAATCTTTAATCTGAAATCTAGCAATGAACCTGAGGCGTGTTTGTTCCTCTGTCACAAAGGCTTTGAGGTATGCAGTTGATCCCCAAGTGTAGAACAAGAATTGAAGTGATAAAATGTAACTTGTCAATTTTAAGAAAAAAAAATATATGGTAGTACTAAGCAAAAGAGATTAAACACCATGAAAAATGAAACTATATTGAAGAGCCATAGATTCAAAGAAAAATATGCTCCCAAGGTATCCAAAATGGATTCAACTTAATCTATATCCAGTCCTGAGTACGAGGGTAAAATTGACTCTCAAACATTATATGAATAAAAACCATCTTTGGGCAAGGTCCTGTCTTTATCAAAGTCTTACTCAATTCACTTTCAAAGATCAGTCTTTCTCCTTCTTCTCTCTGAAATTATGAATGATGGATAAAATGAGTAAGAGAAAGACCTTATTCTTTAGCTAGAGGGAAAAGATTGCCTCCCTTGTTCTATTACTTAGCATGGTGATGGGCACGAGCTAATGTAATAAGTGATGTGATTTCTCTTCCACTTCCTAATGTGTGGCAGAATGAGTCACACATTCCCAAATTACACCTCAAGAATAGAGTCATCTCCAAAATGAACTTGCCTTTGGTATCTGACACTTAGATATCTCCACTGTAGCAGGAAACCATCTCACTGCAGCAGGTCCATCTCACTCAGACGAGCTGCAGTCATGGAAGTGAGCAGGACTGGCACCAGTACAGGAACAGGACATGGCATATGTATTTCAGCTGTTTCTTGTCTCATGTTGACTAGGACAGCATGTGAACAGCCCTGAAAGGGTGAAATGTTAATGACTGATTTACAGAGGGTCCCCTAATTGTATGAACACATCTATCAGATCAAATTAAAATCACTTTGTTTGGAATAAAAGGGATAATTTACCTTCAGTAGACCTTTTTCTTTATGGCATGGTGATGGTTCTTCTAGCAAAACCCAGAAATGTGTAACCTTTTCTGATGATGCTTTCTCAATCCCCTATTTTCTCTGAGCCTATTTCAGCAGAAAAAACCAAACACATTAGTATGTGATGAGAACATAAGTATCAAAACTGCCAATTAATTAAGTGTAAAAACTTCTAATTAAAACTACTTATGTTCTCACCATACTTTAGTGCCATTTTTTTTGCATAGGGCTTTTTGTTAGCTTTTTTTTGTTGTCTACTAACTTAAACACTTAAAATTAAGTGTGTGTTAATTAATGGACTGATTAACACCTAGGATGCTGGTCAACCACCTAGCTGGCTGCAGGCTTTCTACAGGATAGAAACTCAAACAATATGCATAAAGAATATGTATAAAAAGAGTCAGGGTGTCTTAAAACCCTCTTTATCCTCAGGAAATGATCAACTGAGGTAGAGTTTAAAAATAACTTTAAAATATTTTCTGTCTTTTAATAAGGGAGAAGAACACACAAAGCTGATAGAGTTCTGTGCGATGTCCACGTGTTATCCATTAGAAAGAATTCAGGCTTGTTTCCTAGAAGAGGCTTATTAATGTCTGAATGCTGCAGATTGCCACAACACATCATTAAAGCTCAGACACAGTCATTACCCTGTGCTGCAGTGCTTGGGATTATTACTGTTTCCAGTGCTCTGAGGACACAGGAGCTGTGCCACCACCGCACGCGTTTCTAAGCCATGTGAGAGATTAAAGAAGGGATGCCTGGATACAAAGCCGCCTGCTGCTGTCCTGGCCTTTTTTAAGCAGTCTCCTTTCAACATGCAGGGAGGTTTTTCTGTTGTTCCATTGAGTGTGTGCTAATTAAGCCGACAGGAGGACTGAGAGCTAATTGATGGCAGGATGGGTCTCCAAAAGGACTATGCTGGGGGGAGTGTGATTAGATTTGCTTATGAAAACCAAAGGTCTAAGTTCTGACACATGCAGACTCAGTAGCCCACATACTGAACAAACATTCAGCACTGAGGCTCTTGGTGCATTCCATGTCCATGAGGTGGTTTCCAGCAGATGTACTGCAGAGCAGAGAGGACAGAACAAGTCACTCACACACAGTGTAATGCACCTGGCCACTGGACTATGGAGATGTGCCTTCTCCTGGGTGCAACCAGACCTGTGCAACCATACTTCCTAAGTCCAAGCTCTCAGCCTGGGGAATTTCTCTTTGGACTCTACTAGAAGGGACAGGTGGGTCTATGTTGGAGATATCACGCTGCCACTCTCAGGCAGCCTACAAAGTTGATTATGTGGCGTAGTGAGTTCGTATCACTGCACAGGGTAGTAAAATACAATGTACAGAAAATACACTACTGCTGCCGGAGCCAACACAGTGCTGGAAGAGGGAGAATCCCTGCAAAGATGGATTTCAGTGGCATAGCTGATGCTATTCCTCAGCTCAGAATAGATTTCAGTTGGTTGTGTTAGGTAAAACAAAGTGGTTGCAGTGAGGTTTGGCACCATCTTAGAAACATCTTTTAGACCACATTAGGTAGGCAGAAGGGTTGCCAATGTGCTGGTGGGCACAGAAAGGGCCCTGTGTGGTCTCTGTGTGCACCTTCTGCCACCCTGACCCAATACCTTTTCTGTTTTCAGTTTTGCTCAGAGGCAGTTGCCTTTAGTGTGAGGATGCAGATTTTTATCACCAACCAACATGAGAACTCGAGTCTAGTGTTTGGCTCATTGAACTCTTCTGTGGTGCTACACTGCTTTTATAATTATTATTGAGTGAAATGTCCTTTTCAATACTTAAATCCCCCTGTACTTTGCTGACCAAGGCAGATGTTTTAGCCATACTCTTATCTCTGATGCTTTCTACAGATAACTATTGTTTGCTGTATTCTCTCCTTGCCTGCAGAACAATCTTTGCTTGTAGAAGTTTCGTGAATAAAATGAATGAGAGAGTAACCTTGTTAGAAATGGGGAGTGGGGAATGGAGTGAGAACAGAGCCCTCAGACACTAGGGTGGAATCTAACCACACAACCTTTGGCACCAGCTCCTTTTGTTGCATTTTGCGGAGTTTAGGAAGTGACTGAATGTACATTATCTCTTCTGAGCTTTGCATGTTATCTTTCCAAACAGTCCCTCTTTTACTGATGCATTTTCACAATTAAATTAAACTTCATAATTGACATTATTTATTTTCTCTACACAGAGGCTTGCAGGGCTGTATTCTCAGATTGATAATTCTTACTGTAGCCTGTCAAGTGTCAGTGGAAATCTGTTGTTTTCTACTAGGTGAAAACATGCATCCTCCCATAATGGTAAAATACTTTTCTCTATTGGCAGTTATTTTTGTTATAGCAGAATAACTCATTTTTCACTGGATGGTGTTGACTTGCCATAGGATTGTGTCACACTTCTAATAGGAAATGACAAGCATGGTCTAAACCCACTTTCCAAGAACCTCTTTGAGAGGAGCTTCACCAAATACATTTTGAGCAGCACATATTTGGACAGAGAGGAGAAATGGCTCCATCAGTCTGGTAGTAGATACTTCCCAGTTTTGTGAGGTGAAAACAAAGCAAGTGAAAATGAGGGAAAGCCAGGAACAGTGGGATGGGATAAACCCTACACTGTCCCAGGTTGCCATCCAGCTACCACATATGCAGAAAACACTTCGATCTCCCTCTGGGTGAGACCACCCAGCATCCTCAGAGGAGCTGGCCTGGAGCTGGGTCTCAAGCTCTGAAGGTCCTTGACTTAAGGACAACTTTTCAAGAAGCATGTCATGCAAACTCAGAGCTTCCCATTAAGCTTCTTGCTGTTTTACTTCCTTTTCTGTAAAATAAGAAGTTCTTGCCTAATGGACCATTTAGCTTGTGTTCCAGGGAAACCCAGAGGAGTTAGGCATCTGGCACCCATTAACTTTCCACCTTAGTCATTATATTGGTTAATCCAGGTCATTTCCATCAGAGTTGCAGAAGAGATAAGCTCCCCAGCCCAACGGCTTACACTGCTGTCAGTGTTTATTGACTGGTTGACAACTTCAGAGCTGTTATCTATCATGATTCCAACAGCTCAGCAGGTAGTAAACATTGTCTTTAGTATAACATATTGAACAAAATTTGTATGCAAGTCTATTAGTAAAGCTTGTAAACACTTGACTAAACTATGTGGCTCAATTAGCAAAGAATAATGGAGCAATAAGTAAAGTGTGTGTAATTTTATCAACTCTTTGCAGCTCAGCAAAGTCTACAGCATTATCAGGAAAGCATAAAGAGCAATTGTCAATGTATCTCATGGAATATTTGCATGTTGCCTTTGACTAAATCACAAAGGTATGTCAGAAGATCAGCAAAAATGATTAACATATCAGCAGGAAGTGCAGCACACTCAGGGGCATATATCTGTTAATTAGCAAACCTGTGCTACCTGGTTAATTAAGAATATAAAAATGAGGCATCTGAAGTGTATGCTATTAAATTATTGGAATAGCAAAGTTGATCAGTAACTTATAGTACACAAACAGCTTCTTCATGGGAAGCAGATATACAGATCAAATTCTCAATGATGTAAATAGGAGCATACTTAAAATACTGCTCCAGAGGCAGAATGTGGAATGGATCCTGCCAGGAACTTCTGTGCTGGACCCAAGCTTGCTTTGGCTTGAGGTTCAGACAAAGGTTTGGATTCCAAGGCTTTGGTTCAGCTTTATCAAACCTCTGGCATCTGTACTGAGCATTTCAGTCTTTACCAGCATCTTCAGTGGCTTTCACACCTGATTCCTCCAACAGCCACATTTCTTGGTTTTTATCCATACGAAATGTGGAAGCAGAAGTTAGTGACACTGAAAGCTCTATTCTACCTCTTGCTGATGCAGAACTGGTCTTTAAGGAGCTGTGCTGCAGTTCTGTGCTGTGGTCTTAGAGGTCCAATGTTCTCAGCAGGCTGTGCCTGTGGGAATGAAGCTCAGGGGTGTGCCAAGAGAACCAAGTAGGAAAAGCCACGTCCACCACAACATCAGGTCATGCAGAACACGTGGCTCCCTCTTGAGTGTTATACTGGGGTCATTTGGAGGAGGGAAGAGTGGAATTATATTCTCTTTTCTCTCCACAAACAGTAAATCACCACTTGACTTCCCTCTGGATTAAAGAGCTCAACACCAGCCTAAATGTGTGCAGATGTGATGAATCTCCTCAAAGCACAATGAAGGTGTCACATACATTTCTGCATCCCACAAGTAATAAGTAAAAGACTTGTCTTGGTGCTCTGAGAAGGAAGTGCTTGGCACCCCGAAGGCCACCTTCTGCAGCAGTGTATCTATCTCAGCTGCCTCAGTGAGATCAGGAGAAGAAACATCACCAAAGAGACACTTTGAGTTTATTCTTTGACATCTAGTGGGTGGTGTCCCTGCCAGGCAGGGGGGTTGGAACTGGATGATCTTTGAGGTCCCTTCCAACTCTGACAATCCTATGATCCTATGATCTTTGAAAAATAAAAATCAGCATCTGGAATAATGTAAAAGTTTTAAGTGTATAAAAACCTGTTAGCACTGTGAGACTTTTGCAATATTTATAGCAGTAAAAGGTATCTTGGTATTACTGAGTGTTTTGAACTGAAGACATTCAAGGACTGGATCATTAAAGAATTGTTAGTGACAAGGCACTTGGCAACTGGAGACTTTTGCTTCCCTTCAGTGTCTCCCCACCTTCCTGTCAGCCTTACCTTGCTCAGGAGCTGGAGGGTGTTGGTCCCCACAAGAAGCATAGCATCAGATAATATTATTAGATGGATTGGGATCTCTTTCTCCTGTCCCACTTCTATCATACTTTTCTCTCCCAGACCAGTCTGCTCTACCAGATCCCACTCTTTAGGTCCACAAATTCTTCCAGTACTAGTGGGAAAGCATGACAACAGCTTTTCTTCTGCTAGGTAGATGGACAAAGGGAGAGGACATTAGGACAGCTCTCAGCCAACCCTCACCCCTTCTCTCCCATTGCTCAGCAGACAGAATGAGTCCTGCCCTGGGCAGAGGTGCTGACAGGTACCTGAGGACTATGGTCAGGGATGAAACAGGGCAGTGCAAGATGGTGCAGTAGGAGGTACCCTGTATTACTTTGGCTGTCCAATAACTGTGCTGTGATGCAGTGTTTCTGGACATTCTGCATGGCAAAGGCTTCTACCTGTGGTGTCTCATCCCTTCTCCTGTCACAACTGCTGATGAACTTACCTGTGGTTCTTGAGAATGATTCTGTCCAGTGCCAGCTGCTCATTTTGTGATGCTATCTGTGAAGACTTCTCTAGCAGATGTTCTGTAAGCACTGTATTTCTCTGCCTGATGGCAACAGATTATGAGGGATAGGGTGAGATTAGAAAGAATATTTGAGATGCCTACATCTTGTGCTCTTTGAAGAGATGTCTTTGTGCCTTTGAAGTTTACAAGGGTCCTAAAGAAATCAATGTATTCTCACACAGAATCAGATTCTTTAATGGAACTTTAAATCTAGAGAAAGCTTTTGCAGAAGATGACATTCTCTTGGGTTTGATGTGTTTCCTTTAAAATACAATTTTTAAAAAAGCCTCTATGCTGATGAAGAACTCATGAAGGTGATCAATCATCTCTCCTGGGGTACACAAAGCCTCTAAAATTGATCTAACAGCTCCATAAGGTGATTATGGGTAAGGAGGTGGATACTGTGTCTTGCAAGCTAATCTCCAGGTGTGAAGGGTTAAGTTCAAGAGCTCTCACTTCAGGCTCAATATCTGTTAATTCACAGGGACACCTTTTGATCACAGTCCTTTTTCTAAAGCATCATTCTTGGGCATGTAGCAGAAATGATGTCAAGACAAGCCTAAGAACAGTGAAATTGTTAAAGGTGTAATCAGGTAAAATGAAAACCATCCCATAAATACATTACATTCTAGCTTTGGGATGGTTCACAATTTACTCCTGGCTCTTTACTAAACCAATACTTACATATAAACATTTCCATTATTTTTTTTCAGGTAAACATCTGGCAAAATGTAAAGGGTTAGAGTGGCTCTGTAGGTCCAGGTTCAGCTATCATGATTTTGGATGTCCTGTTTGACACCTTAAAAATCTTAGTTCTGAGAGTGGACCTTCAGCCAAAATTATGCTCCCTCCAAATCCAGCATGGTTTCATATCCCACCTGTGAAGCTCCCATCCTTCTTCTGATCAACAGCATATTGCTGTTTTCAATATATGGAAATTCTTTCTCATGATACAGGCTATAGTCAAGCAACTATCTGAAATCATAAGGAGTGTTTATTTTGTTGTGGTTTTGTTTTGTTTATTGATTTTTGGGAGTTTTTTTCCTGTTTGTTTGGTTTGGGGGTTTTTTGAGGGGGGGGTTGGTGTAATGAGATTGGTGGTTTGATTTTTGTTTTGTTTGGGTGGTTGGTTGTTTTTTACTCTTTTTTTTTCCCACATATTAGTGCTTTTTGTCAGCAAAATCAAGTCTGGCTATGCCCAGCCAGAGCAGGGATGTGTCATGCTGCATTAGCTTACTGTATTTTTTATGATAAAGAGAACAAGACTCCCTTATGGATGCAATAAACTGCAAGAGAGACCTCTGGAGCACTATGTGTCTTCAGGCTAGCAGGCTTTTTTCCTCATGAAGCCATTAAGTATGGCATTAACTACACCATGTGAATGGGTACCAGAGATTATAGCCACAGGAGGTACTGAGCTGTGCCCCCTTGTACACTGTTTGGAGAAAGGCACTCGTGTTGTGACGATTTATGTTTTCATTACAGAACAATTCCCATCATAACAGGCACTGAATATGGATGCTTAAGGTTGAGTACAGGGAGAAAAAAAAACAGAACTGCACTCTGAGTAATAAGTTTTGATTGAATGAATGGCTACTTTATAAACTTTCATTACTATGATTCGGTCTAAGGAAAATAGCAGCGTGTCAGAGATTGTCCAATGGAAAATCTAATCAAGAGAAAATGAGGCATTAGGAGAATGAAAAGGCCATCAGCCCTTCTGCTGGAAGCCTGCAGCTTTGCCTGCCTTCCTGATCCTTGGACAGCTTGGGATTTCAGGGTCCTGTTCCCTGACTCCTTGGGCTGCTGTGGTAGCAGAGCTGAGAGCTTTCACTGGGTCTGGAAAAGCTCTCCAGAGCTTTTTGACTACCAAGTGTGATGTTCAGTCATCTCCAAGAGGTGAAGGCTGGCACTCCTGGGTGAACACCACTGTCCTCAATGAGTCTTTGCTCAACCATGCTAAACTTGAAGGCTGTCCAAACTCAGGTTAGTTTGGGCACATGTTAAGGGTTCAGACTATGTTTAGTTCCTTTCTCAGCCCTGTGGCACTTGGCTGTGCTCAGTCTGTGTTTATGATATGAGTGTAGGACAGAAGTGTTTTCACTAGGAGATCCATCAGCACAGTGTCATTTTCAGTAGAGGGATGAAATAGTATTGAAACTTCACCATAACTCCACAGTCTTCTAGGTATATCACTTCAATTTAAAACTTTTCCAGTAAGAGTAGAAAATAAAAGTCAAGATCTATTTTCTTTATGTAATGTTTTGATCAAGAGGTCTGCTTTCTTGTTAAAGATACCTGATTGCCAGGTAGGTCTTTGAGGATCACATTTTACCCTTCTGAATCAACAACCCTCTCTTCCCCCTCTCTTGCTTTTTTTCTATCTAGCAAGCAGAAATTGCAAAGCTAAATGAGAATCTTCATCTTTCCATTTCCTGTAATTAGACCAAAAGTGGAAAACAGGGAAATATTTGAAGAAAACTCCAGCTGAAGCCATAAGATGTTGCTGGTATTCCCTCAGCCAGAAGAATTCTTGTAATATGCATTGGTAGAACATATGAGTGATACCTATCTGTGTGCTGGGTTTTCTTCATTTTTCACTTTGCAATTCTACCACTTTATCCTACCTGCTGTTTCATAGAATCATAGAATAGTTACAGCTGGAAGAGACCTTGAGGATCATCTAGTCCAGCCTTGTGCTAGCCCTATCAACTTGCTAAAAGGTTTCCCTTTATTTCATCTAAGCCCCTGTGATCTTTTTTTCAGCTTTTCTGTTTTTCTCCTTTTTCCCCTCAGTGTTTCTTCTGGTTGAAAACTCTGATTTCAGGTGAACCCTTTTATTCATAATCTTAAAACATTTTGAAGGAGACCTTCCACACCTGATCCCAGTCCTAAATTTTCATAGCAACTTGCTGGTAGCTTATCTTCCCTTTAAGCTGCTAAATGGCTTCTTATCCCTTTTGTTCTGCTGGGGTGGGGTATTTTTTAGTTTTGTGGGATGTTTTGGTTTGTTGGGTTTTTTTTCTCTAGTTATTCATCACTTTCAGTAGTTTTGCACGTTAAAGATGAACAGTAACAACTTCAGCCAGGATGCTGTCTCCCATTATTTGTTCTGCACTCCCCATCAGGAGACTATTAGTCAGAAGAAAGATACAAGACATATCCTTGGAAGTCTAAGCTTAATGTGCTTTTGATCTTAGAACTATGGATCTAAATAGGTGATAACATAGGGTCATGGAGATACATTTACCATTTGAGAAACTGTTTGGACCAATACATTGCACAACTGATTTTCTCAGCAGAGGCCAAACGCAGCTATAGAAGTACCCATATTTCAGGATGCTCAGGGTTTCTGTTCAGATTCACCATGCTTTTTCAAATTACACTTTACCTAAAAGCTTCTTCCTTGACTTGGCCTGATAAGTGGCTTCATTCTGCTTATGTTGCCCATGAATTGCATGCAGTTCCCACTGCAGCAAAACACAGGCAAAGGCAGGTTAAGTGAAAAACTGTAGTTTTGGTGGCATGTTTTTCCCCCTCAGTGTACGTCACCTAACATGTGGTGTTGTGACTGCAAGTATAAATTCAGCACTTCATCTATAATTCTGATGAGACCTGTGTCATCCCAAGGATAAGCACAATGTGATATTTTGCCTGGAATATTCTGTAACACTAAACCCTTCTTCTCTCTGGCAAGAAACTCTAAGCAAGGAGACATGCAAATCTGGACACTGACTTCAAGCAAGCTTAGACTTTGGGTATCATTTTGAGCACAAAGGGCAGTTTCTCTGCTGGTGTGAACTGAAGCTGATCAGTTGAAGTAAAATATTTAAGAGACTCATTATGTAGTTGCTCACCTGTTGGGTACATGACCCTCTCAATCACTGCTCTTCTTTCTCTGATTCAAACAGCAGGTGTGATCCTGCATGCTCACAGTTGGAGCTGAGCTCTTCATGCACCTACTGCATATGTATCAGAAAATGATGCTGCCTATTTGCTTTCAGCTATGGAATTTACTAACTTGCATGGAAAAATAGCTCTGTACCCTACTTGTAGCATTCTCTGAAGAAGGCAGTTATTTTATTGATTCCTACTTTTCATGGAAATTGCAGATGCAACCTAAATAAAATATTTGTTATTATAACTTGTATCTAGGCCAAATACAGAAATCTACAGTTTGCCCCTTCAGTTTTATCTGTTTATATGTTTTAGAGAGAGGGATACAAACTGATTTCTTCATGTTTTCTTTAATAAGTCCCTGTAAGACTTGACCAACCTTTTGAGGGCATCATCCTGACACTGATGATAGAAGAATGTTATGTACCAGTGGGATATATGCAAATCCAGTTCAAATGTCTCCAAGCAGGACAGGGACTGAATGCACCACACAGCAAATGAATGTCTTAATCAATGACCTCTAAGCCTTTCTCCATGGCTACCTCTTGCATTATTTCAAGAAACATCCTGAAAGATCTCTGTTGCTTTTCATTGTGGAACAAAACCAAATTTCCAGGTTCCCATTGTTGACAGAAAGCCTCTCTCATGTTCCAGCCTCACCCTGCAGCCACAGCACAGGCAGGACTTTCCTGGTCAATATATTTATTTTCAAGAGCAGGTTTGACATTCAGAACTAGCTGAAACAGAGCTCTACTATAGCACTCCCCAAGACTAGTTAGGCAAGGGATCAGGAAATGTCTGTGACTGTTGCTAAACTTAACTTCTGCAGAAACAAGGAACCACATTTCCAAGTGTGGCATGGTCAAAAGTTTCACATTAATAAACTAAAGTCGGGTGAAAACAGAGGGATGATGCCAAGAAACTCAAAGCTACAGCTCTAGCATATATGTCTAGCCAGGCCACAGGGTGTCTTTGACAATTCACATGTAGTTTAACCTTCTCTATGTTCAATGATAAGTTCTCTGTTGAAATTGCAAGATACTTTTCTAGCTCTACAGACATGTTCTTTGCAGAGGCAGCTCCATTCATCCTGCTCTTCTGAAGTGCTGCATCATAAATAAAATAGTTACAAGGACAAATAGAAGAGGAAGAAAAGTTGAGACTATAACCCATATCCACTTGCTCTGTCAGGCTTCTCATGAAAGGTTTCACACTGGTTTGTTTCTGAGACTCTCTGCTTGTGCAGTGCTTGGCAAGGATGTGCTTGACACCTCTCTGTCACTTAGGACAAAGCTCTTCCAGTAGGAATGGCAGGAACCAGACCCCTGTTGCTCATTTTTCCCAATAGATTTCCAGCCCTTGACATGCAGGATTTAAACCCATCCTTCAAACATTTGGCAGAAAGCTTCACTGATCTTTGATGAGTGTATCTTCAGATGCTAGAAGGCTTCTCAGGGCCTTTTTAAAACCTAGAACCTGAGTGAGAGCAGCTGTTGATATGATGAGTGAAGCTGTTGAAAAGATCAATGCAACTACAATGGATCTCCTTTGTATGAGCTCATTCCTAAATCCTCCCCCTGCTTGGAAACACACTCTGCTATTGAGCACAGAGGAAGTATCATCTCTAAAGAGTATTTGATCGAAGAGCATTTGTTTCCAAGTGTCCTTGTGCTATGCCAGTGATGCTGTGGTTCAGGGTGAACTGTGGTGACAGCACCCTGGCACAGATGGAGCAGGGAGACACAGGAGTGTTGAACACAGACCAGAAAAGCTGAGCTGGCACTTGGGCAGGTAGAGCAAGGATGGATAAAGCATGGCAGGGGCTTGGAACAAGATGATATTTGGGGCCCCTTCCCTCCCAAACCATGATTCTATAATCCTAAATCATTCCCCAGGCAGACCTGGGGCATTGCTGCTCTTTTCATGACCTGCTGCTAGGGTGACAGAGCCTCACCAACCCTCTGGGCAATCTCAGACTAACCTTAAAAGAAAGACTAATGCCTGTGGGCTAGCAGCTGCCTCAGTTTCTCCAGCGTCCTCATGTGATTAGTGTTCAGGGAAGTGGGGAATAGGTTTCACCTGATGAAGCTTTAGCAGTGGTATGTACATAACTTCCAAGTCAAGTTAAACCAATACAGTTAAAGCCCTTGTCTGCCTCAGGAGACTTTTCCTTTCCCATCCTTAGTTGAAGTCTCACAACTCCCTAAATTATCGTAGCCCATATAAGAAGTATTTCTGTGGGAGAGAAAACCTCCATGCAGATGTCTCCTGAAATACACACTCCAGCTTTTGCTGATCAAATCTTCCCTTTAAAACAAGTCTTCAGAAAGTTTGCTTGGTTAGCTGTTGACTTCTGCTTTTTCAAGGAGCTATCTTCCTCCCTTGAAAGTATTGGCTGCTTTTTTAGAGGGTCTCTGTGTATCAGCACCTCTTGCACACAGGACATTGATAACCTATGCACTTCTCCTTTGAAAATACATACTCCATCTCTTTCTGGTTTCCTCCATCAATCTCCTTTGTGACAGGATGACACTGGGTTCCTTTTTGCTCTCATCCTGGCCTTTTCTTCTTTCAAAGGATGTGGAGTTTCCCCTTTCTTCATTCTTTGTGTGCACATCCCCTTTATTGCTCTTTGTTCTTCTGTGTGATGATTTATTGATAAATAGGACGTGTCCTGTTTCTCTAAACAATCCAGACCCTCAACCAAAACACCACAAAGCTAAATAAAAACCCAAGCTACAATAAATAAACCCAGAAGATAGGAGCAGACAATAACAATGGGGAATGCTCTAATAATAACAGCTTTTCCCTAAACACTATTGCCCCATGCATTTTTATGAGGCTTTTGCAGACCCAACACACAGCAACTTTGACCATGAGACACAGTCCTAAATCATTTCTGATTCAATTAGAAATGGCTAAAACTTCCTTTTCTGTTTGCCTCAATGGAGACAGACCAATAGTCACAAAAGTATACGTATCCTTTTCTGTTATTTAATGAAAGTATAATCAGTGTCAGGAATTGTGACTTGTCAATCAGATTCCAAAACTTCACAAAAAATTAAAAGCTTTTCACAGCAATGAAGGTGGTGAAATATCCAAGCTTTCAGATGAGACCCTCTGTGCAAGCTCTGTAATAAACACACCTTCAACACGTTCTGACCTCTTCATTTTTCATTGCAAAGATTAATAATAGGTAGCTTAGCAACGATGCTGTGTTGTCAGCACATGTTAGAGACTTGGCAGCACTCAAGGTCAATCTGCAATAAGCTTAGATTGAATGCCATTAGCTAGATGCCACTTTGCCTCTGGAGTTTATTGCCAAATTTCTATTCCAGGAGGGAAAGAAAATACCATGCTGACACAGTTAATATTTGGACCAGAGCACAAAGGTCTGGATCACTTACATGACTCGTGCATTGAAAACACCCCCACCCTATAATAAATAATGTTTCAACCATTTGAGAACTGAACATATTATCTTCCATTATTGAGTGTAGAGATGATTTCTGCATGGAGTAGTCATTAAAATGCATACAGTTGTGAAGGCAATGGTTATGGTTTTGACTCGAGAGAACTAGGGTTCAGCTAACAACCCTGAACCTGGAAAATCAGATACATTTGACCAGCTGTTGGCCCATTTCTGAGAGAAGTTGTCTCTTCTGAGAAAGCAAGATCCACAAAGTGATGGTAGTGCCTAAAACAGGCACGATGTAGCTGGATCCAAAACTTTTAAACTCAGGCTCTCTCTTGAGCTACAGCCTAACCCAAGTGTACCAAAGGACCCATCAGATAAAATCTGTAAGTGACCTTTGGGACAGCGGTGTCTTTTGCTGAGAAGGGACAACCTTTAAACTCTGCTTTATAGAAGAGGTCTTAGATCTGAAAAGATGCTGAACACAGGTACAAACCCAGACAGCTCACCTTCAAGGCCACACACGTGATGCAGTCACTAAGTCCATGCTTGATGAGGGATGTTCCCCTTCAGGAAGTTTGATGAAGCCAGCAGTACCCTTCCATTGACTTCTGAGGGCAGAAAGATTTCACCTCAAAACTGATCCACCAAGTCTGAAAAACTATCACTACTTTGGAAAGCTAAATAGCTTGAACCTTTGGATATATCTAAGTGCTGCCAGTCACCGAGCTTCCAACCCTGCTGTGACCAACCACACAGGCAAAGCTACATAATTCTAGGGTAGCTTTCAAAACATTCAGTCACACAAGACAAAGGGTTGGAAATGTCTTTCTGAAGCCTGAGGCTTTAAAATGCAGTAACATTTAACATCTGTCTCTTGCCTAGTCCCTGCTCAGCCCCTGCATGGATTCAACCATTTCCTATGACTTTGGATGAGCTGCACTTGCACATTCATTTTTTATTGCTACATAACACTTAATACTGCATATCTCTGACCCAGCAACTCCCTTTTCCCCAGGGCCTATTTTTTCATCTGGTTTCATGCACAAGGTTCAGTGTGGCTCAGGCATGGATAGTGAGGACACCAAATATACTCTGGTGCACGTTGTCAAGCAACCACACGCAAACTTAAGTAACCCAGGGGTCTTTGAGATAACAACTGTTACCTGATTTCCTTAACCTAACTCAGTTTCTTAGCTAATAGGTAGAGTCTAAGAATCTGTGGTGGGATTTGTAGGAGCCTTCACAGCTTTTAAACTCCATTGTTTAAGTGGTTATGAAGCAAACAACAAGTAGCAAAAGTAGAAGAGTTTAACATTGTGAAGGGAACACAGATAGACATTTGTTTTCCCTTGTACTTTCCATGTTTCCACTAAATAGTGGAAAAATGAAGAGTAATGGCAGTAAAATTAAGCAAAAATCAGATCAATAACACACTTAGTGTTCCTGCTACTACATGGTTAACAGCATGGCTGAATTTTTCTTTCCCTTGCGAATATTTATACTCAGTAAAATGTCATTTCTTATGCTTGTGATTAGAGAAAATGCAATTATAAATCCAGATCTAATGCATAATCTTCTAATAAAGTCAACTTTTCCCACTGTTCCTATACTACAGCCATCCTCTAATTTATTTCTCATTAGGCTATGGCATCACCAGTTAGGAGTAAAGCATTCAGAAGTAAATCAGCAAACCTGAGAAGAATTTTATACAGTTCTTTAAAAAGACAAAGAAAGTTAAATTATCTAATAAAAGTTATCTTTCTTTACAATAATTTCTAATCCAGACTTTAAAACAATTTAAACTCCCTCTTCTTTTTCCCTTCCACCTATTAATTTGTGCCCTGAGTTGTATGTCCCAAGTGCATTGATTGTAAATTGGTTATCAGAAACCATTATCACCAGAGGAAATCAAATCAAAGTTTATTCTAGCTACTCATGTTATATTTCACATTGTGCATTCCCTCTAGACTTGATTATGAATTTTGAAGTCTCTTTCCTGGACAGAAATACTTTTGCTGCTGGCAGTCTATCTAGCTTTCCTGGTCTGGGATCAGATACAGGGTAGCAGTTTTTCACTCTTTATGTGGCATTCAATAGATTACGTACAGGGAAAAAACCAAAATCAATCAACATGCAAAGTACTACCTCCTTTGCTTGTCCTTCATAGACAGCAGCCCCTGCTTAGGACACAGTGTAGAGTGGGACCTGGCTTTGGTCCCATTTATTGAAGCTTTGTGGCATGATCCTCCATCACATCTAGAAAAGCTCATAAAATACAGAATACTCTGAACTTAATTCCTTGGTTCTGCTGCAGAGGAATTGTCTCTGTTGAATTTCTGCAGACTGTGTTTGTGTCAAAGCACAAACAAGCTCACAAGAGAACCTTTCCTGTTTGGGGAAACCTAGAAGACAACTCTCCCAACAGTCAATAGATACTTCACAACCTGACTCCATTGCTTACATTGTGTTCACTGACTAAATATCCACAGAATGTAGGAGAAACTATTAGCTAAAATACTTCTAGTATCAGTAGAAGAATGTCCATCCAGACTGATGGTCTACTCAGAAGTTGTTGAGAGCTGCAGAAAGCTGCATTGTCTTAAGAAGATTGTGGCACCAATGTCCAGAAGCAGAACACCACCACTGAAAAAAAAATGAATGTGTTCAGGATGGCTGCAGATCAGCTGCAAGGTCGTTTCCACCACTGGTGGGGTGGGGACTGTGCTATTGACACCTCAGCTGCAGATGACTTCTGGGGAGAGATTCCAGGCAGATGAATGGAGGAGTAATGACAGAAAATGGAGATGCCAAAACTCTTCAGAGGTAACCAGTCCCAAGGGAGAAAACCTGGAAATAGGAAGGAGCAAGTGAAGGAAGGCTGATTCAAGCTGTACCTCAGGAAAACAGGAACCATTCAGCACACTACTGCCAGGGCTGATCTAAGTGCTAAACTTGTCAACCCACCCAAGGGCCTTCACAGGAAGCTACATGTTTCGAACGTCTATGTTCTCCTGACCTTCTCTGCAATGCTGGCCAACGGGGTTCACTTTGTCATGTTAAAACACCTGCAGTACCTCTTGCCAGTCCAGATGTTGTCTGCTTTCTACTGAAGTTTTGTGGAGGGGAGACCCTTGATATCCTGAGGACAGTGCACAGTATCTGGGGTCTGGGACTGCTGGGCAGAGGAGGGTCTGCTACTGCTGGTATTGTCACTGCTGTAGTTATTAAATGAGAGGATTTGGAAAAATCACACTTTTAGAATTGATCCACTCTCAAATGATATTTGATTTGCTCCATTTAATTGTCTTTCTTAGTGCTTTCCATTTTTGTAGCTATTTGGTAGCATTTATGCTTACTTCAGGAATTTGGGCTCACTATATACATTGCTACAAGAAAACATGAGGAAAACTTGAATTCATCTGCTTTTGCATTTTGTAATGCACATTTTGCACCTCTCCAGATGAACATATTCAACATCAGTTTTGCTCTTGTTTTAGTCCCTTGGGCCTTAATATCTTATTAACACATAGTCCTAGGAAATTAATGAGGACACCCAGGACAGTCATTAGTTCTACTCTTGTGCAGATTGACAGTGCTGAAAAGAGATGGTCCCTGTGAAGAATATTTAATGCCCCTTTACATATGGATTATATTGATATCATCTGCCTTGTCTGTGACAGATAGGAAGTGCCTTCACCACAGAACCCAAGAGATCACTTGTTGCTTATTATCTAAACCAGCAAAACAGTGAACAAAGCTGAGCTGGAATTTTGGTGCAAGTCAAATAAAACGTTGAACAGTGTGTGCAATAATAACAATGATATAACAAATGCACAGCTCTGTGAAATTGCTGATGGTGACAGAACAGGAGTAATAAAAAATAGAATAAATAGGCAGTTAAATTCATAACCACACAAACTATCCTGCATTATTTCTATATTGCTTTTCCCAGTGTGTTGTGATAGCAATAGCAAGCTAATAGTGATGTATATTATGAAAATAACCCCCTGCTAAATGAACATCTGCTTTCAATTAAACAGGTGTATGGGAAATTCAGCATGTTCCTAAGCGTAATTAAACATTGGTATTACCAGGAAGCAGGGAAATATTTTAGTAATTAAATGTAGTTGAAAATTATTGCACTTTTTCTTTATGAACTTATATTGCTTGTTTTAAAAAAAAAATCAGTTGTCAAGCTGATCATTTTGAGGAGTGCATTCATAATTTAAACACCGTTTGGGAGTGGAAATACACTGCCTTTAAAATCAATTTATTTATTGTGTTGAGGTTTTGATTGATGACTTAAGGTCATTCCTATTTCCAGTGCTTTGCTAGAGATACCATAAAGAGCTTTACTACCAGAAGAGGGTGAGTTGTCTCCCTTCTGAAATACTGAACCTTAAGTCTCAAAGGTTCAGCATCCACAAATGGAGGCACCTGAAACTTAGCATTCAGAGGAGCAAATGTTGACCTTTTCCTCATGTTATCTCCCTAAAGGCTTTTAACTGAAGAATTCCTACATGAGACAGATATTGCCTAGGGATTATGGACTAAAATATCACAGGTGCCTCAACAACTTATTGCTGGTGAATCTGATTTTGATGAGCTAGCTTTAGGCAACCAAGGAGTCATCACTCCCCAGAAGAGCAAACTTGTGGGGTCTGTGGCATGAGTAGGAAGCTTATGTAGAACCATAGTTCTACGTCACAGAACTACTAGGTAGTCCAAGCCAAGCCAGGTGAGAATAAATAGGTAGAGCTTCAAACAGTTCTGCTATAGGTAGAATTAAAAAATTTCACCAACCCCTCCAAATTAATTTCCTTTGAGTAGAGATTTGCCAAATACCATATCATCTGGCAGAGATCTCCAGCAGAGCAGTTTTGCTCCAGCCCAACTTCAGTTAGCAACTTCCTTGCTAATTACTGGACCATGCACACATGTCTTGCTGAAGCTCTCTGACACTTCCCTGTTGTGTGGGGACAGGCTATTGATCTCCTGGGCTTTCTGACTAGGTGATCTCCAGAGGTCCTTTCTAACTCCTAACATTCTGTGATTCCCCCCTTGCCTCTTTTGGACAACTTACCTGTTCAAATACTGATTTAACCAGCAGGCATAAGAGCTGGGTTTGTCTCCTTTTTCACACATGAAAGAAAAAGCTCTGTGAGGGTCTCTCATCCCATCTGGAGAGGCAGATAAGGCAGAATCTGAAAAAAAAGAAGTAAATATGTTATTTCATTAAAATGTTGTAGCTTTCCTTGACATACCTATTGGTATAATGGAGAGAAAAAAGGGATAGTGTTGATATCATTTTATTTGGTATTTTTTCTCCTCTGCTGCTAGCAGTTTAATTGAACCCTGACTTTACTGCAGGTAGTAGGCACTCCACCTGTACACATTTCTCTGTGGTTTATGCCCCAGTCATCATCTTCTGCTGCATAAATCGGCTAACATGAAAACTGCTGATGTAGACCTGTCATGGTCTTTTCCTTAGCTTTATAAATGATGTTTTCCAGGTGAAGGACATTGTGTTAATGGACATTCTGTATAAGCCTGCCCTGCTTCACTTCAGACAGTGTTGTGTGAGAGATGGGAAAAGTCAAAGTGAACTTCATAGTGTGGAGCACAAGCAGGGAGAAAGAGAACAACAATGCCACAGAAGCCGTCTAGTATGAAGGGGAAATTAATGCAGATCTTCACCACAGACCTGTACCCAGGTCCTTTTGTTTGTATCTTTCTTACCAAGGAATGAGCAGAGAAAATGCTGTTATCAATGTTCAAATTAAATGAGCCTTGCTATTAGCTTCTCTAGCTCTTTCTGCAATGGGGTCATCTGCATGGTTCATGGGGTTGGGCTGTTGAAACACTGCCTGGAGAGCAGTGAGCCAGGTAGCAGGTTAGTTGAGTGGTAAAAATTAAGCACTAAGCTCCACCTTATCCCTGGACCTTAATGAAAGGAGAACAAGATTAGTTTCTAAAGGTCTATACTTTCTCCAGTTGTTCTGCCTTTTTCCCCCCAGTTTTCCACAAAATGCCCATGTAAGATCTCTGTATGTGTTTTCAAACTCAACTATTTCTTTAACTCTGAGTGCTTTCATTTCTCTCCTTTCTTACACAGCAGAGCAAACTTTGGCCCACTGAGTGGGTGAAATACCTGCTCTTCTTCACTCCAAGTAAATCTGAGCTCATTACAGAACAGGTTGAAAATGGAGTTTTCATCTCATGGGTATAACCTTTAATTTAGAAACCATATCAAATGTAGAAGGATTGAGGGAAGCAGAGTTTAAATTTAACAAGAGATTCTGATTTCAGTGTCTCAGATTGTGTTTCACTTCAGTTCCTCCAGTGGTTCTATTGGATAGTAGAACACTGCTGAGACAATGGAAATGAAAAGCTCTGATAAGTTTCTATACAGAAGATTGAGGAATCTCATATTTTATTATATGTTTTGATTTTTGTAAATCACATGTTACTTGGTGGAACAAAAACCTGTAGGAAAGCTTTCAGCCAGTTCTGG
This sequence comes from Galbula dea, assembly GCA_013399015.1. Lineage (NCBI taxonomy): Eukaryota > Metazoa > Chordata > Aves > Piciformes > Galbulidae > Galbula > Galbula dea. The sequence continues at coordinate 226,746 of VWZX01005935.1, forward strand.
TGTTTACCTGGAATAAATAGCTTAGACTGCATGTCTAGGCAGCCCTGCAGCCAAAGTGACTCAACTGAGATATTTTACACACTTCAGAGTTGCTTCAGACCCTCACAAGCATGAGTGCCAATGAAATCTAGTCAAATAAATCCATTAACATTCTTTTTTTCTGTATCCTCTCACCACTGTGACAGTCATCTTCAGTGGGCATCTAAATTACTGGGTTTATGTAGTTTAAAATTACCTTTTCTCTTAAGTAATTAATAGGCACCTGCAATAGCCAAATTTAGCTAGTTTATTATAAAGCTTGAAATAACCCTAGGTATTTTGTCTATTGTTCTGGCTTCTCTGCACAAAGGCTTTGACTGAAGACTGTTTCAGACTCTTCTCAGCAACTCAGGAGACCTGCGTCCTCTGTCACTGCCCCACAGAGAGCACTGAGTATTTAGGTTTGGGGTTATTGTTAGAAGTCACTGGACTATGAGAGTGCAGTCATGCTCAAAGTGAAGAGTATTCATTTTTAATATCCTGAAAAAGATCTAATCAAATTCTAAACACATGAAGTAGGATGTGCTGAATTGACTTTTCCCCCCTGTTCACTCTAGCCAATTTATAAGGTGCTGCAATGCAGAACAGTTGAAAAAAACCAAGAGGTTTTAGGTCATTTGGAAACATCTATTATCAAAGAGGTGCAACTTCTGCATCTCTTAGCAGCAGAATTTGGGCTCATACCACCTGTTTTTCCAGTATTCTGATATAAAGAAGGGTCTGAAAATCTTTATCTAATGCATGTGAATGACCTCATACTTGAGTATGAGTTCAGCAGGGCTAGTTCAGGCAGTTTTGTCATGGCATTTTGCAGGACTTTTATTTACTTCTTCATGCCATCACCATAAGTGACCTATATTTAAGAGAGAGAGAGAGAGAGGAGTTTGAATTTCTCTGGATATTTTCACAACAGTATGAGTGTTCCCCATATCTCGTGGAATGGTCAAATGACTACATTCTACTCTCACTTGCACAGCTTTTAATTTGGAGCAACTTCAAGGGAGTTAGTCCAGACTCACATATTCTAAGTGTAAGCAGGAAAATTTGTCTCAGCATGGGCCTGACTCTGATTTCAGCTGTGGCTGTTGTCATCACAGCTCTTATTTGATTCACAGCCTTGGGTTAAGTGCCTGAGCTGTGTGGCAATGTCTTTTTCAGATGGAAATTATTGCAGGACCATTTAAATTAAGTCTTAATCAGGTGCCACACAAATTCCTGATTAAAGTTTTTAAATAACAAACTTGAAGTTAAAACCAGTGGGGCATAAGAAATTCCCAGAGAGACGAATACAAACCCGTTAATCTGAACCACTTTTAATTTCTACTTGGAATTTGTTAGTGGAGTGTTTAATTAAACTGTGGTTCTGCTTTTAGAAAAGGATCCACTGTGAACATATACTCATTTTTTGCTAATCAGAGATGATAGGTAATAGTAATCATAGCAACCACTTGTCACTTAATCTAAAGACAGTAGAAAAAATCTCGTGGAGAAGACTTGCTTTCTCATGGACAACAAAGAATGCAAGAGGAGAGCAGCAAGCACATCAGTGTGGAAGTCCTAACACACTGCACATCATACAGCAATGACAGACTGAATGTGAGGGCACCAGGGCTGACCAGTGTTCTTCCATATCCCTCTAACTACACGTGGCTGCAGTCTGTAGTGGTGTAAAGCAGAGGTAAGGGAGACCCAGTGGAGAGATACTGGTGGAGAAGCAGAGTACGTAAAGTCAGAATTAGGACCATGAGTTTTCCCATGTTCCCTTTCCAAGTACCAGCTGTGTTTGCTTCTGTTCCCAGTCCATTTGGTAGAAGCTTTCATGTCAATGTACTAGTCTGATGCTGGAGAGAACCAAAGCAAGGCTTTGTGTTTTGGGCAGGGTCTCCTGTATTTTCAGTGCAGCATACACTGAGATGTAACTCAACTGCAGTTATATCACTACTAAGGCAAAAAGCTACTAATCACTCAGGTTGATGGGGCTATAGTGGTATTGCTGAGGCTACCTGCAGGATCGTGTTGGTGATGAGCTGGAGAGCTGCTAGGAACCCCAGAGAGAGGCATGGCATCAAGCTGGTGAAGCTCTTTCTTCAGGATGAAAATAGCTTTGCCTTAGGCATCATCCTCTTGGATTTAGGATTTGGTAAAGCTTGTTAGTCATCTGAAGAGATTAGGTGTTAATGATCTTTCCTGTTATAAATATGCATGGAAATGTAGATGAAGAGCTTGTAAAATGCTGCTTTAACTGCCTCTGTGCTGGGTTCTGGAAAGCCCTCTGTGCTCACCTTCTGCTTCTCTTTCCAAGATTCTTCTACACACATTCACTTAGTCTGGGGGTGAATTCTCTCCCACCTGAGTTTGACTGGCTCCTCTAAGTCACTGGAGTTGAGGAGAGCTATTGCTGTTTGTGAAGGTGGAGTATCCTGCAAGTATCACCAAGCCAACTGAAATACTTGTGCTGGCAGAGCTCAGATCTTCACCACTGATCTCTCAGCTATGAGGGGTGCAAGCCCCAGGATGCAGCCAGAATCAGTACGGGTAGTCTCAGCACCACCTCCAGAGCCTCACAGACACAATGCCTTTCTGTAGTCTGGGAGGTCTGTTCCTACATTGAGACTAAACAGAGGAATATCAAAAAGAAAATTCAACTGCTTTTACCAGAATGTAAATTAAAAATTTGGGAAGGATGAGGAAGGGATTCCCCAGGAAGAACTGGCAGTTGGCTGCAAGGAAGCCTAGCTTTAGGAGTCTTGTGCCACATGACTGAAATTAAAGGGAATGTTGTCAGCTCCGGGCTAATTGTCTTTTCCCTGTGTTCAGTAAACATGCACAGCCTGAGTTTTAAGTATGTATTTGGATCCACTCCCTTTAACAAAGCACTCCTGAACATGGGGGTGTTTCAGTAGTGGAAGGCCCCTCTGAAGTGCCAGCTACTGCAATTCCAATTGAATTAAAAGAGGGTGAGAAAGCTCAGCCCATCTCAGGAGGTTCCCAGCTACTCTTTACAGCAATGTCCCTATAGCATGAGCTGGGAGATTTCTTAAACTCCCCTTGCAGCAAAGCTCAAACGTGCAGCTAAGAATTAAGATCCTTATATAGGTATTTTTACACATTCATTAATTTAAGGAAACAAGTTCTTTACAGCAAATAAACACAGGGTGTGTGAAATGAATATTACATTGCTTAAAGAAGGAAAACAACATAATATATTCTCTGTGTGACTGGAGTATCCCTAGTGCTTATTTTCCAATTAAGTGAAAACCCAGAGAAAAACAGAAAATATATAAAAAGAGAATGTTTTCAACACATCCAGGATATTGGGAGAAGCAAGGAACAATCATTTTTATCTCACAAGAGCATTGTGAGAATTAACTCATATCTGCAAAAATGCTTTTAGTTCTGGGATGAAAGACCCTGCACAAATACAGAGCATCTTCATATTTTGAACCAGTCTGATAAAATTTCTTTTGCTCTAATCCCATTCCTTTTGCTGGCATGACTTGCGCTAGAAGATGGAAACAACAACAAGGATATTAAGGACATTGTCTTTTGTTATATGTGAGGGAAGTCACTTGTGGTAACTTGAAATAACCTGTATGAGTCAGAACCACTTCTGCATCTTGACCAACATCTGGATGGTTGAAAGTTGATAGCTTTTCATCTCCAGAGGTTAAAGATTAACAAAAGTCTGTAGGCTCCTGGCAAGAGAAGCGATAACTGTGGCTTTCAGTGGTGGCTTTCAGTGGTGGCTTTCAGTGGCACCTCCCTGTCTTCCACTGAAATCTGCATCTAAAATCACTTGCAAATCTAGGACTAAGAGTACTGAGCTGTCTAGAGTTCAATGCACAGACAGGAGGTTTCTGGAGCACACTGAGCAGCCATACTTGAAATGGAACAGGAAATGCCTGTGAGTTTCCATCCATCCTGTGGATTCCTTATGGAGGAGAGTGATCAACTTCACTGATTCATTAGTGAGCCAAAAGAGAAGGCACAAGAGAGGGGAACAAAAATAGAGGGCAGAGAACAGTTGTTACACATCTACAGCAGAGGAATCCTGAAAGCTCATTCCAGACTAAAGTTTAAGCTGCTAGGGGTTTTGCTAGCTGCAATTTACTCTTCTGAATGCTTTAAGCAACAGGAACTGATGCTGTGTTTCCAGATGAATGAGCCATCCTGTGTGGTGGAGCTGGATAAGCAGCATGGTATGCATGTGGTAGAGAGCACTCTGAAAAGCACAGGATTTGCAGAGGAACATTTTAATGTGAAAATCAAGAGGGGGAGGGTTGGAAGTGAAGTGTGGCAGAGGACCTGTATCTCTACCCATGGTCTGATTTATAGTGATAGGACAAGAGGCGATGGTTTTAAACTGAAAGGGGGGAGTGTTAAATTAGATGTTAAGAAGAAATTCTTTGCTCAGAGGTTGGTGAGACACTGGAACAGATTGCCCAGAGAAGCTGTGGTTGACCAGTTCCTGGCAGTGTTCAAGGCCAGGTTGGAAAGGGTTTCGAGCAACCTGATCTGGCGGAAGGTGTCCTTGCCTATGGCACAGGAGTTGGAACTAGATGACCTTTAAGGTCCCTTCCAACACAAACCTTTCTGTGATCCTATTATTCTATGATTTTGAGGCACAAGGAAGGATAATTGCTTCAGGAGCTTGCAGGAAGTCTTTACTGAAAGTGGTTACAGCCAACGGCCATTGCCTGTGAGCACTGGTTGTCATTTATTTGACATGTAACTACTAATCCTCAGTAACAACTATCAGCAAATATTCTCTAGAAAAAAGCAATGAGTCTGAACCATGCAGGAGATGAAGAAATCTCTCCTGATAAGCCAAACTAGATGCCCTGGGACAGGGGACACTTGGCAAGATAGAGCAAGAAGCTGGTGTTATCTGGATGGGGTTGATGTGGCAAACCCCCACAGCACTGAGAAGCAGTTGGAGTCTAGAAATGAGTCAATGGAAGGAAATGATCCAAAGGGTTTATCTCTGTCAGCAGATGCTCTGAAGGCACAGGAGTAAGAATGGCTTAAACAGAGGTCTTGTGTTAGGCAATGTTTTTCCCTAAGTTCTCAATGTTGTTTCTAGGGAAGTAGATAAATGTTAGGACAGTACTGGAAATCAGTTAAAAGACAATAGATTTAGGCTTTTTATGATACCAAAGATGTGACTTTTCACACACAATCCAGAACCCGACAAGATTTTAAGAATCAGTAGAGCTTACCCAGGTCTCTCCAAACTGCACACAGAAGAAGGACTATGTCAAGCAAATATGATTTTGAGGCCCAAATGTAGAAATATTAACTATCAAGGTGTGATATAAAGTGACTAATCTCCTGGAGAGTCTGTTGATACAATGTGACAGTGCAGAATTTTTATCTCATCAGTGAGCAATATTTTGCATAGGAAAATTGCAAACACAATATGTTTTTGTCACATAAAATACAGTTAATTTTGCTCACTGCCACGAGGGAAATTTTGAGGTAATTTTGTCAACATGTTCTGTAATGAAATGAATGTGGGGGCTCCCAGGCTCAGTAACTTTCCCAGAAGAAGAAATAACACTTCTTACTCTCATTCTGAAGGTTGCTGGCAACTCTAAAAATCTATAAATACTTTAAATGGTAACAGTTTAGAAGGTTAGAAGTGAACCATGAAGAAATTGGCTGCTCCTTTCTCTCAGTTCAGAAATATGAAAGAAGAACAGCAAAGGGAAACTGGGGAGAATATCTGCACACAGGCAAAACCTAGAGAAAACTAATCCAGCTCAGAGCAAGGTGACTGAGTTTTAACAAAGAATGTGACTAAACCCTAATCATTTTTGCAAGGTTGAGTGATAGAAGACATTGGCAGCATGGAGGTATCACATGTCTTGAGTGGCTGCTTCACTGCTGGGGATCCCACTTTGCATTGCATTCATCCCAGCTGATGGCTGGCAGAATGTCCAAGGTTGAAAACCAGTAGCTGCTTAGGAAGGAAATGAGGTTGTGGAAATGCCAGAGAGTAAGACATGCTCTTTTGGACCAGAAACAGGCCATCATGGCAGTTCTTCCATGTAGCTACCTGTCCAAAAGTGAACTGCCTTTCCTTCTGGGAAGCCCATAGCTCCTGGAGAGTCCTTCAACCTTCCTCATGCTCTGCAGTTCCCAGGCAGAGCTGGGTGTGGTGGGATTTTGCTGGTTTAGAAAGGTAGAAGCTCACTGCTCATAACAGAAAAAAATGGTGTGAGGCAGTAGAGGAGGCACAGTTCTGGTGAGACCAAGGACCAGATGTGTTACTTGCAGCAGGGGAAGAAGAAGCCGAGCATGTGCTACACACCCATGTGTGAGGGCTGGTAAAATAACCCCTCGCCCTTGCAGAGAGCAAGCTGCCCCTGGCTCAAGTTCTACTCACCCTGTTTAGATGGAGGCTAGATGGAAGATTAAGAACCATTAATAACACATATAATGCTCTTGTTTTCAAATGATCTGAAAAGTCATAGAATCATAGAATCCATATAGTTGGAAAAGACCTCTGAAATCATCAGACCTAGCCATCCACCCAACACTGCCATGTTCACCACTAAACCATGTCTCCAAGCACCACATCTATATGTTATTTGAACACTTCCAGAGATGATGATTCCACCACCTCCCTGGGCAACCTGGGCCAATGCCTGATAACCCTCTTGGGGAAGAAATTCTTCCTAATATTCAATATAAACCTCCCCTGGCACAACTTGAAGCAATTTTCTCTTGTCCTATCACTTATTACTTCAGAGAAGAGACCAATCCCCACCTTACTACAACCTCCTTTCAGGAAATGCATCTAAAATAAAGGCTCTGGCATAATATAGAAGCCATAAGTGCCATTTCTGTGCTGAGGCTATTCTAGGGACAGCGGAGATACTGTCAGGCTGCCTGCCTCCAGGGCTGGCCTCTAGCAAAAAGCTCTGACTGCTTCCATATTTCCTCTAGAAGTTTGGAGTCTGGTTTGTGCAGTTTTTTCCCGCAGCAAGAGGTGCCTTCAACAACTGTGATACACAGCTGGGATGAGGTGAGGCCCAAGTATTTTCATGCCAATGTTCCATAATCTCAAGCAAATTAAAGTTTAATGATTTGGCTTCCTCAGGTTTTGTAAGGCACACAGACAGCACACTTAAGTGCTTAATCTTTTTGCTCCATTGACTTTAATTAAACTCATCTGCAGCTTATGAGTTCGGGTGAGCTCATTACAAAAACACACAAACAAAGCTTTACTCCTGTGTATGACTTACCCTGAACTCACCATTTCTGCATCTGCAGTGTTTCCTGTGGCCTTCTGAACAAACCAGAAGGAAATGTTAGGCAAATTATTGCAATCAAGGTGTTATTCAAGTCATCCTTGATAGAAGGGAAAAGAAAAGTGGCTACGTTCTGATTTTTATCAGCAATATGTCCTTGCACAGAAGTTCTGGTAAGCATGAAATGAGAAAGTGAGCATCCAGTTTTCATTGTCAGACTCTGGATCTCAGCAAACACTCTTTCTGGAGTCTCCTTCTGATAAATTATTGGATCTAGAGTGAGATTAGAGGTGCCTGGGTAAAGAGGCAATAAAAATATTTTCTATTGTTTACACCAAAAAAAGATCCGACCCGTCAAGTCTGAAGAATTTATGCTTCTGACTTCACAAATATTCAGCAGCCTAATAGAAATATCAGATGTGTGTGGCTTTGAGAGAGGAAAAGTGAGCTAAAAAAAAGAGAGAAAGATAAAGCACACACCAAAATGTTAATTTCTCTTCATCAGATTCAACCCTCCCTCACCTTAAGTGTTGGATCCAAAGACAGAGAAAGAGCTTTTTCCTTCTTGATTTCAGGGATTTTTGATTAAGCACTACAGAAAACTAAGGTTGAGGGCAGCTCTTTTAGAATTGTAGACTCATAGAATCATAGAATGGCTCAGGTTGGAAGGGACCTTAAAGATCATCTAGTTCCAACCCCCCCGCCATGGACAGGGATGACAATCCCTAGACCAGGTTGCCCAGGGCCACATCCATCCTGGCCTTGAGCACTGACAGGGATGGGGCAGCCGCAGCCTCTCTGGGCAACCTGTTCCAATGCCTAACCACCCTCCTGGTAAAGAAATTCCTCCTAATCTCCAATCTAAATTTCCCCTCTTGTAGCTTGTACCCATTTCCCCTTGTCTTGTCACAGTTTGAGAACCTAAAAAGTCTCTCCCCTTCTATCCTATAGTCCCCCTTCAGGTACTGGAAAGCAGCTGTGAGATCCCTTCAAAGCCTTCTCTTTTTAAGGCTGAACAACCCCAACTCCCTCAGCCTTTCCTCGTAGGGGAGGTCCTCCAGTCCTTTAATCATCTTTGTGGCCCTCCTCTGGACTCTCTCCAACAGGTCCACATCTTTTTTATGTTGAGGAGCCCAGAACTGGACGCAGTACTCCAGGTGGGGCCTCACAAGGGCAGAGTAGAGTGGCAGGATCACCTCCCTACACCTGCTGGTCACACCTCTCCTGATGCAGCCTAGGATGCGGTTGGCTTTCTGGGCTGCAAATATACATTGCTGGCTCATCTCCAGCTTTCCATCTATCAGGACCCCCAAGTCCTTCTCTGCACGGCTGCTTTCAATGAGTTCCTCACCCAGTCTGTACTCATAGCCAGGATTACTCCTACCCAAGTGCAGGACCTTACATTTAGATTTATTTTATTCTCTTGGGTCCATTCTTCAAGTTTATCCAGATCCCTTTGGATGGCATTTCTCCCCTCTGGCGTATCAACCACACCACTCAGCTTTGTGTCACCTGCAAACTTGCTGAGGGTGCACTCAATACCCATGTCCAGGTCATTAATGAAGATGTTGAAGAGCACTGATCCCAAGACAGTGGGGACACCACTTGTCACTGCTCTCCACCCGGACAAAGAGCAATTAACCAGGACTCTCTGATAGCGTCTTTCCAGCCAATTTCTTATCCATTGAACAGTCCACTCATCAAATCCACATCTCACCAGTTTTGAGATGAGGATGTCATGAGGAACATTTTAACATCACCAGTTCTTCATGCTGCACAGCTGGTGCCACATGGGCTGAGATGCAGGTCAGGAAAAGCAAGGATCTGAAGCTGACTTTTAGCAAGTTCAGTTGTGAGGAGCACATGGTTGTCACTTATCTTAATACTGGGTGTGCTGAGTGGATTTTTCATATGTTTGGCTGAAATTTTATGTTCACAGGATCACCCAGCTTTTTAGGAGTTGGAAAGGACCTTGAAGTTTCCCTGACAACGAATGGAACCTGGGTCCCAGCAGCGAGAGCAAAGAATCCTAACTGCTAGACCATTTTGGCCATATTGTGGCCTTCCAATATTAAAGGGAGCTTATAAAAAAAGAGGGAGAGAGTCTTTTGACACAGGCAGATAGTGACAGGACAAGTGGGCATGGTTTTAAACTGAAAGAGGAGAGATTTAGACTAGCTTTCCTATCTAGAATAAGAAAAAATTCTTTACGCCGAGGGTGATGAGGCACTGGAACAGGTTGTCCAGAGAAGTTATGGATTCTTCATCCTTGGAAGTGTTCTAGGCCAGGTTGGATGGGGCTTTGAGCAACCTGATCTAGTGAGTAACATCCCTATCCATGTCAGGGGGTTGGAGTGAGATGATCTTTAAGGTCCCTTCCAACCTAAACCGTTCCATGATTCTATGATTCAGTGTATTAAACAACAGCAAATACAGATTACAAGTGAGTGGGTGGGAGGAAGGATAAACATACAAACAGGAGTGAAAATGAGAGCTTTGAACTCTAGAGTCAAAATCTGAGAATGTGGAAACTGAGTCACTCTGATCTTTGTGGATACAACAATGGTCCTGGGGAGGAACAGCAACAGCTGGTGGAAATTGGTATTTTGGCCTTACTACTGAGTGCTGCCAGAGCTGGACATGGAAGAGTCCAGAGCTCTGCAGTTGTCCCATGGCTCTAGATGTCATATGCATACAATCATATACAGTGAAAAGACAAGGAAAAGGTAAAATCTCTGGAATTAAAGCCTGTTAGGATACAACAAACAGTCTCATTCTTACTTCTTTCAACCTCTCTGAAAACAGACTTCAGCCCCTAAATTCTAAAATAACACAAGCCAGATTGGATCAGGTTTATGATGGTCTTTGTTTTCTCTGGTAATAACTGAGGACAGATTATCCTTTGGGCTATAGCTGTGTTTAGGTTTAATTACACAATTAGAGCAAATGCATGTAAATCAGATAGAGAGGACACAATCAGTTACAGGGGTTTGTGGCAAACATACACAGTGCATATGAAGTACATGGTTTTAAGGTTCAACTAATGGAACTGTCAGCAGCCATTAAGGATGATAAAGCTGCAGCTCTCCAGCTCTGGCTATTGGGAACAGGGAGAACTGGAGATGCATTAACAATGTAGACTCACACGGCTGGACCCCTCGGTGCATGTCCTGATCCCCTGGGAGATTCAGACTGCAGCTGAGGACACCCTGGGTTTGGGGAAACTTTGTATTTCCAATGTGCCATTTCTGTCTCAGATCAATGTTTAATAAGCTACATTTCAAAAGGAGTGTGGCATCAGAACGTTGAACTAGGTCAAAGTATTCATTTCTTCTCTGAGGCAAAACTCATTATTTCATCTAGCCCAAGCATCCTACCCTAGCTACAAAGTCTCCTTGCATGTAGGGAAGGCCAAGACAGCAAAACACTGAGACTGACTGCAACTGAGAAGGAGAATTTTGTCCTTACTCAGTCCTAAATACTGTTCCACATTTATGTTATGATGGAAAAAAGACTTGAAATGGGATTGAATCCCAAGGTACCAAACCCCCCAGCTATTCTTTACATACAGACTGAGAATCGCATTCTCACAGGAACTTGTTTACAAGGATTCCTACTGCAGTCTCTGACCTAAATCTGTTCTTAAATCTTAAGGACTTAACAGGAATTAAGTCAAAGCTTACATTTAGAAATTCCTGTTTGTCTAACTGTTACTCATTTGCTGAAAGAAAAGAAACTGGTCTTGGATAAAACAAGAGGAAAAAAAGAAACTGGTCTTGAGTGAATTGATATTGTTATGGGACAATGGTCCCTGGAAGTCTGTAACTTTTGCTCATGCAAGCTAAAGTACAATTTTTAACTACCAGAATGCTCAAATCATTGTCATGGATTTCAGGATCTTTGTGATGTTGAAAATGTAATTCTGTTTTTCAAATTGCTGTGGTGGAAGCTTGTGAGCAGCGAAACTGTCGTTATTCTGTGGTGCTGCTGAGTAGCAGTGGGGGGAAGCACTGCACAGCTTAGGGATTTTCTTGCTCCAGTCATGCTACAAATAGCTAATTGGGTTTGCTTTTGTTTGTGAGCTTGGGTTCCTAAATTGCAGGTTTTTTAGTATTCCTTTCTCTGAGCATCCATAGCTGCAGAGACATGAGAGTGTGCAAGAGAGCAACAAATGTCCTCACACTGCTGAGTTTGCTTCTGACTCCTCATCTGAAAGAGGGTGATGGCTGTGCAATAGTCTCTGGAGATCTTCTGGTACAGGTAAAGCAGCATAGAGTTCTTAAAAAATATATATATTACTCTTTGAAAGAAGGTTCTAAGTTGAAAAATGGGTGCCTTGGACGTGGGAATATTGAAAAGAAGAAAAGAAAATAGGAAAGTTGATTGAGGGAGGTTAGATTGAACTGCCTGGAAACTCAGTGGAAGTAGTGCTTTGGAAAAAACAGCAGGGGTACAGCAGATAAATAAATCAGCAGCAGAATTGCCAGCAACTGTCAAATCAAAAGCAGCAGTAAACCAGAAACACACAGTCAATAGCAGTCTGAGTAAGCATTTGAAAAGCACACCAAGGACAGACAGACAGTTGTGTGAAGCCATAACCTCAGTGGTGTTTGCAGCAGACAATTGCTCCTCCTCCTATTAGCTGGTCGTTAACACTCTGCTGATGACTGTGACTACTCTAACCCAATGGCTGAGGAAAGAGCAGTGCTACCAGAAAAGCAGTTCAGGTCTTAGCTGTGCCTGATGGAGTGATCCTGCCATCCTTTTTACACTGAGCTTCCCATAATTGAGTCTGCTAGGAGTCAAGAGGCGGCTGCAGCATTTTGAGCAGTATCAGCCCCGTGGGGACCTACCCTGGCTCTGCACTCCTCGGGTGCTGCTGATTGCAGAAAACATCTGATTTTTTTCAGGTTATTTTTGCAGTTTCCCCACTGCATTTCTGCCCAGTCAGCAGGGGTGGGGGATTCCCTCAGCTCACCCTCTGCAGCCTTGGTTCCCACCCAGAGTACTGCTCCCCAAGGTGCTGTGTGTTCCTGAGACTTTGCTGTGCAGATCCCCTTGTAGCTCCACACAGACCAAATGTAATCCAGAGGAGTGACTTAATGAAGCATCGAGGTGCTTGGTGACTGCCCCCCACAAAGCTGAATCTGACAGAACATTGTCTAATACCATGTGTGAATGATACTGGATAGTGTCTGTGACCAGCTGGTGGGGTTTGAGTTTACCAGGCTATTAACCTGGGTGTTCCCTGGGCTGCAAACAGGGACTTGTGGGACAAGTTTGGGCAATGGTGACAGCATAAGAGCCAGAGGTTCACCCACTTCTCCTGCTAGGGAGTTTGGAGCTGTATTTTATTAAAATTAAAGCAATTTTAGCTGGACAAACTAATGATCTTGGACTATCTGCAGTTTTTCTCAGTCCATCTTTTAATACAGTGGCTGTAATTTCTGCAATTCCTGAAACCCTGCAGGAACAGGCCACCTGAAATGCTCACAGAATAATCTTCCTTAGCTCTCAAACAAGCTGCTTTGATAAGCATGCTCCTGGTGTGCCTTTGAAACAGCAGCCAGCAATTGCATACTGCTGCTACCTCCACAGCATGGGGAATATTTTGTCAGGTTCTTTTTAATGTCTTGCTTTGTCTTCTCATCTGGGATTATATCTGATAAGGACAATTGAAAACTTTCTTCAGCAGTGTGTGAAGCTCTATGCAGATGTGTGTTGCTCTGCAGGAGAACAATCCTCTAGGAGTGTGCAGCTTCTTAAGCCAAGCCAAGTTGGGGGATGCTGTGGTACCAAATGTGCAGCATCAAAGTTCACAGCAGTTGTGGCTTCCTTTCCCTCTCTCTCATCCTTTAAGATACTGAAGCAGCACACTTCAAGGGCCTGACAAGAAAGAGACATATATTCCCTTTTCTGCAAATCTGCTTGATGCTTATGAACACTCTTCATTCTAAAACCCCATTAAGATACTCTCCTAGTGGTGTGGCTCTGACAGAGGGAAACAGAATGAGTTCCACAGCAAGGAAGAAAAGGAAAAAAAAAAGGAAAAAGAAAGGAAAAACTAAAAAAAAATAAACAACCTCAACCTCTGGCAAGTCTGACATTCCAAAGAATACAGTAAATTAACATTAATTAACACATCTTGTTGAATAGAGTAAAGGGATGAGATTCTTATCTGGAGGGGGAAAAAAGCTGTCCAAAAGTTAAAATAGTACAGCAGAGACAGAGGTTTCCTACCCAAAGCTGCCTGACCCTTTGGAGTCTTTCAGCAGCCAGATTCCTCTGCAGTGCAAGGAGTGAGTGAAGCAACTCATGATGAGATCCACTAGATCCTTCTTGCAAAGAGCTAGTCAAGAGGAAGATAATGAGGGACTTTTCTGAAAGATAGCCTCCTACTTTAGGTGCTGCAATATTCCCATGGTATTAGGAGAATTTGGGATTCTTCCCTGGACTTGAAGCTGATATTTATATCATGAGAGTGCACCACAGGTGCAGGTCCCTTAGAGTCTGCTTGCTGAGAGTTTACAAAGTGGTTGCCCAGGGACAGTTACTCATTACACACCTCTAGCCATTCCTCACAGACACCTTATGTGTGGCTCTGCACCCAAAAGCCTACAGCAGGCAGCTTGAGGCAGAGGAGCAGCAGGACATGGCAGAGGATCTCATCACATCCCTCAAAATCACAGACCTCAGAAAATGCCACTCTTGAAAAACATCATTTCTGAATGAAATATTTCCTTTTGCCTTCACATTCAGAGATACAGTAAACAGTATAAAACCCAAAAGGAAAGGTCATTTAGAAACACAGAGGCATTACTTCACTCTTACAATCCAAATGTTTTAATCTTAATGCTTGGCCTTGAAATGAAATTTGTCAAAATTCAGGTATCCTGCAGATTTATTTTCTTCTATTTTGCAGAAAATTCCTTGCTCCAGGAAACAAATAATTAGAATTTTTGCTGTTGTTTGCCTGTGATGACCTTGATGTTTTAGGACTTTATTGTCTCTCTGAGAAAAAAAAATATATTGGCCAATACTCTGATCACTTATTCTGTGAAAACCAGGTGTAAATGTACAAAAGTCAGATTATTCTGGATCTCACATAGGGTTAGGGTTAGGGTTATGGCTTGATTAACTTTACTGAGCTGTTCTTTTGGTGAGTTTTCACAGCTTTTGGTGACTAATCCTACTTTCATTCCAGCATGTGTCAGTGGGAAGAGGTGGCTCTAGCTGCATGTTCAGAGTAACACAGAAAACGACCTGTTACCACTTTGGAAGAAAATACCTGTTAGCAGTTGTTTGACTGTGTGGCAGCTAATACAACACAGGAAAAGCATGTGGCTGAGGCATCATTAAAAATACACTGTTTGAAAACCCCAATCAATGACATCTTTGTATATATTCCTTAATTAAAGAGAGCAGGAGAAAGAAAAGAATGGTTTATAATGAGAGGAAACTAGGATGTGAGGGAGGTCATGAATAACTGCTGCTCATTGTGCTGAGAATTTGAGCTTCAGCTTACTTGTATGACCCTTCTCTAATCTTGCTAAAGAAGATAGATTTTTAGAGGACCACAAGTTGGTTTCATCAGTGTTCAGACTGCAAACTTGCTCAGCACAATTAATGGTTGTCCCAAACCAGGATCCACACAGGGGCACAAGGGCCTGGGGTTTATTTATTAGTCTCTTTGTCTATTAGTGTAGTTTATTTATTAGTGTCTCTATTTATTAATGTAGTTTATTTATTAGTGTGTTTCCTCCTGCAAATACATTTGACAGACAGGCATTAAGTGGCATGAGAGAAATAGTAAATGCTTCACTCTTGGATAAAGTCAGGGAAAATAAATCTGTATTTATGAATTAGGTTTTGTTTATCTTTCCAGCAAAGATAAATAGACTAATTTGTGAAAATCCAAGCAAGCAGTAAATAAGAATGCAGGCAACCTTAAAAGGTCAGGCAGAGTATGATCCAAATAAGATTTTCTGCATCATATCTGCTCCTCCCTAATTGGAAGGGTAAGCAAGTATCACACTGCTGCTTGCTTAGTTACTTAGGTGGTTTTGGTTAAAATAGTCCTGTGCTAATGATGGCAGTGCAAGCTGAAAGCTGTACAATGTTTCTGTCTCCTGCACAGGTAATAGCTTAACCTCTTCTCAATGTTTAGGATTTCACTAATGGGTGGCAGAATTGTTATCCAAACACTGAAGAACCTTCCCCTTCTCATCTATTTCTTTCCCCAGAGCAATCACTAGGACATTTTTTTTGCCCTCCCCAGTGGATGCTGTACTTTTGAAACTAGCTCCAGCCACCAACAGAAATGTCAGTTAAAATTTTGCTGGTCTTGGTTCAATCTTTCATTGTGTCCTTGCTCTTCCATGACTCAATGGTGTGTGCTGGCTACCAGCTAGCAGATCTTTAATGGCAACCTTTGAAGACATCCCTGAACATCTCTGCAAAGAGACTGGAAATTACAGGTCTTGAATGGCAGCCTTTTTTCAGCTGATCATTCATTAACATTTTCATGCCCCTATTGATTTCTGTTGCTTTCTGATTCCTTCCATGCCTCCCCTCCCCTGTTCATTGCAGTGCTGCTTCTCACTCCTGCCTTATTAGCTTGGCTGAAAAGGAAAGCAGTGGAATGCTGCCAGCCTGGGAAATTAGAAGGCTGCTTTTAGCTTCTCAAGGTGTATGCTCTGAAAAAGTTAGAGCAGGAGATAATGGCCTTCCAGAAAGCTCACCTGTGGAAGCCTGAAATGAACCCACAGAATGAAATCATGGGAATGGGCCAATCTTCTCTCAGTGGTGCCCAGGGACAGGGCAAGAGGGAACAGGCTCAAACTGGGACAGAGGAAATTCCTTCTAAACATAAGGAGGAACTGCTTTACTTTGAGAGTGGTGGAGCACTGGAACAGGCTGCCTAGGGAGGTGGTAGAGTTTCCATCTCTGGAGAGTTTCCAAACTCACCTGGATGCCATCCTATGCAACCTGCTCTAGGAGAACCTGCTCTGACAGGGAGGTTGGACTCGATGGCCTCCAGAGCTCCCTTCCAGCCCCTAACCTTCTGGGATTCTGTGAATGTTTAAGGAGAAGGATACACAAAAGAACTCAAGCAGTGCATTGAGAGCTAGATATCTCTGCTTACCACACAGAGATGCAGATATTTCTTTTTTCTTTTTTCTTTTTTCTCTTTTTTCTAAATTTTTTATTTCCTTTTCTCTTTTCCCTTTTCCCATTTTTCTCTTTTTTCTTTTTATATCTAATTTCTTTTTTTTTTTTTTTTTTAAATTTTTTTTTTTTTTTTTTTTTTTACCTGTACCTTCAGAAAAGATGCAAAGAAAGAAAAATCAAAGATTGATTCACTGGCCATGGCAAGCTGAAACCAAGATCCTTTACCCTCTCCATAACCCTACATAGATCTTTAGATTTATTCTAACTGACTTGCAGTGCAGCCTGTGGATCAAGTGCCACTTGTGCCAGGGCCTCGTGGATCTCACAGAGTTTGTGGATACCAGGGAGTGACTCACTCCTTGCTATGGCTGTGTATCATTTGGTAACCTTCTCATCAGGAAGGCAAGTGACAGCACAGATTTGCAAAGTCCTTTCACATAGTTATCAAAGAGAATACCCTGAGTGAGTCTCTTGAATTAAAAACAAACAAAACACCTTCAAAATAGTTATCCTTGATGAACAGCCCACCAGTCCCAACCTTGTCAGAAGTCCTTTTCTCCTGGATGCTGGGCCAGCTGTAGACATGCATCTCAATCTGCCAGCAATCCTATGCTCCATCCTCTTTTCTTATTCTTTCTGAAGATGCTTGTTAATGAATCTTCTTGAGAAGACAGAGGAGGATAAAAGGCCAGGGCACAGGGCGCAAAAGCAATGCAGATTGGAAAAGACAGAAAGCTTATTTAATTCTTTCTTTTCCTGAGCTCAACTCCCTCAAGTTATCTTTAAAAGGATGTTTAAAGCTTACATTTAAAACTTTTCTGCATTTAGCTGTAATAATTGAAAGCAGCTAAGAAAGCATTCAGGTCCAAAGAGAAAAAGCACTCATTTCAGCCACTGCTGATGGTGTTTGGGGGTGGACAGGATCTTGAGAAGAGGTCACTTCTGCCTTTGCACCTCGATATTTTTAGTCTCTTGTGCTTGAGTTGTATTTATTAAGATCTAAGGTCTTCTTCTTCTGCCTGCAAGTTGCCAGCATTGTGGATTCTACATGGGCACTTATGGCTCTCAGTAGCACCAAGCTGAGCTTTGTTTGAGGATAAAGTTTTGTGACTGTGAGAGTAAAGTGAGAGCTGTGGGTTAAAAGAAGGAACTGGGGATGTGGAAAAAGTAGAGGGATTGGAACAATCTGGATTAGGACCTTAGAAAGTGGCACTGCACTTTGCATCCTACTCATCACAGGGATCATCACCCCCATGGGATGCTCAGGATTGACTGTTCCTAATAAGAACACACATGCAGAAAGTCTGGTGTCCTGCCTGCATCAATGACTTATTCCAGACAGTTTGAAAAGACATAAAACACATTATAATGAAACTACTGATTCTGTAAGGGAAGGGAAGTGCTGAGGTGATATTCTAAATATCAATTTCTCAGTCTACATAATTCATGCTCATTCTCAGCCATGCTTTCCAGGGTGGATTGTTAAAGTATCTTAAATGCAGATTGAGACTGTTACAGGTGAATATCTTTAGTTTCTTCTAGGATAGGTGGAGGTCACTGGTCTAATGGCTTCTGATCAAGCTGAATTTTGGATGTAGCAGTGTCTCAATAGCTCCGTTTATGGCTGTATTATCTTAGATCTAAAGAAAGAGAAAAGAAGTAAAATATTTCTGGGCAATGGTCAGTAGAATATGACACACAGATAGAGTCAGGGTTAAAAATTGGGACTGTCATGGGGTTCAGGGACAGAGAACAGCATATTCACAGCTTATTCTATTCCTATTAATCATCTAGAAATAGGACGAGGTTGTGGTCAAGAAGAATGAGTGATTTTATTTTTTCTTCTGGTCATTGCTGCAGCTATGGGTTGAGACACTAGAGTGCTATGGAGGTTAGTGTTAGAGGCAAGGAGGCTCTGCTGTAGGCTGGGTTGGAGGGGGGTGAGCACTGCTGTCACTGAGCACAGCTGACAGATGAACTGATCTTGAAGCTGTAGCCTTAGCAGAGCTCTAATGAGCAGAGCAAGAAGAGACTGTAACATGGAGCTGCACCCTGGAAAACAGTTAAGCAGATTTAGTATTGGCTTCAACACAGCTCCTTAACTACCCAAAGTTGAGCTCCAAACTCCTTAACTACCCAAAGCTGAGCTCCAGCTCAAGTGGTTTGCTGAACTATGACCTGAGGTATGTGAATCATCTAGAATTGCCAGGGAAATCCAACTGTGTGCTCTGTGGGATAGTTCAGCATGGAGCTGCCTTTTCTCTTGGCAGCAACCTCTCTTGGGGAAAAGGAAAATGTAATCTCTAACCAGAAGCTCTCTGGGCTGGGTCCCTGTCAATATGCTACACAGGATCTCCCTTTTGTGCTGAATTTTGTATCTCAGTCCTCAGCTAGTAGAAGACATTTTGTCATTCTCATTACCAGAGCACTGTGTGTAAAAGTTGCCTATCTCTGTAGTTAGTGTCTGGGAGTAAAATGTTAGTAGAGCAAAAGGAGTTTCCTAATTTAAATATACAAGTGATATATAAATTTTGTCTTGCATCTCTGAACAGGGAATGTTCACAGAGTCACAGAGGGGCTGAGAGGGGATGAGACCTCTGGAGCCTGACTTGTCCAATCCCCTGGTCAGAGCAGGGGCAGCTGGAACAGGTTGCTCAGGACCTTCTCCTGTTGGGTTTTCAATGTCTTCAAAAGTAGAGACTC
Organism: Galbula dea; assembly: GCA_013399015.1. NCBI lineage: Eukaryota > Metazoa > Chordata > Aves > Piciformes > Galbulidae > Galbula > Galbula dea. The sequence continues at coordinate 245,915 of VWZX01005935.1, forward strand.
CTCAAACTTTCTGGGCAACCTGCTGATGTTTTCTGGGTGTGTTAATGCCTTAAACATAAACAAATGAATTAATCCTTGCTGGAATTCCTTGGAATTCCTTGTGTGTTGCACAGTCCTGATGAGCTACTTGTCCAGGGAAGGCATCAGGTCAGATCCAGGAGCAGCAGCAGATCTCAGGACCTCCCAGCCTGATAAAGGAGGTAATGTCCTGTGTCACAGCTGCAGATGGATGCAGAGCACCATAGCTTTGCACAGACACTTCCTTCTGCTGCTCTGCAGTAGGCAGTAGTCTCAAAATGTTCTTTACATCTTTCTGTCTGTCACATGCTTTCCTTTATGCATCTCCTGCAGATAAATTGCTGATCCACAGCCTGGGGAACTGAGGCACAGCCTCTTTCCCTCTTCAAGTACCTTGACATTTCCAATGGCAAGAGTTGGGGAGGGTTATTCATTTTATATGTATCACAGATCATAAGGAATGACTAACTAAGTCCAAGGAGGACACCAGTGTCAAACCACATCAGTTAAAATGAAATCAGTCTCCCATTATGCAGATATACATAATCTCTAAACCAAAAGCTCTCTGTGCTGGGTCCCCATGCCAGTTATGCTGCTGATGTATTTATACTGTGAAATACTTTAGGCAGGGATTACCTCTCCCTGCTGGGCTCTGCTCAGCACCACGCATACCACAGTCTCTTTATGTAATAATTAGTCATAAATCTCCTAGTAATCTGGTTACAACATAATCTTCTGACTGTTCCTTCCACTGCGTGTGAGATAAAACAAACTAACAGATGATTTTGAGGCTCCTGAAGCTGTGTTAGCTCTTTGGGATTTTTTCAGCCACTTCAATATGTAAAGACTTAGCAGGAAAGCTGGATTATGTGGCAGAATATGTGTCTGTGCCTACTTCTGCTGTTACACTGGAGTAACCTAGGAATACCTTTTCCAAAGTTATGAGACTTTATATATAATCTCCTTAAGGCAGGAATCTTCTCACATAGCTATGTGTCACCACCCAGGCACTGAAACTAAACAAATGCTGATACTTAGCTCTTTGTGGCTACTTCAGGTAGAGAATAGGTCTTGTAAAGTGTTTAACCAGCACCCCATTAGCCAGCAGTGTTAGCCTTCTGCCAGATATAAGTGATACCCAGGCCTTTTCTTGGCCTCTACTAGACGCTTAACTTCCATGAGGTGGTTGGACACCACATCTTGGCCATGCATTCATCATAAAATCCCAACATGGTATTAAAGCAGGAGCTCTGCTGCCACCTCTGCTCCAACATCACACCTGGGTTTGGAGAGTTGGAGTCCATCCCATCCTTCTGCCAGCACAGGTTGTTCTTTTCCTTGTTCCCCCTCTTACACATTCTAAACTGTCCCATTTGCAAAAGCAGTGAAGCTTGCTAGGTCCTGTTTGGACACAGGGATGGTCTGATGCCATGTCTGCTTGCCTTGGGTAGATCTTTTTTGTGGGACAAAGCAAAGTTATGTATTTGAATGGGTAGAGGAAGGGGAAACACTGCATTTCTGAATGTCCAGCTAACTGACAACTAGTATTACAGTGTCTCCTACTTCCTCCCTGGTGCATGTGTGTCTGAAACAGCACGTATGTACACAGACAGGGAGAAAAAGGAGAGAAAATGAGGAGACTATGACAATAGCCAGAGCCCTGGTGTAGATCTGCTATCCTGAAGTGTGGACAGGTTGTCATCTAGGAGATGGCTGTAACTGGAGTGAGGGTAAGGAAGGAATATTTTCAAAGCACAAAGCGCTGTTTGTATTTGCTGATTAACACCAAACGAGGGCAGAAGCACTTAAAGCAATACTATAAAGGTACATTTTCCCTTCTCATTTAGAAACAGAACATCTGAGAAGCATTTATTAGAGAAACATTGACTCTATTTGCACATTTCTAAATAGAATATTAGAGCAACTGAATTTTAATTATCATGCCTGTAGTTTGTTAATATAATTACTGTACAATGCAGTGAGGTGCTTTCAGATTTTTTCAGTGTTAATTAAAAAGCTAATAACTTGAAAAGCTATGAATACTGAGGTAGAGGGGCTAGTGCTCCAGGCAGTTAATCCTTTATTTGTCATTTACTAAAGATCCTTTCACTAGAAGGCCAAGCTATATCCTGACTCGGTTCCTGCCCAGTACCTGAGAGATATTCCCTCCATGCACAGGCAGTACAGGGTTGAATTGCTTGGCACAAATTATCATGTTCACAGCTAAATGCAAGCACAAAACAAAGGACATCCCACCACTTCAGCCCATTGAGATTTCTTCCTTCCCTGCTTTCACCTCCATTCAGTTTTGTGCCCCTTACTCCCAGAAGGACATTGAGGTGCTGGAGTGTGTCCAGAGAAGGGCAACTAAGCTGGTGAAGGCTCTAGAGCACAAGTGTTGTGAGGAGCAGCTTAGGGAGCTGGAGTTGTTTAGTCTGGAGAAAAGGAGGTTTCTCACTCTCTACAACTCCCTGAGAGGAGGATGGAGCAAGGTCAGGGTTGGGCTCTTCTCCCAAGTAACAAATGATAAGACTAGAGGAAATGGCTTCAAGCTGTGCCAGGAGAGGTTCAGATTAGATATTAGTGATGAACATGGTGGTGCTGGGTGGATGGTTGGACTCCATGATCTCAGAGTTCTTTTCCAACCATAATGATTCTATGATTCTATTCCTGCCTATCTATGGATTGATGCTTGGTACAACATGATGCTTGGTAACACAAACAGCTGGATAAACACACACAGGCTTTTGAAACAAGCCAACTAGACAAACGATGGAGCTGGGGAACAACAGTCCCTCTTGCCAAAGACAATGCTTCATGGTGTTCCCCAGCCTTGTTGCAGCACATAGTCATTTACCTAATGGCAAAGATTCATCCTGCCCAGCAGTTTGGAAGAATAGCTTGAGTTTCCTAATAGGCACTCCAAGGAAGCACTGCTTTCTGCAGCCCCTTCAGGTGGTTTAATGTTTGTCACAAAATTGAATTCTCCTGCCATTACACATGGACAAGGCTGCACAGCCCTTCCATGCTGTAGCTGACTGCACTGCATCAACTGTAAGGTGCTTTTGCAAGCAGACACATAAACACAGAAGGATGCAGGGAGAAAAACACAAGCAAGCAGATATTGTCCAATAGACAAGTGCTGGGAATAATTTAGAAAACTTCTAAACACTCATGTGTACAAATATTTAACACTGTACCTTTGAAATGAGTTACTTTACTGCACACTTAGCAGAGAACATGGTAACTTTACCATGGAGCAACTCCTCCTCCTGTAGGAATCAGCTTATAGCTACTGCACTGCTGTTAGATGGCACTAGCAATCCCAACAACCTTCCTTCAAAGTGGAGCTAAAGGAGCTGTGCTCTTTCATTTCTCATTGCTTTAAGGGGATTTGAGGTGCTAAGTCCATTCATAAAGTTGCTGTACAAGCTGTGAAGATGTAGGTGTGTAATAGCAAATGTCAATGGCTAAAAGCACCCACCATGCCTAGATCTTCCCTAGGCACAGGGTATGCTCTGCTTAGGGATTTATTGGTAACTCCTACCAAGCTACCCTCTAGGTTGTCAAACAACTTGTGCTATTCTGTCTGTGAGCACGAACAGGAGATGTTTAACACTTCAGATGGATGCATTCTCCCAAGCTGGTTGTGCAGCTCTTACTGAGTAGAACATAGCTGGTCCAGGAGGACCTTGTTTGGGTTAGCTCCTTCCCTTGGTAATGACAAGCAAAGTGTAAGGAAAGGCTGATGAGAGTCATTGGTCACTCCTGGAAGCCCACAGAGCTTACCTGCTGTCTGAAAAAGGACTAATCAGAATAAATTATCACTTCAAGTGAGAGAGGGTGTCAGAATTTGGCTCTTTATCACTAGTTAGGGATGCCTTGGAACTTGGCATCCCTATAGCTGGGAACCACCACTGTGGTGACCACTGGAAGTTAACATCTTGTTAGTACAGTTCCTTGTCTTTGAGAGTGTCATCTAGCTTGGAAGGGTTCATTCCTGTGTCTCTAAACCTCCCAAATGGTGAACTGAAGGTGGTTGAGGCTGCTAGGGAGAGCAAAAGGAGACAGAGCACAATGCAAACCAGAGATAAAATTGGGACATTTTGTATCTGAATATGAAATCCAGTGTAAGCACCTGTGATTTTCCAAGGGGGCTGTCTGAACAAGAGCAAGTTTCAAAGAGCAAGTGTGAGACCATCTGATGATACAAAACACAAACAAGTCTATGGGACCTTATGCCATACATCCCAGAGTCCTGAGAGAACTGGCAATCAAAGTTGCAAGACCACTCTCCATCATATTTGAAAAGTCATGGCAGTCAGGTGAAGTCCCTGGAGACTGGAAAAGGGGTAACAGCATCCCCATTTTCTAAAAGGGCAGAAGACAGGACCCAGAGAACTACAGAGCAGTGAGGATCTACTCTGTGCCTGGGGACATCATTGTCATGCAAGTAGTATTAGGGCACATGCAGGACAAAGAGGTGATACTAGAATGCCAGCATGGATTCACTGAGGACAAATCATGCCAGACCAATCTGGTGGCCTTCTGTGATACAGTGACTGCAACAATTGACAAGTGAAGACCAACTGACATGGTCTACTAGATTTCTGAAGGCATTTGACATGGTTCAATGTGACATCCTTATCTCTAAATTGGAGAGATATGGATTTGAAAGGTGGTGCACCACTAGATGGATAAGAAATTGGCTGAATGGATGTGGCTGTGGTCAATGGCTCTATGTGTAGGTGAAGACCTTTGGTTAGAGGTATCCCCTCACGGCTCTGTCTTGGGGCCAGTGCTCATTAACATCTTTATCAATGACATTGACAGTGAGATCCAGTGCAACCTCAGCAAGTTTGCAGATGAAACAAAGCTGAGTGGTGCAGTTACACCAGAGGGACAGCAGATGCCATCCAGAGGGACTCAGATAACCTTGAAAAGAGTGCTCATGAGAGCCATATAAGATTCAACAAGTCCAATTGAAAGGTCCTGCACTTGGGTCAGGGCAATCCTAGGCACGAGGGGACTGGAACATCTTCCTTATGAGGAAAGGCTGAGGGAGCTTGAAGAAGAGGAGACTAAGGGGTGACTTCATCACAGAATCACAGAATCATTACGGTTGGAAAGGACCCTCAAGATCATCTAGTCCAACCGATAGCCCTACACTACTCTTACCCCTAAATCATCCCCTGAAGAAACGCATCCATCCTCTTCTTAAAAACCTCCAGGGATGGTGACTCCACCACCTCCCTGGGAAGCCTATTCCAATATCTCACCACTCTTTCAGTAAGGAAATTCTTCCTACTAGCCAATCTAAGCCTACCCTGGCACAGCTTGAGCCCATTCCCTCTAGTCCTGTCACTAGTCACAAGGGAGAAGAGGCCAACACCCGCCTCCCTAGAATGGCCTTTCAGCTATGCTTTTCAATATGTGAAGGGTGGGTGTCAGGAGGATAGGGTCAGGCTCTTCTCCGTGAAGCCCAGTGACAGGACAAGAGGCAATGGTTGTAAGCTGAAGCACAGGAGGTTCTTTGTAAATACATGTAGAAAAGTTTTCCCAGTTGAGGTGGCAGAGCCCTGGCACAGACTGCCCAGAGAGCTTGTGGAGTCTTCTTCTCTGGAGAGATTCCAAACCTGTCTGGACACGTTTCTGTGTGACCTGGGCTAGGGAATTCTGCTGTGGCAGGGGGGTTGGACTACGTGATCTTTCAAGGTCCCTTCCTTCTGTGAGTACAGTCTAGGAGATGAACTCATTGAGAGCAGCCCTGTGGAGAAGGACTTGGGGGTGATGAAAAGCTGGAGATGAGCCAGCAACGTATATTCACAGCCCAGAAAGCCAACCTCATCCTGGGCTGCATCAGGAGAGGCATGACCAGAAGGTCTAAGGAGGTGATTCTGCCTCTCTGCTCTGCCCTTGTGAGGCCCCACCTGGAGAACTGCATCCAGTTCTGTGTCCTCAGCGTAAGAAAAATGTTAACATTTCAGAGTGGGTCCAGAGGAGGCCACAAAGATGATCAGAGTATTTGTTCCGCTTGGAGGAGAGAAGGCTTTAGGGAGACCTTCTAGCAGCCTTCCAATACCTGAAGGGGGCTTATAAAAGGGGGAGAGAGACTTGAGTAGAGGACAGTAGGACAAGGGAGAAACTGAAGGAGGGAAGAGTTAGACTGGATCTTAGGATGAAATTCTTTACCCAGAGGGTGGCGAGGCACTGGAACAGGTTGCCCAAACAGGTTGTGGCTGCCCCATCCCTGGCTGTGTTCAAAGCCAGGTTGGATGTGGCCCTGGAAAATGAGCCAGATGATCTTTAAGGTCCCTTCCAACCCAGGCCATTCTATGGATCTAAGAACATGGACGTGTTTTCTGAGTGCAAATTGTTAGGGCTGAGCTCTGGAGCAAGCTCAGTAATGAGCACTGCCTTGGTACAGCGGTCAGAGAAATGTTTGATAGAAGAGGTTTAAAGGGACCTGACAGCCTTTACAATGAAAGATACCCAAGCTACTTCTCCAGAGATACTTCCCTTGTAGCACACACTGTATCCTAAATATCTATAGTATTTTTAGAGGCTGTTTTGATTTACCACCTACCATACTGGGTTATTCTGTGATGCACTCACTGTTTGCTGCTTCACGTCACAACGTTTAATACTGAGCACGTATGCAGCCCTTTGGAACAATTAGGTCTTGTGAAGGCCATGGCAGATGCCAAAATGTTTTTCTATGACTTGCGTAAGATGGGTAGACACATGAAGTACCTTTCCTGAGCTCACTGGTTTCCTTTGGCAGGGTTATGCTTGGAACTCAGAATATGGATCTTTCCTTTCATAATTTCCTTTCATATTCCTGTCAGAATATGGACCTTTCCCAGCCTCTTTCCAAAATTCACCTTTCCGGAGCACGCTTCCCCTCATAACAGAGGGGCAAAGAAAGAACTCCACATTCTCTTGTGCAAGCTCTTATTCAGCTCCCCTCAGGCTCCTGTGACTATTTATCCTCAAATGTTATATCCTTAACTTGACAGGAGGAGTAAACTTAACCATCCAAAACCACTTCTAAACTATGCCTGGCAGGCTGGGTCCCTTGCAGTGCTTCATCCCTTCTGCAGGTTGGAATGAGCACTAATATACTTCAAAGATGCTAGTCCACAGTAGAAACAGATTAACTCTCGACAGTGTTAATATTGTCCAAGAGGATGAGGATTGATAGTTCTTGTAATCTCTTATCTAAACATAGAAGAGCTGCATATGCTGTTCATAAAGCACTGGAATCAATCATTATAGTGGCAGACAGGTAATTGGGAAGGAAGCTCCATACTTATGCAGACCAAGAGAGAATAACAGCCTTCAGCGGCTTTTTGCCCAAATTATTCTCTGTCTCAGCTTTCAAACTGCAACATCTAAAGTGAGCCACATAAAATCTGTGTGTGAGCTCTTAGGTATGTAGTGAGCATGACTGTCAGGACTGCAGGAGCCCTGCACCCCCCACCCTTTCCCAGAACATCGATGTTATCCGGCACTGCAGGGAGAAAGTCCTGGGAAAGTGGGGATGGACCAGGCTGATGTTGGCTGCTTGCTCCTTAACTGCATGGAGGAGAGTGGTTCAGAGCTGTAGGTGCTGATAACCAATAAAAACCAGCTAGGTCTGCATGGCTCTAAGAGTAGGATCAGATTTTAATTAACGTTGGTTAAATCCTTTGAAATGTTCAGGCTTAAAGCAATTCTGTGGCTGCACAGCTCCAGCACTACTCTTTTTAATGAAAGGCTTGTAAAGGGGAGCATGGAGCATCTGAGAACAACTCTGTTTACATGTTCAGCCACATGAGGAGAGTCCAGAAGATTCAGCAGTTAGAAAGAGTTTGTTACTAAAAGCTTCTCCATGTATTAAACATTAACAGAATGTCTCTAGCTATGGAATGAATTGGACCTAACTCAACTGTTGTCTGAATTAGCAGGATTCACTCTCTGATTTTCAGATTAATTTTAAATACTGTTTTCTGCCAGGAAGAGACTAGTAAATAGCTAATAAAAAAACCTGACTGTGGCTCATTCAAACACTGAGAAAAGGACACACTGCTTCCTTCCTTTCTCTTCTTGGTTACTCATTGTAGCCCACAACTTCCATTGAATTGGATGGGATTTTATAACAACACCAGTAATCACTTTGATTTGATTTTTATTTATTACTTCATAAGATGAATGAAAGTTGTTTCCATTGTTGAGAGAAGCACAACTGAGCTCTAACAGAAATCTATGGAGCTGGCAATGGTCCCACTTCTCTACAACATGTTAGGCAAGTCCTGCACGCCCCTCAGCATGGCAGATCCCATCTGTGCTTCTCTACCTACAGAACAGAAGTTGTTTCCCTTATCAAGGCATGTGATCTGTTTGGGGGAGTTGTGCTTTGTTTTTTGGTTGGTGGGGCTTTTTTACAAATAGTAATCAGGCTCTTGCTCTTCCAAGGGGTTTGTGTGTGGGCAGATCTACACATCCATACAGCTCCCCTGAAGTGTGAAATACAAACTGTTATTTGCCTCCTCACGTTTCATCTGAGTGCTGTGGGGATTGGCATTAAGCTCTGGTTGTCTCTATTAACATTTCAGGTTGTGACCACAGCTTTTTGCACACAGGATGAGCTGACAGGTAGCTTGGTAGCAGTGGAAAAGCAACAGAATAAATGTGGGATGTATGTATACATATATATATGTACTTTTCTTTACAATCTGTGATAGTAAAACATCTTCTGTTAACAGACCATGTGTCTTTGCTGCTGCACGTTGCTTTTATTCTCTGATGGCTCACAGCAAAATTGCAAACCCTTGACTTTCCTCCTTAACATGGGAGTATCTTAAAAAGTACAAACAAAAATATCTCATCTGTGTTTGCAAATTATTTGAAGGGTGTTTGAAGAAGTTGCAAAGAGTTACAAGATTTTAAGCTATTGTACAGTATGTGTTAAGAGTTTGTTCCAGGGTTTCTTTGCAGATAAACAAAAGCTTTAAAACCTCTGGGGAAAGTCTGGTCCCTTCCCCTCACTGCAGACACTGTCCTCATCCTTTTCTTTCATCTCCACTCTGTAATTGCTGTCTGCAACCCCAGCAGAAAACCTACCAAGAAAAATTATCTTTTTCTGGAAATATTTCCATGGTGTTCAGCACAGCAGAATTCTGATTTTAACACAAAGTCTTTGATGCCTCCTTAATGCCATTCAATAAATAACCATCTCTAAAAACACCTCTGCAGGTGGATCTCCATCAAACCCCAGCACCTGGGTCTGCAGCAGAAGTTCCTCTGGATAATTCTTCAATTCAAATCCCACATAAACTTTTTGATATATAACAGAATAATTACTTCCTACCATGATAACTGTTCAGCCTTTTCTGTCTAGACATGCACTTCTCTCCTCCAGGACACTGCAGGGAAGTTGAAACACTGAGGTGGTAATTTCACATTAATTTACTACTTGGGATCTGAAAACCAGATAAAGTTAACATCAAAGCATCCTCTCCCTTTGGGTCTTGATTTAAGACAGTGCTTGGCTAGGAGAACAGAAGGAGGACTTTGGTCTCTACCTGTATTTGGGTTGGCACAGGAAAGGTGACTGTGGGAGCCTGAGGTTCCCCTTCCTTTAGATTAGGGTGAATATCAGTGGCTCTGATGACCCACATTTGTCACAGACTGAGGCACCTCTCTAAGACACCTCTGTACTATACAAGGAGGATTTTATACCTTTTTTCCCCCTTAAATTACTGGTTAATTGATCACAGTGCTGGTTTTAATCCCTCATTTTCCCTGTCTGTTGGGTGATAAAAGCTGCTTGTAAATGCACAGCCATCAAACCCAGTCATATTTGTCAGGGTTTAAAACATGTAATCTCAAGGCAAGTACAGCCTTTTCTCCTTTTAAAAAGCATGTTCTTTATAAAAGAGGCACTTGTATACATTTTAGTCCTCTGGTGTACAAAATCCCCCATGATTACTGCAGCAATTAGATACCAAGATGAAGAAGGGGCAGCAAGGCACTCCTGGGACTGACTTACAGTCCAGTACTGCCCAAGGTGGAGCTGTTAGAGTGAGGTTGAAGGCTGAGAGCTGTTAAATGCAGCAGGTGGGAATTGCTGCACCATAATTCATAGGCTTGGCTGTCTTATTAGAATTATAAAATAGCACTATGCCAATACTTTTTAAAGAGGTAAGGGCAAATAATCAGATATAAACAAGGCCACCCTTCAACTAAGGATCCTAACCTCTTAAACAGCAACAAAGTAGTGCATCAGAAAAGTAAAGGGAAAGAAAAAACAACCTGGTTTCTTTAAAATGAATTGCAATGTCCAAGTATGAGTGCAGTTGAAATGGTCACTGCTAGTTGCTTTGTTATTTCACCACTGTATTGGCCTGTCACGGTCTCTGCAGAACTCCCTGTTCAGTTTTCTCTTAGAGGCATCTCCTCCCAGTGCAGGGGCAGCTGAAGTCCCTATAAAAGCAGGGGTTTGATCATACAGAATCACAGAATCATTGAGGTTGGAAGAGACCTCTAGGATCACCAAGTCCAACCATCAACCTATCACCACCATGCCACTAAACCACGGCCCTAAGGACCACATCTGGATGTTTTTTGAACACCACAATCATCCATGGTTTAGGAGCTTTCTCACAAGGGTTAATCTATTCTATGGATGACATCAAGAGGCACAGGATTGCTATTTTGAAAGGTCTGCTCTAGTTTTGAGTTCCTACCTTTAATACCCACTGTGATGAATTTATACCCCAACCTGAAGCAGAAATCACTGAGGTCTCTAGTTATCTACAGTCTCCAAAAGTCAGACTGCTCCATTTCCCACCAAGATGTTAAATCTGTGGCTGATGACAGGTCACTCATTATCATTAAAAAGATGATCTGGAAATTGAAGCCATCCCTTCTAAACCCAACCATGCTGGAATATCCAAGTACATTCTTATGGTTATAAAAACACTCAAAACCTCAATATTCCACAGATGGGCTCTCAGTAAAGAGTAGTTACTGGTTTGCTTGAGACAGGACAACTGATGAGTGCTCCCTGCAGAAGAGGGGCTGGGATGTAGGCTGAGCTCAGGAGGATCTACAACTGCTTCAGGTTCGTGACTGTGGCAGGCAAGCAGAGGAGCCTGGTGAGATCTCATGAGCTCAACAGCTGCTAGCTGTCAGCTGGCAACAATGCTATCAAAAAGCTGGTTTGATGTTTTGTCTCGTGGGAGACTCATGTTTAAAACACATCTTGGGTATTTGTGTTCTCCAGAATGTTTCTTTAAAAAGAAAGGTCAAAAAAATGTGCCTGACCAATGGTGTCATTTTTAAGTTTATTTGTTAGCAAGCTGGAGTTTCTGTAAATAAACCAATATGCAACAATTTTATCTTTGTGTTGACGTAGCATATGGTCCCACCATGGTAGAAATGCTGGTGCCTTTGCCTCCTTCTTAGGTCACAGTGTTTCAGGTAGGATTGTCTTACTTAGTAAGTATATTACCATAGATCCAAAATGATCCTGGTGCCCCACACTGAGGAGGTTATATTATCTTTTCCAGCCAGGGAATGTGCAGTGTTTATTTAGGCTGAAATCCAGAGCACTGGAAAATAAATCTTGAACTAAGTGAAGTTTGGTGGCAACCTTCCATCAGTTAGGCTCCCTTAAAGAACATCTTTCACTGATCACTGCTGCTCTCAGCCTAGGAACCCTCCCCAGATTAGAGTTTTGTTACAGTTCTTTGGGGCTTTTTCAGTGCTTTTACTAAACTGAGTCATCTTACAATGATATCACTAATTAAACCCAAAATGAGCAACTGCTTAGGCAGCTTGGTGGGTATGATTGCAGAGTTACTCAAGCACATGGTACAACATATGCATCCTCCAGGAACATCAGATGAATACCAGTTGTGAACCAATCCAAGATCAAATGTCAACTTCCTCAAGCAAAAGCTTGACTGAACTCTGATGCCCATCTGAGGTTGCACAACATGTCTCCAAACATGAACAGAAAAGGCAGCTTGCCACAGGGATGGATTTCATGGTATCCCCCTGGCCCATTCCTTGGATAAAACTGCAGCCAGTGACTCCAGGGTGTTTTGACCTCTGGATTTGAAGGCAGAGTTTGAGCAAAGACTCAGACTAAGAGAGGCAACGTTGCCATGGAAAGCTGCACAAGCCTTGAAAATCACAGCTTTGTTCCAGCCTATGTCCCTGGCACTCTGTATTTCCTCAAGCTGATCTCACAGTGGACACAACAGTGGACGTACTCCTCTTCTACTCTGCTCTCCTGAGACCTCATCTGGAGTACTGTGTTCAGCTCTGGGGTCCCCAGCATAAGAAAGGGATGGACCTGCTCAAGAGGGTCCAGAGGAGGCTGCTAAAATGATCCAAGAGCTGGAGCACCTTCCTTGTGAGGACAGGATGAGAAAGTTTGGGTTGTTCAGCCTGGAGAAAAGAAGGCTCCAGAGAGACCTTCTAGCAGCCTTCCAGTACTTAAAAGAGACCTACAGGAGAGATGGGGAGAAACTCTTCAGCAGGGAGTGTAGTGGTAGGATGAGGGTAGTGGTTTTAAACTGGAAGAAGCTAGGCTTAGATTAGATAGTAGGAAGAAATTCTTTACTCAAAGGGTGGTGAGAGATTGGAACAGGCTGCTCAGAGAAGCTGGGGATGTCCCATCCCTGTCAGTGTCCAAACTCAGGTTGGATGGGACTAGGAGCTACCTGGTCTAGTGGAAGGTGTCCCTGCCCATGGCAGAGGGGTTGGCTCTAGCTGATCTTTAAGGTCCCTTCCAACCCATTCTATGATTCTATGATAGCAGGCTTTTATCTCCAAAACAGCCCATAAGTTGCTGCTGTTTTACTGCTCTGCATCCATCATCAGGTTGGTGTTTTGAGATGGAGACCCAAGAACTAGATGTCTTTATAGCACTGACATAATTTCTCCACAGAACAACATGTTAAATTCCATTTAAAGCATGTTCAAAGGCATGAAGTCAAAGTCAAGCACAAGCAGCTGAAAGCAACTGGAGTCATGGTGCCTACATCTCCAGACAGAAAAATGTGAATATTAATTGCTGTCCTTCAAGAAATTGTAACACACTCTAAGTGCTGTTTTGGCTCCACAGGAGTGGTGGTAAATAAGGACAGCCAAGATTCTCCTTATTGTTAAGTTTTGATGGGTGTTCTAGCGGTTACATTTGGTGCTGTCACTGCCAGGGCCCAGGGTTTGATTCCCAGCCAGGGAAGAATCCTGCTCTGGCAGGGGGGTTGGACTAGGTGATCTTTCCAGGTGTCTTCCAATCCCTGACATTCTGTGATTCTGTGATCTCAGACTGCTTGAATTTGTCATTTTAAGTTGCCAGTCAAGAGGCAAGAATTGAGAGAGATAATTCATTATCTTCTAAAGTAGACCTTCTAAATTGGTCTTATTTGCTCCAATCTTATGTAAGCTCACCAGCACTTCTGCAAACATTCTTAGGGCTGCTGTAGCATTTGGATGTTTTTGTAAATAAGAGTTCTTGTCACTGAAGGTCTGAATCTACCTGCCAGAATGAACCAAAAAACCTTATGTGAGCCAAAGTGTTCAAGAGATTTTCTGGTAGCCAGAACTTTTAAGTTCTCTATTCAGGCACCCAGATGACTAAAGAGCTCTGTAGAAAAGGATTAAGAATATCAACAGATGTTCCAGTTATGAAAATGACATTAAATTCTTCCTTGTGGATGCAGGTGTACCCCCACTGCAACTCTAGTGTTCTTTCCTTTCCTATGAAGCCCATTTTTATTCCAGCAGGATTTCAGGGCATGTAAAGCCTTTTAAAAGAATTCAACATTTATGTGCAAGATGATTACAAACAACATCTTGTTTCCTGCATTTCTCCATGGTCACTGCAGGACAAAAAGGCTCTCCTGAGTCTCTGGGCTCACGTCACTGCTATAAATTCTTGTGTCACCAGCACTGGCTTAACCCAACATGACTGATCTAATTAGACACCAGCCTGGATACTAGACAGACTTTTTCAGGTGATGACAGCTTTAGATGTTCCTTCTATCCATTAGCAGCTGATTACAACACATCTATGTTCAGTCTTTGAGCTGAACCCCTTCCTCAGCCCCCTCAGGGAGGACACCCAGGCCACTGTAACAGGCAGTGCTGAGCCCCATGAGACCTCCAACAACCATGGGCATACTTCAGCTCTGTCTGCCCCAGGCAAGGTGGCACCTTCCCCCAAGAGATGCAGTCAGGGCACAAAGACAGCATGGTGCATCCATTTGGGCCCCTAAGTGGACATCAAGCACAGCAATGGGCACATCCACCCAGCACTGGTGACAAAGATCCATGAAACACTTCCAGCATCACTGTAAAAAAGCAAGGAGGTGGATCTCCAGCTCACCTTTGCCCTCTGCCCTTACCTGGCCCAAGGACCATGTCCACAGCCAACATCAAGGTTCCACTGTCAGCAGGAGGGGACCAGAGCCTGGTGAGTGAATGGCTGTCCCAACCCATTAAAGTGAAGAAGCCATGTGGGGACAGCAGGGTCTCCTTGTCTGCCTGGCCTGGCTTTAGGGGCTGCAGACCCAGGTGGACATCACAATGTTTAGGGCAGATAGAAAGGCTGTGAGGACAGTGGGAGAACTAGCAGCTGGACATGGAAAATGGACATGGAAATATCCCATGGAAAACCCTGTCAGGAGAAGTTCAGGTTTCCACATCAGCTGAAAGTCATGAAGAAACCCTGGACTATTCAGAACTGTCCCAGGACGGCTGAGTTACAGCTCTTTGGAGTTCAGGCACACAAGGAAGTTTCCCCCCCCCACAGTTATTTACTTTCAGTGCTTGAGGGAAAACACAGAAGAAAAGAGATGGATGAGAAAATGCTTATGGAAGAGCACTGGGAATCTCTCTGATGGTTGGAAGTATCCTCAGAAGCAGCTGAGGAAATAAACTACAGTGTAGATTTTTACACTGCAAAGTTTGAACCAGTCCTGGGTCAAAAAATTGGCATCCTGACTAAGATGCAAGGAAAAGTCAGATTGTTCTGGTCAGCTTTTTGCAAGGAAGAACAGGGCAGGAACCAGAACTGCAGCAAGAGTCAGAAACAACTTGCAACAAGAACTGCAGGCTGTGCTGGAGACCCCTGGGCCCTGAAACTGCTGCAAAATGAGAGCTGTTAGGATGCCACTGCATCAATGGCCCAACAACTCAAATGCTTAAAAAATCTTCAGTAGTGTCTTCAGGGACACTGGTAGTTTGAGCTTTTTCCTGAAGACAGTGGGTTAGATATGTGGGAAAATAGTACAGAGTCATCTCCAGGTATTTTTCACTGTAGAAAGTATAACTGTGCAGTTGTGAGGACCTAATCTGTAGGAAAAGGCAAGAATTTACAGAAAAGGTGTCTTACCTCATCTGGGCAAGATGTAAAAAACATTTATTGATGTAAAATCCCATAAATATATATATAAAAAATATATGTATGTATACACACACCACAGATCTATAGATACCTCCCTCCATGGGGCTGCCTCCAGAGTTGTGCCAACCTGCACCAGAACAAAAGTTGTGTTCCCAGAGTAGGAACATTTCTAGTGATTTAAGAAGGTATTAGAGTGCAAAGCACTGTCCTGTCTGAGCATCATACATTGGGGAAATGAGGGTTATTTGGTCATGGTATAATCAATGGCCTTTTTATAACACCAGCTCACTTTTTCACCCCCTTTCTCCCTCTCTATCTTAACTATGTTCTCATGAGACATCGAAAGGAAAAGATGCTAGAACCTGCCTGAAAATCAGACTAAAGATCATGGCAATTGCCTGACTGGTGGGGAGAAGATACACATGCAAGGTCTGCAGAAGGAAGCAGGGGAATCAGTGCCCTCTATCAGATGCTTGATGAGAGGAGATTTGCCAGACCAAAGGGTCAGAAAAGCTACATCCAACAAAGCACCATCTGATAGTGTGATAGCAGCAGCCCCAGTGCCTGACATCAGCCCTGACAGGAAACCCTGCAAAAAACCCACTCTTGGTGGAGAGGTTAAAACATCAGGCACATCTCTATGCTTGTTGTTCAGTTTGGAAATTAATTAGCATAAAGTATGGAAAGAATAACAAACAAGTGGAAGAAATTAAACAGTACAAATCATACCTAATTAATTGATTATCATCTCCCTTGGTCTCCTCACACTGCCTGAGCTCTCTCTGCCTGTTGGTCCCATCCACCAGTTCATGCTGGTGAACACTTTGAACATCTGATGAAACCAGAGGAAGAACTTCAGCAGTCTTTCAACCAAGGCAGAAATCTCTTTTCAGTGATGAAATTATGAGACAGCAAACCTTGTTTAGATGCTGGTCACCTCCTACAATAACATGCCGTGCTTTCAGCTCCAGTGCACTTTACAAGCATTTCTTTATTGGCATCCTCCTTCTTTTGTTCTTCCTGGTTTCAGCAACTCACAGTGCTCAGAGATGCAATGAGACATGGATGCTACTTGCCAGATTGAGATAAAAGTGTGGTGTTTCCAGCAGGGATTTACCATGAAAGCGTTTTTCTCCCTTCTGAAAAGAAACCTCTTTGGGGTTCCTTCCTTAGCATTTCTTTTGGATTCTTGCAGCTGAGGTGCTGGATGTGGCAGGCAGCAGGCTGTAAAGCCTAGGTAGCCCAGCAAAGGGGTGCAGGATGTAGAAGCATGCTGGCTCCAGGGTCTCTTTTCTGGCACTAGCTAGCAGGCTCCTTTTTAGCTGGGTGCTGGAAGTGTTGTCCACACAAGGCATGGGAGAGATTCAACTCTTTTGGCTGTCTGTGCACCTTACTCCAGGTCTAAGCTCCTGCAGCTTGTGTGCAGTGGCTGTGAGTTAGCTATAACTCATGAGAGTGAACTGTTCTGGCAATAAGGGCTATGAATTAATTGAGTTGGGCACAGCTCTAGAAACACAGTTCTAATGAGCTGGAACAAAGTCATACCAGGGTGGGATGGTTTGCAGTGAGAAGGAGAATGAATTTTATTCTCTCTTTGTTTATACTCACACATTCGGGAGCTCAGAAGGTGACTCATGAGCACACCCTACTGCTTTCTAAAGCAGATGCAAAGAGAATTAACTAAATTAGCTTTTTTCCTCCATTTTTGTGGTTATGTGAAGTGCTGATTAGCCTCTTTTCCTTCTTTGATGACCTTCATTTGCATATTTCCCTCTGTTTTCTAAACATAAATCCTGTGTTTGTAGAGTGCAGAACCTTTTCTCCCTACTACCTGGACTTACAGCATCACTGCTGCCTGGCTGCCATGAGTTTGTGGCCACAGAACACCTCTTGGTGTTTTGGGTTGGGAAATGTAGTTTAAGCATGTTTACATGTGTCCACAGAGCCCAACACTTGAAGGTTCACAGATTCAATGCAAATTCATTCTAGTTTTTAGTATCCACTGCCTGCCTTTGTGGTGCAACCAGAATCAGAGAAGTGTGCTGCCTTTTAGGTTTGCATTGCTCTGGTGACCATGAATGTTTAATTAAATCAAGATCTCTAATTAATTATAGTGAGGTCAGCCATTCCCTTAGCCTGTTAAATAACTGAAACACTTACAGGGGATGCATTTTTGTTTATAACTAACTGTAGCTGGGTGAAGAAGAAAAGCAGCCACTGTATAAATAGAACCTGGCTAATCTAATCATGTAATGCCTGGTAATTACCCATAAATGTTGCTGTGCTGTTATGCTGCAAGGATTGAGATCTGTTCTCTTCCTTCCTGTGGTATTGCTAGGGGAGATTTCATTGCTAGTGAGACATTGTACTTAGGAGCTCTGCACCCTCCCCCAGTAATTCCTGTGCCTCTGCTCAGCTTCAGTGTTTCATAAGGACCAACCACATCCACTCAGAACCTCCTCTGTCAACAGGTGATAGTAGTTCCCATTGCAACGATGGACAGGCAGACACATAAATGTTGGTCTAATTTTCCAGCTGCTACCTTCTTAGTTCTGAGGTTGAACAGCTTTGTCTGTAAAATACATTCCTATTTTCCACACTTCTCCAGTGTTTGCCAGTTGATTTGTCAGAGCATTGCTGCAGTGCCTCCATAGCAGAGTCAGGCTCTGCTGTGATTCTTATTTCATTTCCTCATCTCTTATCCTGCCTCTTGCATGTTCTCCCTGTGCAGTCCTCAAAGGTCTGAATTCCCTCAGTCTGGACATGCCCAGATGCTCCCTTGAAGAGTCAGGACAGCTCAGCCCATAGCAAGTGCATCAGCTGGGAAAACAAATTGATTCATCCACTGGAGTTTTTTGAACTGTTCAATTGCTTTGCCCTCTGCTCTCACATCCACTCACCTCCCCATCTACTCCTCCCCTTCAAACTGCCTTCCTAGCTGTGACTCCACACCAGGCAGGCAGCAGGAATACTGCTTACCTTAGAGCCTCTTTTCAGAACTTCTGTTAGCATTGCCAGATCTCATAGCTTATAAAATAGAGGAGTTTTTTCCATTGCTCTTGTACTTTATAGAATTATTTAATCAACAGAATCATACTTTTGGGGGAGATTAATTAATTAATTAATTTCATATTTTTCTGGTAGGCATAAAAAGCTGGCAAGGTACAATCCAAATGTTCCTAAACTGGAACACCATGCTGAAAAACCAAAATATTTGCAGAAAGTTAATCTTGTGAGTTTTGGAACCAGAAACAGGATGTTTTAAAGCTTGACTTTGGCAGTACAACTCTGCTTAACCCTTCCTGTCTGAGGCATCTGTGTTGACACCTGAGTGAAGGTAACCCCATTCCTCTATACCACTGATAACCAGGAGGTTCATTACCCATTTGTAGACATCATTATTTGGCTCTGTTTCTCTGGAAGTCCTGAGGAACCATCCAGAGGGCTGAGCTTAGGGCCCAGCAAACCTCCAGCTTTAGGAGAGCTCACCTGGGACATGCCTCAAGCAGGCAGGAGGTAGAAAGGGAGAAGTGGGTGAGGGAGGCAGGCTCAAGACTTTCTAGCTCCATACTTTGCATGATAGGAAACCAGTGAGGTCCAACCCTAGCTTCACAGAATCACAGAATGTTAGGAGCTTGAAGGGACCTCAAAATATCATCTAGCCCAACCCCCCTGCCACAGCAGGATTCCCTAGCCCAGGTCACACAGAAGCACATCCCACCCTGCAGCACCTGGAGCTTCCAGTTCATTTCTGAGGTGTCAGTCAAAATAGGAGCTGCAATGAATGGATCAGAATAATCTTCACCCTGCAAAGACAATCTGGGAGAGCAAGATGCCTTCTGGTACTGCCTCTGCAGCAGGCAGTCTGCAATTTGCTCAATTTAGCATCGAGAAAGCATGGCTGAATTGAGCCCTGTATTTTGGGCTGATTTATGGTCTGAGGAGTACAGCTCAGCCTATTATCATGAGGCTAACTCACAAGGTTTTATTCAGATTTTTCTCTGGTTTTCTGCTCAGACAAAGCCCAAGGCAACTGGGATTTTCCAGGGTGGAGAATGACTGTTGTCATTAGTGCTAGCTTTAGTCAGCAGCATGTGTTTGGTGATGCACATCAATATTTGTACTTTCACAGATGCTAAAGTTTTGCATTTTGGCTGTCATTGTGTCCAGGAGCATCCTTTACCTCAGTGCTATAAAAGGACATACAGAATACTGACTTTTTAATATTTTTTTTTCCTCCCAACATTTCCCAAGCTGAAAGCCTGTGGCTGGAATTCCTCTGTGCTGTCAAGAAACATTACATTGCAAACCCTACCATTTCCTACATCATACCAGAATCCTGTGAATGGCTGAAATATGCACCTCAGCTGTGATTTACAAGGCATTTGTATCATTTCCCTTCTATTTTCCTACAGATGCAGGTAATATCTCAGAGGCTATGATGAAAGACATTATGTTTTGAAGCAATTCAGCTGCTATTCTGCCTCTCTCTCCCCTTTAATGCTACCAGGAATATGTAATGGAAATCTTGTTGTTATTCCTCAGATTGTTCCTTGAAGTTTTCTCTTGTTTCACTTTTATATTGAGTCATTCTTCTTGTGACCTCCTAATCATTTGCTCAGCAAGAGACTGGGATATGTGACATGTTGAGGAGATGATTTCCAGTGAGGAGGGGAAAATCCATCAGAGAAGAGGGAAGCTGAGATGTCAGGATCCTGTTTACATGCAAAACTTGCAGTGCTTAGATCAACTGCATAGAAATGTTGAAGTCTGCAACACAATATTGTCCAAACAGCAAGTACGGTACTGTTGTCAAATGAGAAGGAAAACTCCTGGCAATTCCCTCAGGCACTGGACTGGATGAAGGGACTTGCCCTCCCCAGTGAAATCCTGGTTCTGGTTTTTACTGAGTAAGTGTGATCAAACCTGCATGGCAAAGGTTTGCATTTATGTACATGGCATCCGTGGGTTTGTTTGAAAGAAGCAATTTATTTCTTGTTCTATGGCTACAAATAGTCTCCTACAACCACAGAGCACAGACATTTCTCTCAGTTAACTACCTTCTTGATACTGAGGAACAGAAGAGTAGCTGTTGAACAGCTGCTGTGTAACAACTCATTTAGTTTCCTCTGTCTTGTCCTAAAATTGATGTTTAACCTCATCCTCCCTTGCTATAGGGTTCACTGGTTCTGCTCATCACCTGGGAGCTGCCTCTGCACAGCCCTTGCTCACAGCTGAGCAAAAGGGTAACAAAAAGTACCATGTGTAGAGGACTCTTACAACCTTAATGATTCTGTGGTTCTGTGCTGCTCTGGGGGTTCTTGCATTGTTCATAATCTAATGTTCATTTTATCCCAGTTTCAAACAGTGTTAAGCAGCTCTTGAAATAGATCAGCACTCAAAGTTCACTTGGATGATTTCTCCCTTTTTCTGCAGACTCTCCCTCACTGCTGATGTTGCCTGTGATTCCTCTCCCCCATTTCTTGTCTCAACAAACTGCTTCTTAGAAATGTTTTCCCAGTTGAGGTGCCTGAGCACTGGCATAGACTGCCCAGAGAGGTTGTGGAGTCTCCTTCTCTGGAGAGATTCCAAACCCATCTGGACGCTCTTCTGTGTGACCTGGTCTAGGAAATCCTGCTGTGGCAGGGGGGTTGGACTAGATGATCTTTCGAGGTGCCTTCCAGCTCCTAATATTCTGTGATTCTGTGATAACCTGGTCCTTCCCTTCTGGTGAGTTCATACCTGTCATCCTCCATGTGATCTTTCCCAGGGTGGAGAGCAGATACACAATCCTCCCCTTGGAAATAAAAGTCTAAGCAGAAATGTTTCCACCTCTGCTGTTTCCTCATTTGATCTTCCCACATCCCTCTTTCATCTTCTCCCACTCATGGCAGCCTTTGGCACTAGAGTGGTGCTGCTCTTGTGTCACCAATCTGTATGAAGCCAGGAGACAATAGCTTTCTTTTTTCTCAAACTGGCTTTTTAAATCTTTAAGTCTTTGTGTGTGTGATTTGATAGATGAAAAAAGAGAAGGAGGTTCAGGTTTCAAGTTTTAAAAGGCACCATGTGTACCTTGGCTTTACTCTTTGGACTTAGCAGCTTTGTGCAGTGGAGGGTGAAGCTGCCAATGACTGTAAACCCAAGCCATTTTTATTGGCATTACAGTGACATCTATTGTTCAATATTGCCTGCATCTGTGCCACTCCTAGCCACTGCCCACAGGTATTGAGCTGGTCTTTCTCAGTTTCATGAGATGCAAGCATGCAAAGTCCACTTATTGATTCAGAGAATCATGGGATAGCACATGTAGTAATGCCATCAGACAGCTATGCAAAATTAACCCTAATTCGTTCTGCCACAGCCTCTTTTACAGCTCAGAGTGGACTGATGCACAAAGACAGGCACCTCCTCTTCCCCCAGAGCCTGGGAAGATGATGCTTTTAGGAAACCTGCCCAGCAGCCACCCTGTGTCTACCCTGGGACAACACCCAGCAGCAGGTTGACCCAGGAAAATTGCCTTGACGTGGACTCCCAGTGGAGTTCCAGAACATCTGTCCCTCTGCAGTCCTTGGAGCCAAGCCAGGGTCAGGTCCCCTGCAGGCACAGAGGCAGCAGGCAGGTGGTGGGGACAAACAGTCATCATGACCATTGCTCCTTCACTTCTCAGCCAGCACTTGCTGCAAGGCAGAACCAGACGCCAGTGCTGGGTCTTACCTAGGGAACTAAATCTGGACCCTGGCAAAGCAGCCCCTGGGGTGCAGAATGGCCACAGCATGCCAGGTGCTTCTCCTGGCTATTTTCAGAGCAGCTGGTGTACTGGAAACAGCATTCCAAAGCATCAGTAGGGGAGAGTTAAAACAAAGTTATTTAAATCCTTTCTTCTTGCCCTTTGTTGATTGTCTCTTCTGCCTATCTCTTTTCTCTAAGTAGAGGATACAGGATCTGAATAGGAAAGGTTTTAATCTAGCAGTAATGAAGTACAGGAGCTACTCAGTGTGTCAGGCACTGGGGCTGATGAGACTTTCTGATCCCTAGGCTAGCATTCAGGGGAACAGCAACTGCCTCTTTTACTGCCTTGGCTATGAAAAGAGCAGAAGGCTATGTATGCTCATTACAACTCCAGTCTCTTTAAGCTATAAGCTTTAATATAAGGATGCTGAAATGTAAGAAGCATGAGTAAAGGGAAAGCATTGCCTATAGGCCATGCTGTGAAGATAGCACTGAAATATGTGCTAAATATTCAGCTTACCCTTCGAGTTCACTGGTGTACATAAATGTTCTCCTGAATGGTTATAGAACATTCCTAAACTGAGGATATCAAGATGGGCCATGTTGTGTATCCTGCCAGGCCTAGCCACTCTTTTATGGATATTAGGAGAGTTTTCTCCCCCAAAACAGTTGTCAGGCATTGGCCCAGGCTGCCCAGGGTAGTGGTGGAGTCACCATCCCTGGAAGGGCTCAGAACACATCTAGATGTGGTACTTAGGGCCAAGGTTTAGTGGCATGGTGGTGATAGGTTGGTGGTTGGACTGATGATCTTGGAGCTCTCTTCCAACCTGAACGATTCTGTGAGTCTTTTTGAGAAGGGAACAAGTAAATATTGTCTTGTCTTCCATGGGTCTGTACACAGATGGACTCTTCCAAACCTCTATTCAACTGTAATCACTGCAGGAAGAAATATTCATATTGAAGATCTTGTATTAAAATCTACATCTCAAGCTTTTCACATGTTGCTCTCCTGAGTGATGCAAACTTGCACCTAATTTCCTGTGCTCAAGCCTCTCTTTTTCAGATGCTCTCCACATAGGAGCATCCAGCTGCAGAATAACAGCAGCTGTGTTTCTAAGGGCCTGTGCTGAACTTCTGTGCTTTCCAAAGAGAGAGGGAAATAAATGGTACAGGAACAAGTAACACAGAGTTCATAAATAAGCACAGCCTGAAGGTCTCACTGTTCCTCCAGCCGAGGGAAGAGGAGTGAGTATAGTGAAAGCCCTGAGCTCAGGCTTTTCAGTGTCACAGGGGCTGGAGATACAGGCATGGACCAAACCCACTGGGCTTGGTTTTCTGAGATGCAAATGTTCCCAAAAGTAAGGAAAGATGTTGTGTGTCCCAAAAATGTACAGTTTCCTGGGTGAAGAACTGAGAGAGCTAGTGGTGGCTGTAAGGAGCAACTGGGATGCTGCAGGGCAGCAAGATGACAGGTTGGTATCAGAGACCAGGGGCTGGAGCTGGGGGGAATGAGAGAGAAAACTCAGAGTATAGAGAAAAGGCACTAGCCTGGGACTAAAGCAAGCACCTGCTAGAACAGACAGACCCAAGCTGTGAGAGATACCTGCTGTGCTGATGGTGCTTCTGCAGTTGGTACTTTTAATATGCTAATTTAGAAAGCAAGCCTCAGAACAGCTGGTGCATGCAGGAACCCTGGGAAATGTGGGAACAGGGAGACTGAGGGAAGCTGCATGTGCCCAGGGGTAATGATGTTGATGGATCCAGCTGAGCATGTTGGTTCCTTTTTGGAACACCTTTTCTCTGGACCCCCAAATTTTTTAGATTCATGCAGGCTCTCCCTTCTCCACAATCTTAGCTAAAGCTGTCATAGGCATGTATGAGCATTCAGCAAGAACAACCCAACCTAGGGCTGGGGAGATCCCTGGCACAGGAGGAAGGTCCTTTGCCTTCAGGAAAGCTGTGCACAATGACATGTAAAATTACACTGGTTAAGGCCAGAGCTTTTTCACCTCCCCAGCCCTAAGACTATGGAATGCAGTTTGTGAACACAGTTAAACATGTCCTGCTCCACCTGCACAGAGCTTTCATATAAGCTCATGTCATGAAAATCTAGTCTATGTCAGAGGTTAGTTTTTCTGTTGTTTTTTTCTATCTGCCATGCTCTGGCATTGGCACTGTGGGTACTGGTGGGACCAGCAGCTGGAGCTCCTCATCCCCAGTGTTGGCCAAGAGCACACCAGTCCCCAAGGGAAGTGTGGGGACCTGACATGTCCTGACAGGTGGCAGAGCTAATGGGAGTGATGAGGCTGACAGTGGCTCTTGAGGAAAGTGTTGCAGTACTCTCAGTGACCCAGAGCAGCCTCAGCAAACCCTTGTCTCTCCAGCCTCAGGAGAGGCATTTCCACTTCATTTTCTTTTTATGGGCAAAACCCTGAGGTCTTTGTTCAGTCTCTGCACCATGCTGGCTCCCCTGCCAAAGCAAGTCACTCTGGCTGGAATTAAGTTAAAGCTGAGAGTTAGGGCCTGTCCTGGCAGGGGCACCACTGTTTTCAGGTGGAGTTTCTTCAGATTCATATACAAAACACATTTTCTTCTCTGGCTCAGGCAAGCATCCCACTGAGCCCCACCACCACCCTGGTGTGGCCCTTCGTGGAGAGGCCAAGGGAAGAGAGGTGCCTGGGGGTCAGCAGCTGGCTCTGCAACAGGCACCAAAGTGAAGCTGCCAGATTGCCACTGAAACTCAGAGGGTGCTGCTGTCAATTCCCCACACGTACCCTGCAAATCCCAGGCCTCTGCATTTATTTATTGTCTCTGAACTTGCATCCCTTTAAACTGCAAAAGTGGAGAGTGACTGATAGTAGGTTCTGAGAAATCAGCATTAGCAACGTGCAGGCAGCCCCAATCCGAGTGGAGGGCAGCAATTTATTATCCATTAGGTGATCTGTCAATCAAAGAGGACTAACAGAGCAATAAACTTTGGAGTGATCTGTGGAGCTCTGCCCATGCCCCTTGCTGGCTATCAGAAAGGTCAGGATGATAAGATGGATGGTTTCCTCTTCTTCAGACACTCTGTCTTTCTCTCTGGTGACACATGGAGCTCTCTCATCAGGCAAGATCGTCAGATATCTCCTGTGGATGAAGTCAACTCCAATCCAAGTGCCTATTTTACTGCTTCAGAGGGAAGAATTGGAAGTTTTTATGTTTTGCTGAAGCATTTTCAAGCGAGGGTAACAGCCCCTGTTGCTATTGTGGTGTTGGAAGTGAGCTGCAGCTTTCAGTGCCAAACCCAACCTCCTTGCAAGGCTGATGCTCCGCAGCTCTCCAGACCTCCCAAGGCAGTGGCCAGATGCTGATGCAGCAAAGCTTTAGGAAGAGTTTGTCAGGGAAATTCTCCTCTGTTGCTCCACTGCAGTCAGTGTGCCAGTGCCTAGATGTAAAACATCTTTCCCAGGATTCAAAGGGGAAAAGCTCATTTCTTGGCTTTCACCTCACCCAGCCTGGGGACTCCTGCAGGGTCAGGCTGTGGTCATCCTCCTGTCAGAGCTGAAATTTAGGATTCACTAAGCCTGAAAAAAAGCATGAGAGATTCATGGACTCCATCCCTGGGGAAAGCCTTAGATTTTGGTTCAAACCTGCTTCAAATGATTCATCTCCTACTTGGAACAAGTGAAATAGGAGCAATCCTGGGGCAGCAAGGAATATGTGCTTTGAAAGCAGGGCAGGAGCTCTCCCAGCATGCTGCCCTAGCATGTTAACATTTCCAACAGACTACCCTAAACCCTGAAGAGTCCTACTTGTAGGTGGCCAAGGAACTGTATTTCTCACTCAGGCTTTTAGCTCATTGGAGATCTCTCTCCAGAGGCAGGAAGCAGCCTGGAGCCCTCTCGCAGTGAGGAATTCATCCTCACTCTGACACATTCTCTGGCTCCATCCTTCCTTCCTCACTCCTTGTAGCACTGACATTTGTTGCCAGTCTCTGGCTTGCAGCTCCAGGCAAAAGCATAACCAAACTCTCAAGCCCTTGGGAAGGAACTGGAAATGGTCCCAGTCTGAAATTGCAGCCCAAAAATGCAGTTCTGGTATTCCTCCTCCTTACTGCCACTGCAGCATCGTGTACATGTTTGTTTGTCATCCTCTAATAAGCTGTATGTGAATAGCTAGCTTGTTTATTCTCTGAGGACAGATTAGAACAGCCAAGTCTCCTCCTGGAGTAAGTGGAAGTTGAATTATTTATTTTCCTCTATCTGTAAGAAGCTTATGACATGCTGGATGAAAAGTCAGAAACAATTAAGAAAAATGCAATGCATTCACCCAGCAGAAAGGGATGTGGAGCAGCTGGAGTGGCTGTCATGGAGAGGTCCCAGCTGGCTGGAGTCTGGTCTTGGGCTGGGTGTTTGCAGGTCTCAGGCTGGAAGGATGTGGTGATTCTATGCAAGTCTGCCACCTGAGCTGAAAAAGTTTCTTAATATTCACTTCCCACAAGTGTAAGTAAGGTTCTCCATGATGCTTTTCAGCAGGGGCTGTGGAGGGATCTCACCAAGCAGGCTACTGTCAGGATGTGCCTTTTAGAGAAGGGGAAACTGAGGCACAGAGAAGTGATGACATTTTGAGGCTTGGGACATGTTCTCTCTTTCATTATGTTTTTGAATATGGGGCTTTATTTTTAAGATAAGTCTTTGCTACTTTTCATGAAGACAGTTTTGAAAATACTCCTCATTTCATAGCTGCCCTCTCTCTCTTTTCTAAATCATTGATGCCTCCCACAGAGGAGAAATTCTGCCTTTGAGTTTCTAGTCACTGGTCCCACTCCTCAGCTCAGAATTCTGAGTAAAAGACAATGTTCCCCAACAGTAGAAATTAGAGCTGGTTTATATGATGTGGACATCCCTATAAAACAGAATAGACTAAACTAAACTAAAATAAAATAGAATCCTTCCTCTTGCTTTCCTGCTGTTGGATTGATTTGCTGTTGCCCAGATGCATGGTTAGTGTGTCAGCTGGGAAGAAGTCCTTTAATCCTGATTCTGCTCACATATGGAATAAGATTTTCTGGAACAGTTTTAAGGAAAAAAAAAAAAAAGCAAAAACCTTTCAGGAACTAAATCCTCAATAACCTCAATTACTAGAGTTCCATTTGGGAATAGATAGCCCAATATGCTCACTTCAGTTTAAGAAAGAAATACATTACAGCAAAGGTGTTTGAATGAAGAGTAATCTCCTTTGCCATTCCAGCACAAACCCAGTCCAGCCTATGTAATCATACCCTTTGCTACACACAGATCTGTGATTGCTCATAAACACAGATTCTCTGGGCTTAAAACCAATTGCTCCTCACATGGCAGTGAAAATGCAATTTAACCTGAGGGACAGGGAAAAATATTCATCTCAACCTCTTAGGGAGCCCTCAGAGTTTAATTAATGGATGTGAAGTGCTTGGAGATTATCAGATGAGAGGCAGTTTGTCTGATGGTGACTGCCTTGGCTTCCCTGCTGAGGTGATGTCTGGAGTTCAGAGCATCAGCTGCTGCAGTGGATGGAGTAGGTGGGCTGCAGGGCTATGCAGGGGGGTTTAATACCCCCCACCTCTCTGGCTGCCACACACCAGGGATCTGTAACCAGTGAGTTACACAAAGGTACTGGTACTTATAGGCAGAGTCCTGTTAAACACAGAGAGCAATCACCTTAAGCACCTACCCTGGCATCTGGATATTTTTAAGGTTAAAATCCTACAGAGTATTTCAGAACTATGAAATCCATGTCTTCTACAAGAGCTGAGCAGAATCCAACTGTGCATAAACAGGGATTTTCCGAGTGCTCCAAGGTAGTTAGGGACCCAACCTCTCCTGAAGTTCACCAGATGTTAGTCCTAACTTTCCTGGAGTCCTTTGAAAATCCTACATGTTGTTAAAAATGATTTATGAAGGATTTTTAGCTTCTCTGGGGATCATAAAACATAGTATGGATACTTTAAATGGCATCCACTTCCAGAAGTAAACCCTTCTGTATGTACTTGAGGCTCCATAATTTATCACTGACCTCCAGAATCTACCATTCTAAAATTCATGAAGTACCTCCCAGGCAGGGTAATATTCTCTAGCCTCCTTCCTGGGCATCCTTGTGCTGGTGGTTGTCCCAAGTTCTTTTTAACTAGGTCAGTGAAATGTGCTCTCAGTTGAGGGTTTTTCCTTTCAACAGCCTCACTAGAACAGCCTTGGGTTAGCATTCTGAAACGTATCTCAGAACATAATGTAGAGCAGTATATGGGATACAAGATTCATTGACTTAGCTAGGTTTAAGAAAACCTAATCCTTCTTCCCTAAATCTTTGATGAAACATTATTTTAGCTTGAGATGTTCTGTGGCATGTAGTAATTCTTCCTGGGGTATAAAATTTTATTTCTGCTTGAAGCCTGTTTGGGAACCCTTGGCACTTCAGTTACTGCAGACAACTACCATGGTGTGAAAAGTCCCTTGTGATTCTGGGAAGCAAGGTGCCCTGTTGCTGTCTGGGGGAAAAACTCATTTAATTATGGGAAGGAACAATATGGGATAGCTTCAGAATGCAAATATTATCAGCATTGGAAACACAGAGGTAAATCCTCTGGTGAATCCCATATTCAGCCCAGAGGACTGACAGATGCAGAGGATTGCTCCCATCACAGCTTGCTTGGAAAACAAACCCCTGCCTAAGTCAGAAGACCCACTGGGAAGCAGTTCAGCCTCCAGGAGATGGATCCACCAAGCTGTGGGACCAGAGTGTGCTCTGAAAGCAGGGTCACCTCGGGCAGTCAGCACACCTCACCCTGCCAGGGCACCCACCAAAGGGGTCCATGGGCAGGTCAACCAGCAGAGGAGAGGAACCCATCCTGATGTTATCTGA
Source organism: Galbula dea (assembly GCA_013399015.1). Taxonomy (NCBI): domain Eukaryota; kingdom Metazoa; phylum Chordata; class Aves; order Piciformes; family Galbulidae; genus Galbula; species Galbula dea. The sequence continues at coordinate 274,947 of VWZX01005935.1, forward strand.
GCTAGTGCCAAACAGTCTGAGCCACTCATCTGCTTGCAGCAGATCACATTTCTTTGCTCTGAAAACTCACACTTGTTTTGTAAGTTAAAAAAAAATAAATAAAAATAAAGCAAAGCCAGAAGCCAACAGCTGCATATTTTGGGGAATTGTTTTCAAGCTAATACTGTTCTAAATGCAAGGTTGGAGATTTGGAGACCTACCCTTTCTTGTTTTTTATTTTATTTCCCATTGAACTGTTCAGCATCACCTACTTCTGATTTGCAGTCAGATGTCCTAAACTCCAGTGCAGGTATTATCCTGATTACCAGTGCACATTCTTATTTAATTATTTTTAAACATGGTGACCTGTTATAGATTAAAAGTCATGAATGAGGTTAATGTATAATTAATGAGCAAGGGTGCTCATGATGGCAGCTCAGAATAGTGATGAATGAGCTGAAGAGGGGATCTGACGAGCTGTTCAAGGTCAGATAGCACAGGGGAGTGTTAATGCTGCCTGACACAGCTTTATTTCCTCCTGATTTCCTATTTTAAAGAGATTTGTTATTTTACAAAGCTGTTAAGCCTTTTAAAGGAATAGGAAGATGTCCTCTGACCTCTAAGCAAGGAGTGCTCCTTTCTGGTAGTCTTTTATACTACCATCTGCCATGAAACACCAGACTCAAAACCCATTCTTGTCCCTTGAAAGATCTGCACTAAGTTCAGAGGGCACTTGTCTGGGGGGAAAAGGGGAGGGAAGGAGGAAAAGAATCAAACTGCCAACTCAACAGAACTCTAATCATTGACCCAAAGAAAAAACAAATCTTTGATCCATTGTTACAAAGCAACTGTTATATTTACTGAAATAACTCCCTAACAGGCTGTGAGCAGCATTCCTGGCTGGCTTTGCTAGGATACCACCTTTTCTGATAGCAGTGCAAGTCCTGCTGTTGTCTGCAGCAGAGCCACAACCAAAATGCCCTGGGGAATAGTACTTGGCTGGTGAGGGTGCTACAGGAACTAGGTGCTGATGCATAGCCTGGCTCCATAGCTTCAATCCATGTAGATCAGGTCCTCTGCTGAGCTCCAATCCCCACAGCTGGAGAACATGTCACTACAGTCTGTGTGGTATGTTTACAGCAGCAGCAACTAACTCAGCCCTTTCTCCCTCCTTAAAGGTGGCTCTCTTCATCAGTGGCCTTCCTTGGCAAACAAACCTTCCTGGATGATGGATAGACTGTGTGACAGGATTGCTGGGGAAACTATTTGTGTCTGCTGCCTTCAGGGTTTGCTACACTGGACCATGGGCCAAGCTTGATAGGTGCCTTGGAAATGGGCAATTTGTCTACTTGCCATGTTTTCCTCAGTCTTAATTTACTCTTGTCTCAGGGAGGAAGGAAAAGTTTTTTTTCTCTCTCTCTAATCATTCTGTTGCTGCTACTTAATTTATTTTCTTGGGTGGCTGTTGTTGAAGTTTGTCCTCCCCTGGACTGAGTTATGGAGTGCTGGAACTGCAGTAAAGGTGCTCAGTGTTGCGCAGGATCCAAAGGAAAGAGCACAAAATGCTTGCAGGCTGTTTTCTTTTTCCTGAAATAGTTAAAGAAAAGGAAAAAAAAAAAAGCTTTTCATCTGAAACTTGTCATTTGTGCCAGAGACACAGCCCTTCCAAATGTACCTGTCTGGACTCTACCCCAGAGCCAAAGGTCAGGCTGTGAACCCCTCAGACAACCTCAGCCTGATGTGGAAGGAGCAACTTCTGGCCCACACATGTTCCTCTGGAGGTCAGAGTGGGTTGGGACCTACCTGTTGTGCCTTGGGGATGCAGAATATTTCTGGCCAGCAGAGATACAAAAAAATACAGAGACATTCCAAGCCATTCAGGAAGACAAAGATGAACCTCCTCTAGCATTAAAACTGAAAGAGAAATCCCACAAGCTGCAGACATATATCAAATGCTGTAAAGATTTCTTAATTTGCTTAAGCAAAGAAAACACCAGAATGCATGAATGCACAATGGGTTTCTATGGAATATGAGAGCAGAAGAGATTATTTATGGTACATCTCTGTTTCCTAGAAGGTTGGGATGACAACAAGTAGGGCAGCCAAAGGCATGAAGATCTGTAACAGCTCTTGGTATAAACTCTAGTGAACCAAAATAATTAGGGTAAAATTAGAAACAGAAAATAATGTCCTGGACAAACTGTCACTTATAAACAGCATGGTTTGGACTGAATCAACATAAATCCCCAGAATTATGTCTTTAGAAATCTCTTTCCTGTTATCATATTCAAAAGTTCCACTTTTGCCTTGGTGAAGCTGCATTTAACAGGACATTTATCTGCTGATGGTTGCTTACAGGTAGGGTTAAGGCAAGCTAGAAACAAACCCCCAAGCCCCTTGGTTTCTCCCCCAGTGCTACATGAACTGTGATCTGTCACCACAGATGGAATTTTTGTCAAGTTAGAAGTTAAAAAAAACAACTGAAAATGAACAAAAATGGCAAAATAGAGCCCAAGTGTGGTGTTATGTATGCTGTATAAAAGGAGTGACCTGCCCAAGGCAGTCGGAGTGTGGGAGACCTGCCTCAGCCCAGCACTTCAAGGGCTGAATCCAGGAAGCTCCTTTGTGTTCTGCCTCAGCAGAGAGCTCAGCATTCATCTCACCCAGCAGTGAGGACCTGGTGGTGGTGGAGGGGAATTGAGTTTACCTAGCTTTTCACAGCACTTTCTGTCACTCTGATAACTTCATAAAGATGAAATTTTGCTTGGAATAAAATACAACCATGTCACATATCTGACATCAAGGGACTAAGTGCCCCAAATGTATTTCTTATTTTCTTCTGCTGGATTTTGCCTTTTCCTTCCTCTATTTTCTTTCAGATGCCAGGCCCCAGATTGACTCAATATTCAGGTTAGATAAAGCTCATATGTTCTTCTTTGAAGGGGTAGTGCTTTATTCATGTTTATTGCTTTCTTGCAAGTAGTTTCCACAACTTTTATTTTATTTTGTTTTCCATGAAGCCTGTTCAAGCTGAATCTTAAAACCAAGAAAGGCAAGATAAGCAATAGCTTTTCTAAGAGAAAATGTTCCTAATTTCTGTCCAATTCTGAAATGTAGTTAATGAGCAGACATCCTTATTATTTCTGAATATCAACTGTTTCACCCTTTTGGGAGACGACACTTCCTCTGATGTGAGCTCCTGTGATTTCTAAGCATGCTTCAGCAATGGCAGATCTGACAGCACCCTCCAGACACAAGATCTTGCACTGATGGGGATGAGTTGCCACCAAGCATAGAGCAAGAAGTCCTACAGGCTTAGTTTTCTGCCACAGTCTTTCTCTGGAGAGTGTCAACATGGGACCTGATGGGATGCACCCACAGGTACTGAGGGAATTGGTGGACAAGGTTGCCAATCCACTCTCTATTGTGTTTCAGAAGTCATGGCAGTCTGGTGAAATCCCCTCTGACTGGAAAAGAGGAAACATAACCCTCAGTTTTAAAAAGGGGAAGAAAGATGATCCTGTAAACTATAGGCCAGTCAGTCTCACCTCTGTGCCTGGTAAGATCCTGGAGCAGATCCTCCTGGGGGAACTGCTGAGGCAGAAGAATAATGAAGAGGTGATTGGGTATAATCAACATGGCTTCACCAAGGGTAAATCACGTCTGAGGAATCTGTTGGCCTTCTAAGAAGACGTTACAACATCAATAGACAGGGGAAGAGCAACTGACATCATTTACCTGGAGTTGAGCAAAGCCTTCGACACTGTCCCGCAAGACATCCTGGTCTCCAAGCTGGTGGAATGTGGGTTTGATGGATGGACCACTCGCTGGACAGGGAATTGGCTCCATAGCTGTATCAGGCTGGGTGAGGATTGGCTTGAGAGCAGCCCTGAGGAAAGAGACTTGGGGGTGCTGGTGGATGAGAAGCCCAACGTGAGCTGCCAGTGTGTGCTTGCAGCCCAGAAGGCCAACCGTATCCTGAGCTGCATCAAGAGAAACGTGGCCAGCAGGTGGACGAAGGTGATTCTCCCCCTCTACTCTGCTCTCCTGAGACCCCATCTGGAATATTGCATCCAGTTCTGGAGCCCCTATTCCAAGAGGGATGTGGGGGTGTTGGAGTGAGTCCAGAGAATGGCCAGGAGAATGATCAGAGGACTGGAGCACCTCTCCTACAAGGACAGACTGAGAGANNNNGAGAGCAGCCCTGAGGAAAGAGACTTGGGCGTGTTGGTGGATGAGAAGCTCAACATGAGCCACCAGTGTGTGCTTGCAGCCCAGAAGGCCAACCGTATCCTGGGCTACATCAAGAGAAGTATGGCCAGCAGGTGGAGGGAGGTGATCCTCCCTCTCTACTCTGCTCTCCTGAGACCCCCACCTGGAATATTGCACCCAGTTCTGGAGCCCCTATTCCAAGAGCGATGTGGGGATGTTGGAGTGAGTCCAGAGAAGGGCCACGAGAACGATCAGAGGACTGGAGCACCTCTGTTACGAGGACAGACTGGGAGAGTTGGGGTTGTTCAGTCTGNACAGACTGAGAGAGTTGGAGTTGTTCAGTCTGCAGAAGAGAAGGCTCCCAGGAGACCTTCTTGTGGCCTTCCAGTATCTGAAGGGGGCTACAAGAAAGCTGGGGAGGGACTTTTTAGGAGGTCAGACAGTGACAGAACCAGGGGAAATGGGTGTAAGCTAGAGGAGGGTAGATTCAGGTTGGATATAAGGAAGAAGCTCTTCACTATGAGGGTGGTTAGACAGTGGAACAGGTTGCACAGAGAGGTTGTGGAAGCTCCATCCCTGAAGCTTTTAAGGCCAGGCTTGATGGAACCCTGGGTAACCTGATCTAGTGGATGGTGTCCCTGCCAGGCACGGGGGTTGGAACTTTGAGGTCCCTTCTAACTCTGACAATCCTATGATCCTATGAAAACAAGTGAGGGAATATTCCTGAGTAGATCCTTAGGTTGCATATGGAAGAAAGTGAAAGAGGAATGTTGGTTATCCTTTATTTTTTAATGAATTTGTTATTTCTAATGACTTTTTTATTGTCTATGAATTTTATGCTTGTCTTCACATACTGGTGAATCTCATGCTAGTCTTTCATTTAGTGTTGCGTATCTGTGCTCCTCGTCTAACTCTAGGTAGGATCTGTCATGCTTAACCCAGCTCAGCAGCTTCATTTGAGCTCAGACAGAACAGGGTTGGTGGAGGCATGGGGAAGGGCTGACAGAGTGGCCAAGGAAGAGGCAGAAGAGAGTAAAAGCAGGGCTGTACAGGGGGTAAGCTACTCCTCGAAGGGGCTTGGACAGCTTCCCATCTTTCACTCTCCCAAGGCACTACCAGCCTTTAGTGCTCCCTCTGTTCCCCAGCACTCCTGGGCACATTCTCTGCCTGGGATCACTGCTTTTGGTGTTGAGTTAATCTTTCTTATTTTTTGTGGTAGTGTTTAAGGAATCTCCACATCATCAGAACTTACCAGTTCAGCCACAGGGGCACTGCCAGGGATACTTTTTGGAGGCTTTGAACAGCTCTGGTCAGCCCTTAACACCCTCCCCTTTACATTCGATATTCTCTTAGCCTCCAGGGAAAATCTGCCTGGAATAACTATTTCCTATGTGGCAGAATAGGTTGCAGATGGTAAACACTTGCATTTCTCATGGAGATGCTGGGAGCTGATGCTGTCTCTTCCAGCTCAGTGCCTGCCTTGTTAATCAGAGCAGTAATTAACAGGACACAGAGCATCGCTGGCTGATGCTCACCCACTGAGCAAGCAGGTTGCCAAGGCTTGGAACCACACAGGCAGGAGGCAAACAGCATTCTGACATCCTTTTCTTTTTTTTTCCTTTTTCCTGACAATATTTGCTAGATCCTATCAGGAGAAGCTTGGTTTCCAAGTAACACTTTGGAGTCTTTCTGTCACTGATAATGTTAATACTGTCAACAGCCAAAATCATCCCAAGAAGCCCATCTTGGCTAGCTAGCAAGGTCACCTAATGGACAAAGACTTTGGGAAGCTTTTGGTCAGCTGAAGGAAGGGTTTGCTCTAATTCCTGTCTTTAACGATGGCTGAAAAGCATTTGAGTCTGTTTCAAGTAGTCTTTGTAGTTTAGCAAATAAAATACAGATAGGATGTTAGGATTTGAAGGAGTTGAAAGAAGCAAGGATGCAGACAAAGCTGGAATCGCTTGTCAGAGCCACTGCTTCCCATTAGGAAACCAGACTGGATGGCTTCATCTTGCTCCTGGTGCTCAGCTTTGAGATAAAAGGCTTAATGCCCAGATTAGACAAGTCAAGTTCTCTGCTTACCTTTGTCATCCTTAGCATTTATTCACACAAGCTGTAGAACACTTGCACACAATATTTTGGGTTTATTATTTATTAAAAACTTGCCTTTTCTGTATGAATAGAAAAAACAGAGTTCACTTCTTCAACAACATGATCAGCCAGCCTTAAGGAGTGGAGGGCAGCTGGAAATGACACTCTTTGAACCATCCTGTAGGATGCAGGGAAAGGAAGAAAAAGGGAAGCAAATTTCTCTTCCTGGTTGGGGCAGTGAGAGAGGCTCTCGCAGCAGAGCTGGAGGCTGTTCGCAGGGTGATGTAGGTCCTCAGAAATGTTTGGGGCATTTAAAGAAAGTACAGCCCTTGCTGCCTGCCATCAGCTTTGGCCAGACTACATCTGGCCCTCAGCCTTCTCTGACCATCTGAGCACCAGCAGTTTGACTTGCAGCTGCCATGTGGACACCAGTGTGTTGGTGGCAAGAGAAGGTCGCATCCACTGTGTGATGAGGCAGTGACTGCCATGTATGAGCTCCAAATAACCCAAGTGAACTCATCCTTTGTGCTCAGGCTCCCAGTTTAATGAGGTTTTGAATCACAGAATCACAAAATCATTATGGTTGGAAGAGACCCCTAACACCATCGAGTCCAACCACCCAACACCACCATACTCACCACTAAACCATGGCCCACATCTACATGTTACTTGAATGCTTCCAGGGATGGTGATTCCACCACCTCCTGGGCAGCCTGAGCCAATGCCTGATAACTCTCTTAGGGAAGAAATTCTTCCTAATGTCCAATCTGAACCTCCTCTGGCACCACTTGAAGCCTTTTCCTCTTGTCCTTCACTCGTTCCTTAGGAGAAGAGACCAACCCCCTCCTGGCTCCAACCTCCTTTCAAGGAGCTGTAGAGAGTGAGAAGGTCTCCCTTGAGTACCTCTTCTGCAGACTAAGCAACTCCAGTTTATAGTCTGATGTCTATGCTAGATCTCCTGATTGCTTAAAGAAAAGTTTCCCAACTCACCCCCCTGATGGTTTGGGGATTTTGTTTGTATTTTTGGGCTTGTTTGTGTCTTTTGGAGGGGATTTTTGTTGGGATGGTTTTTGGGTTTTGGGTTTTTTTTAGTTTTGATGTTGGGTTTTTTCATATCTCATGAACATTCTTGAATTTTTTGTTTCACAAAAATCTTGGAGAAGTGCCACTATTCAGTGTGGAAGAAAAAAACCACCAAATTTTAAAGCTCTGGAAAGTTTCTGTAAAACAGAAGAGTCATTTTTTGGTCCAGATGCACTTGGCTGCGTCTGCCTGAGTCAGGGGATGCAGAGCTGGGGGGACAGCTTGGCAGAGTGCTACAGCAAAGATCCCCTGGAACACCCTCCTCATTGCCCATGTTCTGTTCTCTCCCTAATTTCATCTATTAAACAAATAAAGGAGTGATTATGCCAGATGAGGGTCTTTTTGTAGGGGAAGATGATCTTCCAGCAGTGCCATCTTTTAGTGGTAATTATGCAGTCATGCAGCTGTTGCCTACAGGCAGGTTTGAAATGAGAGTTTTATAAGGTGGATAAATCACACCATGAAAATAAATAAAGAGACAAGCATCTAGTCAGGAGGCAACTGAGAAATAAAGGTGGGATCTGGATTAGAGAATACTTTGGTAGATGCAGAGGACAGTCAGTCCTGGTTATAGTGGTGCAATGTCTTTATGTGACTGCAAAATCAAGCAATTAAGGCTCTGGATCTTAAAAGGAATTACCAGGTGTAGAAGTGCCCATACCACAAGTCAAGTGTTTTATTTTTCCCTTTCTGCTCAGATTCAGAGTGCAGAATGGAGAAAAAAGTCCTGGAGCAGAAGGTCAAGTAGATGTGTCATGTTTTGGAGGATCAAAGGAGCTCAGCAGGAAAGCTTAGAGAAACCCAAACCTCAGCCAGTCCCAAGCTGATGAACTCTGCATGCAACACTTAGCTAACACATTGACTCACCCATTTGGATGAAGATCTTTCCCAACATATGGTCTGGAATAGGTCTCTCCTGTAAATTTCATGGAGTTGTTTTCTTTATGGCTTTGCTCTTCTGCAGCCTGTAAAATGCTCATTCTCTGTTTATTCTGGCTATTTAGCCTGGCAATTGTGCCACCTTCATAAAGCAGACATGGCACATCATCTCGATGGTTCATAATACCTCTCCTCAGCAAAAAGCTGCCCACTTAGAGGGATTTGCTCATCCCAGGATACTTTTTTGGTGATGACTTCTTGGCAAAACCAAAGTGCTATAGCCTGGAGGGAGTCATTTTGTGACTGATTGACTGTTCTCTTCTTGCTTAGGAGCCCTCATAGCTTCTATTGCTTCTCTTCTCTCTTTGCCCTTTCTTCTGCCTGAGGTGATGATAGGAGGTAAATGTCTAACTTTTGGTTTCTAAAGCTGCCAATTTTCAGGCTGATTTTGTTGTGGAAGTTCTCTTTTTTCAAGAGCTAGTGGAGGAGATCCCATTTGGGGGGAGGAATAAATAATTAAACAAAAGTAGTTTGTGTAGGTTTCGCACCTAGGGGAGGTGTAGGAAGTTTCTGGATATTTGCCATCTCCTGGGTTGCAGTTGGGATGTGTTTGTACCATGCAGATACGATTCTAACATCACAATGCTTTTATTTTAAACCATGGGACACCAATAGAACAATGTAAGCCCAGATCTAGCTCTCATTTTCATGTAAGCTCACAGTAGTTCCATTGAATCCAACAGATAAACACTGGTTGAAAGGAAAATCAGGAGAATTACTGTTTAACTGCTATGAGAAAAGATGATGTTGGATGGCCGAGTCCAGAGGGTTGTGCTCAATGGAGTCAAGTCTGGTTGACGGCCGGTCACGAGTGGTGTCCCTCAGGGGTCAGTGTTGGAGCCTCTCCTGTTCAACATCTTTATTGATGACTTGGATGAGGGGATAGAGTGCACCCTTAGTAAGGCTGCAGATGACACTAAGCTGGGTGGGAGTGTCGATCTGCTTGAGGGTAGGCAGGCTCTGCAGAGGGACCTAGATAGGCTGGATAGATGGGCAGAGACCAATGGGATGAGTTTTAATAAGGCTAAATGTAAAGTCCTGCATTAGGGCGTAACAACTCCCAGCAGCGCTACCGGCTCGGGGAGGAGTGGCTGGAGAGCTGCCCAGCAGAGAAGGACCNTACTTGAAAGGCCATTCTAGGGAGGCGGGTGTTGGTCTCTTCTCCCTTGTGACTAGTGACAGGACTAGAGGGAATGGGCTTAAGCTGAGCCAGGGTAGGTTTAGATTAGATATTAAGAAGAATTTCTTTACTGAAAGAGTGGTTAGATATTGGAATAGGCTGCCCAGGGAGGTGGTGGAGTCACCATCCCTGGAGGTTTTTAAGAAGAGGATTGATGTGTTTCTTCAGGGGATGATTTAGGGATAAGAGTAGTGTAGGGCTATAGGTTGGACTAGGTGATTTGAGGGTCCTTTCCAATCCTAATGATTCTGTGATTCTGTGATCTGTAGTCTAAGGAAAACACGAAGTAAAAAAGGCAGTTGGAAACTTCAGCTGATTTGGTTGGTATATGGAAAATGGGCATGGATGAAGAGTGTCACCTGTATTGGGATGACAGTTGAGGTTACAGGGATAAATATTTATAGGGAAGGTGTGAATTTTTTGTATCTGTTCCGTGATAGCAGAGTTTAATAATATCCTTTCCCTGGATGTGTTGCACTGTAAGCTGGGTGTTGCATGCCCAGTGATGTGGTATCTGATAGCAGAGGATTTGCGTTTGACATGAAGAGACTGTGGTGGAGGGAGGGAAGCATCTTTCTGGCTCAGTTTGTATTCAGAATAGGTGCAGAGGCCAACAGAAACAACACAGCTCTTGGTCAAGAACATACAAGGCTCCATAAATCATCCATCTAACGTTATTATGTTGCAGTGGCAAATGAGGCTGGGTTTGCCTCTGCAGTTAGTGCAACAGATGGCAAAGATGTGGACAACCAGTTGAAACTCTTGGCAAAGCAGGTGGTTTTGAATCTGTAGCTGAAGAGTTAGCTGAGATACCCCGGAATATTTGTGCCAAATGGAAAAAAAAAATCAAACAAACAAAAAACCACATAACTGTTTTTATTATACTCTCTCTTCCTCTTAATGAATTAACCTGACCCCTAGTGCTATTACCATTATTGTTGTTAGCAGTTTCCATTCTTGCCCTGTGGTGGGGAAAACTGCCAGCCTCAGGAAGATGTTTCCAAAGGCAAAATGCATAGCTGGGGGCACCTACACCTGTTAGATCTGCTCAGGAAAGCCAGGAATAGGACAGAAAGGTCCCATCTGGCTGCAGAGAGCATCAGTCATGTTCTGCTGCTTGTTTCCAGGTTGGTGGCTCCCAGATGTGGCACTCTGAGCCCAACATTATGGAGAGCACTACCCTAAATACAAACTAGTCTGTGCACTTATTCCTCATCTTTAATTCATTACTCTGTTATAGTCATATTTTATACTACAAAGACTGTAATTGTGTTGTAGTTTGTGTTAAATTACAATGCAATTTCAGAGCATTTTAATACCTAATTACCTGCTAGTTAATAAAGCTGAGCAGTAAGAGTTCAGAGTCCCTTTTACACCAAAGGAATCATTCTGAATACAGCTACCACTAAAATCCAGATATTAGAAGTAAACTGTGCTGCTCCCATGATCATTCTTGGTTACCCAGTGAAGGGAATGTTGAGAAGTGACTGCAAACCACCATTTAACAGTGCTGAAGCTCTGGTGATGTTAGAGCCTGTTGTGCTTTGCTGGTTGTTTTCTTCACTCCACTGGGAGGTATGGAGTCACAAGAAAAGCAGCAAGGATTGGCACCTGGGTTTGTTCCTGCACTATTTCTGCTGTTTCTTGAGTGGGTTTTGCAGTGAGGACCTGTGAGCTCACAGCTCTGCTGAGGAGCACATCCACCAACTGCATGAAAAGTGCTGGTGTGACTGCATCTTCTCAGTGCCACCTATAGCCTGACCTGCCTGGACTGCTGAAGCCATGGCTGAGAGTACCATGGGGGTAAGCTAAGGGAGATGGTGTGAGGGCTCACATGGGAGCTCTAACTGGACATCACACAGGAGCTCTAGTTGGACATCACACAGGAGCTCTAGCTGGACATCACACAGGAGGTCTCAGTGAACATCACACAGGAGCTCTAGCTGGACATCACACAGGAGCTCTAGCTGGACATCACACAGACTGTTCTCACTTCCTTCCACTGCCAAAGAGAATCAGCCAAAAGGTTTGGAAGGCTTGTGTGTGCTGCTCCTTGGCCAAGAGAAATGGAGGAACTTGTAGGTTGAATGCTTCTTCAGACTAGTACCTTAGATAACCCTGAAGGACCTGAGTAGACTTAAAAAGCCTCCTGTGTCTGAACCACATCTAGCCACAAAGCCCACCCTGAGCAAGAACTGACAGTAGAGCTTGCAGAACTCTCAGGCCTCAGGAGGTTTCTTCAAGAAAGCTTCATGCTCAGAATCCTGCCTGTGCCCCATGGTCACCCTGGGTCTGGGCCAAGGGCCAAGTATGAACAGATGTGGGAGTCCTGCCTCCCAGTGGAAGAGGTCACCACAAATACTTTAGATGAATTGTCCTTGGGGGTTTTTGGTGGCAAAAATACAGACTTATTCCTCTGAGGGCCATCAGACCTAGCTTCAAGCTAAGGCTGTGCTGATGCCTCATTTCCCTTTGATTTTTCTTTGGTCAGTAGGACACTGCACTTCAAGGGGAGCAGGAAAACCAACCTGAAGATAAAAGAGATAATATCTTCTCATTTCTCTACGATTTTGCCCTCAGGAAGAAGCAGTGAGCAGCACAGTCTCACTTGAGACACAGAGTTTTCAACACTTTTGATAAATTTTTAACAGAATTTCTCTCCAGGTTCTTCCATGTGATTCCTGCATGCAAAGAAACATATTTTACTTCACTTGGTGGTCTCCTCTGTGCTGCTCTGTCAAACAAGCCAGCAACAAGCATCTGCCTAAAGGATGCAAAGTCCTTCATGAATTGAAGAACCAAACCCCCAGTGAAGTCATTGTAACCTCAGTACCAAAAAGATCTTTGGGAGTCAGCATCAGGGCATGGCCTGAGATAAAAGACTGAAGGTGTTGCCTTGTGGCAGGGTTCATGAGGAAGCAAAACTGGAGGTTTTTCCATATTATGATTAATTCATTCTAAACTTGGTGACCCTTTAAGGATGGAGAGATTTCCCTGGTTGATGTATCTCATTCTTGCAGAGTCTCCCCCAGGGCAGACCTGGTGATGTTTGACCTTTCATTGTCCCTGGCCATTATTCCTGTGTTTATGTGATGCTGTGCTGTAGACTCCTTTATATTTTTAGCTGTAATGGAGGATGAACCCACATTTTCTTTTGCAGATAAGCTGTAGGTGTTCAGAATTTGCACAAAAATGTACTGAAATTTCCTTTCTTTGATTTGGTTGGAAGAGCTCTTGCTCCATGCTGTTATGGATTTCTACCCAAAGCTTTCAACAACCTTTAAACACTTCTCAGCATTGCTACTGAGACAAAAGCAGAAAGTTAGTTTTCCTTAATCATCTATTCAGGTACAAACTAGGGATTGTCACATAGTGGTACCAATTTTTAGGGTTTCTAAGTATTCTGTGGAATTTCATCTGGTATCTTGTTGTTTCAGTGAGTAGCTGTGACCTTACATAGCCTTCTGCTGAATATGCAAAAGGTTCCAGCCATATTCTGGCAATATAATCTAGTAGGGGGGGAAAAAAGACATTTTTAATTTCAAAAGCAATTTTGTATTCATTTTTCACAATGGATTAGCATGTTACTTTTCCTCCTATCTAGCTGCAAGATGCATATGCATTAAAGAAACATTTTACCTTTGCTGTTGAAAACAGTCAAAATAGCATTCAGAGTAATTAAGAATAAAATCATTTTAGGCTGACCATAAAAATCCCCAAAGCTTTCTAAGGCAAATGAGCAATTGGATTTCTTCTCTTTCAGCTTTGAGTTTGAAACCATTCTGCTGCTTTTGTATCATGAGATCTGCCTCTGTGCTGCCCTCAGACAAACACCCAGCTGTAAGGCAGAACAGGAGCTCTGCATTTTCCCCCTCCTCACTTGCATTGCACATAAAGATTTTTTCCTCCAGAAGCTTTGTGCAGAGTGGGAGAAGCAAGGTGCAATGTGGAGATGACTATGGGCAGGAGGCAATCTCTGCCACCACTTCCCCCAGCCAGGGCTGTCTCTAAAGCTACTGCTGACTGGTGTTTGACTTGGCATTAAACTGCTCTGCCACTTCCTTTGTGCTTTATGGAAATATGCAACTGCCTCATCTGCAAATGAGAAATTCATCTACATAATTAATAGCCTCAGTGTGTGTTTTGTCTCTCTCTTTCTCAAGTTCAGCTTCCTGCCTAGTCAAAACTTGTGATCAATCATCCAAATCCAGGCCCTCCATAACCTCTGTTCCCAGACTGGGAAGGATCTTGTCTGAAGATCAGCAGGAACCTCCCCAAACCAACCTCCCAATATGTTCATCTTTGCTGAGTGCTTGACTCAGAGCTCTCAGAACAGTGAAAAGCTGTTTTGTGTTTTGGTGAATAGAGAACAGGCAAGGCAGCATCCAAACCTTGCTGCATGGACCCAGTAGCCCACCTCACTTACTGTCTGCTCCACACTTGGCAGTCCTGCCCAAATGTTGCTGCAGCTGATGCATCTTTAAGCAGGATTCATTGATGTATCATTTATCTGGGTTTTTTTTCAGCTGATGGAAGGAAAATTAAAGATAAAAAAAGATTCTTGTGCTGTCTGGAACCCAGAAGAAGATCAGTTTAACACACAGTGAGTGCAGTGCAGGTAATTTAAGAACATCTGGTAGCCTAGCTTGGGTTTGGGTTTTTTCCCTTCTTCCTGAATATGTCAACAATAAGAGTTTCTTGGAGGTTGTAGTGAGGTGGCCACTGGGCCCTTCTACCAGTTGGTCAGTGACAGGACAAGAGGAAATGGCCTCAAGCTGCACCAGGGGAGGTATAGTTTGGATATCAGGAACAATTTCTTCATAGAAGGAGTTGTTTGGCATTGGCCCAGGCTGCCCAGGGCAGTGGTGGAGTCACCATCCCTGGAGGGGTTTAAAAAACATAGAGATGTGGTACCTAGGGACATCATGGTGGTGATATGTTGATGGTTGGACTTGATGATCTTGGAGGTCTCTTCCAAGCTTAATGATTCTGTGATTCTGTGATTGAGATGCATTATGAGTGCCAGGATGGTTACACATCTTGACTAGCAGTCAATGTTTAACTAAGAATCATAGAATCACAAACATCCTGAGTTAGAAGGGACCCACTAGAACTAAGTCTAACTCCTGTCTATGCATAAGTGTACACACACCCCCACCCATACCCTTATTCTCCCCCAAAAAACCACAAATCACGCCATGTGTCTAAGACTCTTGTATTCTGATCCCAAAAAGCTTTCAGTTCTTGCCATGAATCTTTTTGCTCAAATCCATTCTTGGCCTTTCCTGAGCTTTGGGCTCTTCTTGCTGTTTGCTGCTGACTCCTTGTGTGTGGCAGCATGCACTGGTTAAGTGAACCAGGTGACAGTTGCTGACTCCTTCACTGAAATGCTCCCAAACTTTTTTTATTTAACAAGGGAAAAGCAAGGAGTTAGTAGTGAACAGCAAATGCTCCTGATCCCAGGGGAATATCTCTGTTTGTAGAATCTATTCATACAGGAACAGGCACTTCTCAAGCATTTGTGCAAACCAAACCATGTTCCCTTGCATATTCATGAACAACAAGGGACACAACCATGACTGAACCAAGCAGCTGCTCAGGATTCAGACAACCCCTTCCTAAAAACCATTTTGCAGTGTTTGACCAGCTCTGGGTGGTGCTGTCAAACAGGAGCACAAAGGAGCTGAAATGGTGACAACAGGAACAGCAGGTTTAAAATAAATAAATAAGACTAATCAGGGATACATTTACATACTTGTTAACTCTTACTGTCTACAAAGGCCAGCAATGATAATGAGCCTAATTCAGCTTTCTTGTGTCTTTGATGAAGGAATGCATTAACTTAACAGTATATCTGTGTGGCTAGGTGCCTTTTCTCAGGCTACTTTTGCTGTCTCATCCCTTCAAGTCTTTTCCTTCCTTCATTATCTAATTTCCATTCTGCAGTCTGCAATAAATCAGTTCCTCAAAAATTGATCTGTATTAAATATTCTCTTTGATTTCTTCATCCTTTTTTTTTTCTCCACTGGTGTCCATTCTTCCCAGCAGTAAGCAGAATGATGCCCTAGGGCTGGAGGTGGAGCAAAAAGTCATCTTTGGAGTCTGTACTGTCTCTTTGTCTCCTGTTCAGCTCCCTGGGATGCTGGTCAGGAATGGCAGGGTTTTAGCAGGAGAGAAGCAGAATGCAGCTCTTCATCAATGGAGAAAACTTTCCAGGCTGATGAAGAAAATGGCAATGCAAAATAAGTCTTTGAGGGTGGTGATGAATAAAAAAGAGAGACAAATTTTGAAGAGCAGCCTGGAAAATGTCCTCAATTTGTTTTTTCCAACTGCTGACTCCCCAGGCCAATTTAGTTATTCATGCACGAAGCTGAAGAGACTTGGCTGCCACTTATGTCTGGGAGAGTTGTGGAAGCTCCTTTTTGTTTGTTGGTTTGGGGTATTTTTCCTTTTCTTTTTTTTTTTTTTTTTAACCTGAATGTAATCACTCCACCTGGGTTTGTGGTTTTGGGTTTGTTTTTTATTTGGTTGTGTATGTGTGTGAGTGTAAAAGTGCAAATTAAAAGTGTGTTCTGAGGTTTCTGCAGCTCTAAGTGGAAAAACTACTTGGGAACTGAATTATAAATTCCATGTCCCTAAATTCAGCAGATCCTAACTTCTCTAGCATTATAGAAGCAAAAATAAAATTCAGTATCATTAGAGGTGGGATGTGACATGACTCAAGAGGTATGATGCTGACTCAGAAATGGAAAAGCCTATGTGGGAATAGCCCCTCTGCACCCACCCTGCTGGGTTAGTTTGAGCAAACTGTAGTTTCCCCATACACAAGAACAAAGAGAACTGTAATTCATGTTCTTGGTTCTAGATGCAGCTGAATTAAGCACATAATTCTTTTTCATGGTCTCTGTTTTCTAAAATAAGTGGAAGACAAGGCACTGTGTGCAGCTTAGTTGTGACTGGTGACAGGACTAGAGGGAATGGGCTTAAGCTGAGCCAGGGTAAGTTTAGATTAGATATTAGGAAGAATTTCTTTACTGAAAGAGTGGTGAGATATTGGAATAGGCTGCCCAGGGAGGTGGTGGAGTCACCATCCCTGGAGGTTTTTAAGAAGAGGATAAATGTGTTTCTTCAGGGGATGATTTAGGGGTAAGAGTAGTGTAGGGCTATAGGTTGGACTAGATGATCTTGAGGGTCCTTTCCAACCCTAATGATTCTGTGATTCTGAGTGATTCTGTGATCCTTTGGGATTTTCCCCCCTTCCAATCAAGTAATCTGTGTTAAACAAGGCAATGTTCTTGCTCCATCTAGAGTGCCCACCTCCTGTGGAGCACCTCATGGGTTTAGATGTTGCTCAGTTACACTAATACTAACATTATGGCAGCAAGGCAGATGCAGGAGGTAAAAAGCTGAAAGATTAGTACAAACCAAAACAAATAGGTTGGTTCTGCTCCTGTGGTTTAGCACATTCAGTCAACATCCTTGGGAATTATTCAGGAGAAGGTGGAATGCATTTGGAAAAAGTCTCTTTGCATAATGCAGTGAATTTCTCAGCTTTTGTGCTCCACTGAATGGGGATGAGAGATTCATTTAAGGAGTTTACAGTTCTGCATCCATTCTAGTGCCTGTTTATAATAAATAACTGTGACTGGAGTTTGAGAAGAGGAAGGTGATCTCCACAGCCCTTGGCCATCAGCTGCTACCAGCCAGATATTCTTCAGCATTCTCTGTGTGTATTGAAATCAGATGTTTGCCATGGAAACCTCCCTGCTACCATGCAGCATCTCAGCACCTCAGCCTGAAGTGCAGGAAGCTTCACTGTGAAAACCATGAATATACCATCCAGTGCTTTTTGTTGTGAAATGCTGTGTGCTGAGCCTCATTCCTTCCTATTCCTGACTGATCTGGTGAGGATTGCTCTAGGAACTTCCCTCTACAAAACATAAGCTTCCTTCCAATCCTATTTCTGCTTCAAATTCCAGATTTTGCCATGAAAAAAAGAAGAAAAAGCTTGAAAAATATTTTGGAGGAAGAAAATATCTTTCTTATTAGCAGGAAGAAACATGGGGGTTTTTTGTTTTGATTTGAATTTTCAGTTAGGTGATGTATAGAACTTAATGTTAAAAATAGAAACCAAGGAGAATATTCCACTTAAAGCAAATGTCAGCATCAGAGGTTTTGTTAAAAAAATAGACACATAAATTCTAGTGAAGGTTATTTTTATAAACTGGGCTTTTCTTTTTGATGGACCTGAACACTGTAGCACAAAATGCTTCTGGTTTTAGGGGTGTTCTGTTCATCATTATGTCCAAAAGTACCTGGAGAATATATATAATTACATCCTGACAGGACCTGGAGAACTGTTTCTCCTCTTGGGGTCAGATGTGGTGTTTGAATTCCAGCAGCTTCATCTGGAAAATCAAGGTGAGTGTTCTCTGGAGCTCTTTAACAAAGCTTATGCTCCCAACAAAAGGTTTCATCAAAAACTAAGAGACTGTTGTGCAGCCTGAGGCTCTGTTGGACTTTGCTGCTGCTTTAGCTGAGCTCCTGAGCAAGGAGGGAAGAGTTTGAGCATTATGTGGCTGTGAGTTTTGCATGACTGGAACCACTGGTCACAGGTACCAGTGGGTTTTTCAAGACTTTGTGGCTTGAAGCAGAATTAGAACAGAAACTCCAAGAGCAAAATATGTCCAAAATGACTTAGCAACTCAGGCTAGGACATTTGTGTTTTGGCGAAATTCCTTAGAACACAGAACCCCAGCAGTCACCTCATTCTCTTTCTTCTCTTCCACTTTACAGAACAGAACATTGAACTGCTGGAGGGCAGGAGGAGGCTTTTTAGGAGGATACACATTGAAACAGTAGGAGCACTTTTTTATCTTCTTTTTCTTTCCCCCCACTCACTCCCCTACTTCTCATTATTGGGCTGTAAGCATCTGAGAGCCAATCTTTTGGAAGAGACCCTGGTGGGTCTGGTGTTCTGACATCCTGTGGATATTCTGTAGCTCCACAGACATTCTCTGAGCTGTGTAATGGTCTCATGCTGGGATTCCATCCCCTCCTCTACCCAGATGACTTTTCCTGGGATACAGCCAGTTGGGCTTTGCCCTAGGACTTCCTCACAGACTGTGATGCTGAGCTTAATAGTGTGCAAGAAATCTCCTTGCAGGAGGTGGAATCACCATCCCTGGAAGTGTTCAGATCACATGTAGATGTGGTGTCTGGGGACAGGGCTTAGTGGTGAGCATGGCAGTGTTGGGTGGATGCTTGGACTCCATGATTTCAGAGGTCTTTTCTAACCATAATAATTGGCCAGGGATGGAGCAGGATGCCTTCACCCAGACCCCTCTGAGATCATAGCAGCCAGGCTGTGCACATAAAGTCATCCACCTCAATGTCTAGGTTGGCATCACTGTCTCCACCCCTGCATCTCCTGGTTTATATTTCAATTGTCCTTTTTTGAAATGCTTTATTTCAAAAACTATCTCAGCAAATGATGGGGGAAATGGGGCTTGCTGCAGCCCCAGTAAGTTAAAATAAATGAATTAAAGCAATAAGCCTTACAAAATGCAGTTTAATAACCAGTGGGGCAGGCACAGCTAATGTTAAACCTGCTTGGAAGCCTATGATGTAGTTAAACTGGGATTTCACATGTAAAAATAGAAGCTATTCACATATGCACATGCTAGCCCAGCTTTTGTTAAGAGGACTGGATGTTCAGATGTAAATGATCTGGGAGTCTGAAGGCATTTCTCAACGACTCTGTGGCAAGACCAGGGGAGGAAAACAACCCAAAAAAACCCAAACCAAACCAAAACCAAAAACCCCAAGCTAACAAGGATTCAAATTCCTAACCACGTTCCTATGATCCAAAGCATATTTCCAGATGCCCAAACAGCCTCAGCTAGCAAAAGTGAGACACATATGCTCAGGCTTCCCATTTGCTGAACTTGCCTAACAAGACACTTGAGACTGAAGTTTACATTTTTCCAAAGCAAATCAGATGGAGTGATGCAAAACCCTTCTTGAGATCTCCTCCCTTGGTGTTTCTGCTTCTCTGGCATCAGGTGGTTTAAGTATAACATCTGTATCTCACCCAAACTCTAGCCTGCAGAGCTGTTCTGATTGCTGCTGGGGGGGAGATTATCCCTAGCAGTATTTGGATTTTAAGAGAATAATGGTAATGTGAGGACACTGGCACATTGTTTTCCCATTTCAGATGCTGGAATTGTATTGGTAAGATGGGATGTGATTGGATTTCTTGTCTGTTCTGTACCATGAGGTTCATGTTTCTACCTGGACCTAGATTCAGGTCTTGAATGAGGTATTTGATTTTAGGCATCTAGAATGAAGAACCTGAGCTAGGCAGTTAGTCCTTCCTAGCAGTGTAGGCACAGGGTGAACCCCACATGGAGACATGGTCCTCTGACTGATTGTAGGGTGAGTGCATGTTCTCCTTACAGACAGCCTGAGCAGCAGCTAAAAGCAGGAGACAGCCTGGTCTCTGTGAGGTCATTGTGCAAGCAGCCACACTACTCTTCAAAGCCTTATAGAAATATCAATTTATTCTCACAAAGGCCAGTCAAGATGAGTTGGGGCTTTGGGTTATATTTGGACATAAGTTCACTCATTTCCAGTTCTGGGCAATCTTCAGTGGTTTTTCTTCAGTGTGAAAAGCTCAAATAACAATACTGCTACTTAGAATCAGGCTTCCTCTATTCTCCTTTGACTGGTCAACTGCCACCTTCTAGAAAACCAGGGATGAGTTTCCACTCTGAAAACAGACATGATTTTCTGCAGTAGTTTCTGATTTTTAAGGCAAAACACTCTTTAACCACTTTTCAACCAAATATTAGACTCTTCATTTTTGACCAAATCTCATGTAGAAAGTAATGCAAGCCTGATTCTTCTGTCACTGGGAAGGATAGAGATGATTCCACTAAAGACGGTTTAATTAACACAAATCTTTTGAAAGTGAGGATCAAGTTTACTGTCAGGAGTTACAATTAAACTGAAATAAATGAGAACAGATTCTTAAAAAAATCCCCAAAAAACCAAACAGAAAACCCCACCAACACAAAAACAACAAACCAAACAAAACAAAAAACCCTAAACAACCAAACCAACCAACCAACCAACCAAACATAAGGGGAAAAAAAATCCCAAACAGCAAAAAGGAGCCAATTGAGACCTTTATAATCAGTCTTTTAGAAGATTTTCATCAGTGAAGCCCATCCCTTCTGGGCTCCACTGAGACTCATGGGTCCCTAGTGCTTCTGACAACCAAACCTCTGTGTTTAGTTTTTAAGCAGCTGTCAGAAGTTTTTTTGGCTGGGTCAGATAAAAACAAAAATATCCAAAGGGACTTGCCTCTCACTGATAAGCACTGGAAAATTGACACTGATTTCCCTTGGGTTCCAACTGAAAAATCTTAGTCTCTGTGCTTTATCCTAACTTTAAGTACATAAAGTCACCTGTTCTGTTGCCTGTTTGGTGTGTGTAATGTGGAATCTCGTATCTGAAACACCTCCATAGATTGAATTTCTCATCCATGAATTTGTGGGATTTTTAGACCACACTTTAGCATTTTTTGAAATGAATTCTTACTGTACTTCTTCCATCTTGGAGGTAGTTTGCTTTATAGCCCTACTCTATCCCTCATATTTTTTTGTTAAACCAGAAGAAAGAGCACAGTTCTCAATAAACACCTTGATGGCAATTCTGAACTGAAAGGGAGTCTCATACCTCGTGGGGCCTTTGGATAGCATCAGATCAATAACCCAGTGCCTGATTCTAGTCACAAGGCACATATTAATGAGTCCTGCAGTGCTCTAGAATTTGTGTAGCCATTCACAGGAGCTATGTGTCTTTCTGTTCCCTGAATTGCTCTTAACATCAGACCCTGGAAGCACAGCTAGCTTGAATGCAAAGAAGGAAAGCACTGGTCAAATACTAGGTAACTCCTGTTGTAATTCTGTGGAATGATTTACCAGACTGAATGGTTAGAAGTAAAGCAGTTGGATAGTTGGAGACACCATTAAATGGCAAGGTGGCACATCCTGCAAAGAGTAGAAGTGGTCTTTGTATGTTCCTCTGAGTCAAGTTCACTGAGCTAATGGCAACTCAAAGGACTCCAGGTTAACCTTTCTGGGAGGTGGGCTGAGGTGGACACTTGCACTGGCAGGTAGGAGGTGCTACCAGAAATAGTGTTCTTAGAGGACTAGACATGGAATGACTGCTTCAGGAACAGGGGGAATAGGTTCCCCTCACATGAACCAGACACCATGTAGATGTCTGTTGCTCGGTTAGTTGCTGCCTTATGCTCTTTTTATAGCTGATGCTTTGGAGGACAGAGTCAACTGACTTGTTTTCAGTGTTTACTGAAGGATGAGCTGAATCTTGACCCAGATATGCTTTTGTCTTTTCTTTGACTACATGGGGTTGAGGATTATTTCAGGTCTCATCACTCAGCTTTAATCAATCATTTTTATTTGAAGAATATGAAAAGGCATGGGGAAGTTTTAATTTTTACAGCACATGCCAATGTAATTTTTTATTAACATGTGGGCATCAAGGAGAAACAAATTATGCAGTGAGAGAAACATCATTCCTGGCTTTCTTCTTCCTTTGATTTCCTGTGACCATGAGTTAGACAGGAAGGGCTCACTGATCAGGGACACTAGGACAAGACTTTTACTGAAGCAAAACCCCTGCAAAGTGTTTGCCTGGCTCAGGAGAAGAGACTATAAATTCTCTCTATAAGCAAAGAAAGGAGTCATAACTCATTTGAAATCTTGACACCCAGTTAGTGATGTTTCTCCTGTGCACTGTTGCCTCTGTGTGGCAGCTGAAATAAGTGGAGAGATGATTAAGCCCCCACGAAGGTATTGCCGTGTATAGATGTCTGATTTCTGCCACTTGTATCTCCTGGCTCTCTTCAGTCCCTGCAGTGATTTCTTAGAGGAAACTTTTCTTTAGTAGAAATAGCAGCAGCATCTCATGGCTGAGCTGCTGGAGCTATGGTGGGGCTGTTCCCAGGGTCCTCTCCTGGGGTGGTTAAGTAGTTATTTCTTGATCGCTGTTAATTCTGCATTACGGAAGGAGTTTAGGGTCTGAAGACAGAGTGGGCAGAGAAGATGTTCAGGTCAGTGTGTTTCATGCCAAAAAAAAATAGAGGGATAATAATACCACCCCCTCATCATAGAATCATAGAATCATAGAATGGTAGGAGTTGGAAAGGACCTTGAAAGATCACCTAGTCCAACCCCCCTGCCAGAGCAGAACCACCTAGATGAGGTCACACAGGAAGGAGTCCAGACGGGTTTTGAATCTCTCCAGAGAAAGAGACTCTCCAAGCTCTCTGGGCAGTCTGTGCCAGTGCTCTGCCACCTCAACTGGGAAAAAAAGTATTTCCTTGTGTTTACACTAAACCTCCTATGCTCCAAATTGCTCCCATTGCCATTTTCTGCTCTGTCTTCTCTTCACTTAACTGAGAGCACTGTGACTACCTGCAAAAATTTTCTTACACATGTATGGACACTAGTGTCTGTGGCTATTCATCTGCAGTGGGATGCTTGGTGAGAGCTGAGCATATGGCCTAAAATATGACCTCAACATTAAACCATCTTCTGGGGTTGGTTTTTTTTGTTGTTGTTGTTGTTTGTTTGGGGTTTTTTAATGCTGCAGTATAGATTAGCTTTAGCTAGATGATAGCAATCCACTGAAGAAAGATCCACTAGTCATGTTGACTCTCCACCTCTTCCCCTGCCACTCCTGAGGCTTGATAACAAAATTACTGCAAAATCAAATGACAATTTACAACAGTCTTTTCAGAGCATCTCTGTCTCAGTCTTGCCACATCTAGAATGTCAGGTACCATTTTAAGTGTCCTAAGCACCAGTTTGCTTTCCTGCTTTGAAGTTCCACCTTTGATTGACAAAAATTGGGCATCTCACAAGGTGTTTATATAGCAGAAATAAAACAAAATGGGCATCAATCTTTCTTTTAGAAATGAGAATTTGAGTCTTCTTGAGCCATACCACTGTTTCCCTAAGAGAGGCTGGATGGGAGGCACTTGGAAGGAATATCACAGAATCACAGAATATTAGGAGTTGGAAGGGACCTCGAAAGATCATCTAGATATATATGCAAAGAGTCTCCATCATGGGCAGTAATGGTAAGAGCAATGGGCACACACTGGAAATGTTTTGCAACAATTCAGAAAAATGGCAGAATTCCTCTTTTAATCCAAGCTGGCACCATATATCCTGAGTATTGCTGCTGGCACCAAGAGCAGGTTCCTCAGTGGCATATCATCATTGCAGGAAACAAATGGAAAGGAAATGAGAGATATGATGTCAGAGTTTAGGAGCCTGAGAGCAACTGGATCCAGTTTCCTCCCATTTCTGTTTTCAGGTTCCTAAACCTGTACTCAAATACCCTGGAAGCTAAACTGCTTCCTCGAAAAGAGGAGAGTTTCCCTGGGAAAGGTAAGAGAGCACATGAGGATGGTATGCAGAATTTGTGAGTTATTCTTTCTTAGAAACTAATGGATACCCTAGAACTTTGTACTTTCTCTGTTGCAGAGAGTATAAAAAATAATTCAGTGCTTTGACTACTCCTCACCTCTTTTCTCCCTTCCATAAAATAGTTTTGAAAGCCAGGACAATTTCTTATTACTTCTATATATTGTTATGCTATAGCTGTTATTCTATATATTATTTTATGTATCATATGTTATTATAGATATTAATATACATGCCATCTGTGTATATTACATATAGATAATATAGATACATGCATAGCTATATTATACATATTATACATATATGATATGTATATATTATACATATACATATATAGATAATATGCATATAGATAATATGTATCAATTGTTTATCAGGGAAAAAATCTGTTCCCTGGAATGCCTTCAAAGTTCAATGCATCCAGGTACTGTTTGCAAAATAATAGATGTCTCTGGGGGTTTTTTTGGGGGGGAGGAAGGGAAGATCAGCCCTTTAACTTGTTGATAGGAGTGTAAGGAGTTGCTGCCTTTAACAGACAAAAGAATGTAATTGCTAACAGCTTGTCCTGTAAATGTCTCTGTCACTTTGGTAGGTTCACAGCTCACAGCCTTGCTTCTTTAGGGACTTCTGACCCATACCTGGCTCTTGGTAAGTAAGAAGTAAGGCAGAGCCAACTACAACAGCTCTTTAGAAAGCTTTCTTGTGAGAATGGAGAAGTTCTCCTCGGGTAGCATTCCTCCAGAGCATCACAGGCACTGCCAGAGCTGCAGGTTTCTGTAGAGACAGATACCATGAAGCTTCAATAACATACAAACATATTTAGAGTTGCACTCAGTGCAATTGTTAGATTTATGCCTGGTTGCTGCAGGGTTTGTACAGAATTATTTTACTTCCTTACATAAATAAATAAATAAATGGCAAATCCAACAAACTCAGAGTATTTCTCAGTGTTTCATTTTGCATGTCTTTCACAATAAGATTTTTTTTTTCCTCAGGCTCCTTTTTAAACTGATTTTGTTGTGTTCCTCTGTCAGACTGAAGCCTCTAATCTGCACTGTGGCTTGGCCACTTGCCACATACAGCAGATGGACTTGAGCATGCTCCTGCCAAGGAGGTAACATGTGCACCAAGCTCTGCACGTGTGGCATCCCTTTCCCAAGCAGAATGTCAAAACAGCTGTCTGTGAAGGACCTGTGCATCTGTACTGACAAGATCTGCCAGAAGTCCTCTGATTTGGAGCATGGTTTCTATCTGAGTAGTCTGAGCAGTTTTAATGTGCCCAATGCTGGTGCAACCATCTCTGAGCTCTGGGTGGTTCACAGCAGTTTGTAGGAGAATGTAGGATGGGCAGGAGTTGTGTCTGCTGCACATGCACCTAGCTGTGCTCACAAAAGCACTAAGGAAGCGAGGGGCAGGGGAGTCAGCTCTGCTTTGGTAACCATTTCAGAGTGGTTCTAGGAATTCCTGGTTCTGCCCAAGAGTACAGGAATGTGAAAATCCACTTGGGTAGCTGAGGAGTTCCAGAAGACCTCCAGGGAAGGGAGTGCAAAGGGAAGGTGCATTGTCAGCATCTAGCAGGTCCTGGGAGTATTTAGTCTGAGGAAGAGAAGGCTCAGGGGAGATCTTCTCTCTCTACAGCTACCTGAAAGGAAGTGGCAGTGAGGTGGGGATTCTCCCAGGTTCCCAGTGACGGGACAAGAGGAAAGGGCCTCAAGCTGCACCAGGGGAGGTTTAGATTGGATAGCAGGAAAAGCTTCTTCTCAGAATGAGCTGTTAGACATTGGCCCAGGCTGCCCAGGGCAGTGGCGGAGTCACCATCCCTGGAGGGGTTCAAAACACATCTAGATGTGGTATTTAGGGACATGGGTTTGTGGCATGACGGTGACAGGTTGATAGTTGGACTTGATGATCCTAGAGGTGTCTTCCAACCTTAATAATTCTGTGTGAGATTCATGCCCACTGATGCTTCTGAGCCTGGTGGGAAGCAACTTCTCCAGTCCCACCCCCTGCAATTTTATATAAGCTACCATGCTTGCCTGCTTGGCCTTCACCTCCAGCCATGGGATTGGTTTTAATAGCTGCCCCAGGGCTTTTCTTTTCATGAATAAACATGAGTTGAAGAACTCATTCTGAAAAATATTTTTATTTCTCCATTTTATTTATCTAGCACTGGCTGCCTGACCTTTTGTTTCTCATTACAAATAATCACTTAAATTTTCTGAGACACTATGAAGCAGCTGTAACAAAGGTGTAGCACTTGCCCTTTGGAAGAGACAAGAAAGCAGCCACTTCTGTCTGTAGCTGCATCTTCCCAATGCAGTTAAAAACCTTTTGGAACCTTCTCCCCAGCAGAAGCTGAAATGATTGTTTTATTGTTGTCTAGTGCTTTAACTCTTAAAGGCCAAATGGCATTTCAAATGATGTAAGGTTTGCTTCCTCCTTCCTTCCCTTAACTACTTGGCACTGATGTCTCTTGGAGATGTCAAAGGTGAACAGAAATGCATTTTCCTGTTCAGTTTTGCATTCATTTTAAGTGCCCTTTCTTGGCATATGTAGCAGATTATCTGATCACATCATTATTGTTATTTTTTTCCCTGATGGTAGTGAGTCTTGTAGACTGGGAAGCTGAAATTGATAGGCAGTGGAAAGATCAACTAATTATTGAGATCCATGGGATCATGACCTGGGACACAGTTCATCCCACAGCAACACCATGGACTTTTGAGCACTCTTCTACTAAACATGTTAGACATGTCCCTGGTAGCACATCTTTATGTGTAGAGATGTTAGTGGTCTTTAGGGTCCAGAGAGTTTGGACTAGCTTAATTTAACATATAGATGTGGTGCTTAGGGACATGGTTCAGTCACATGGTGGTGATAGGTTGACTTGGTGGTCTTAGAAGGTCTCTTCCAACCTTACTGATTCTGTGAGTCTGTAATTTAAACTGTTTATTTTTACTCTCTCTTCATTTGAAGAAAAATCACAGATTCTTGGTTACCACTCTTCATTCCTACTTTGCTTATGTTCCTTGTCTCTGAATCTCATCTTCTTGCTTTGACTTTAGATAACTGTAGGGTGACCATGTATTGGTATTGGCTTGTATTAAAGTGAGGGTTAGCTAAATGCATTGAAGCTACATCAATATCTTGAAGCTACTACAAACCACTTGCAGAAAAACAAAGTAACCTGAGGGTGCTATTAATTTTAGATTAAGAATGCATCAAGGAATGAAGGCTAATCCATTAAACTGGAATTGGTTTTGCTATGATTCTAATGTAAATCAATGTCAGAAAAGTAAAGACATTGACAGCAACTAAGCAGTTTCACCAAGACCAAGCCAAGGCTTGAAAGAAGTCCTCTGCAGTTTTGAGGGTTTGTAATTGTTTTGCTTTATTTCTCATACAAAATTAACCAGTAACACTGGAAATAATTCAGCTCTAGACCAGAAAAATAGCTCCTTTTGTGATTCCCCTGATGTCTACACAGAAGTCATAGAAAAACACAGAATCAGGTAATTATGTACAAGAAACAAACACTGAAAGAAGTAGTAATGAAACAGGAATTATGTTTTTCTTTCCCCACAATTCTTTCAACTCTTGGTGCTTTCTGCACCAACAGGTCAGCTCCAGGGAAGAGAGTGACTTTTCAGTCAGAAATATCCTTTACATTTGTGCAGTTTATTATGCATTGCTTCTAACTGTTAGAGCGCATCACACACCAAGAGCTGTCCCTGCAAGCCTCTGCCTTCCTCTTTGAAGGTAAGAGGCAGTCACCTGCTATGGGAGGCCCCAAGCTTCATAAGCAGAGCTCCTGCTTCCCTCCTTTTTCTTTAGGGAGAGATGGTTTTGTGAGGAAATCCTTATTTTCAGTATTTTTTTTCTTTTAACAGAGTATTTCCAGCACTTTCCCTTCCATTCTGAGGCTACAGCATAACCAGGCAGAGCTGGGATGAAGCTCCAAACAGCCAATGCCTTTGACTGGGCACAAAGGAAGCTGTTTCCTTGACAACCACAACCCCAGAAAGGTCCCAAAACAGCACTTCCACCTGCCTGAGATTTCTTTTTAATTTAGAAGTTTGCAGATCGGCTTTGCATGGAGAATTGGGTTCTGTCTTAGGGCTTTATTCATAACATAAGTTGCTTACAGGAATAATGTCATTTTTGCCTATGGATTTATCCTGTGGGCTGACTGGCTTACCAGAAAGGCTGGGGATGCTGCAGTAGGATGTGGTGGGATTCAGGAAGGACAAACAACACTTAAGCTACAGAAATTAAAACACTGCAAGGGAGACAGAAAAAAATCAATCTAAAGAAGAATAAGTTTGTTCCTGTTAGAAATGTTAGAAATGATGAGATAGGGAAACTGCCAGACCTGCATACATCTTTGGGGTTTACCAAGGAGATTTCTAAATGTTTAAGATGAAACAGCCAAAGAGAAGGTGTCTGAATAAGGAAATGTCAAACTCAGGTGATCTGACTCTCCTAACCCAGGGGCTGGGCTCCCCTGTCCCTCAGCTTCATGGAGTTCACACAGGGGTGCTTTTGTTGTGGCTTCCAATACTTCAAGGGAGCTTATAAAGATGGAGAGAGACTTTTTTACACAAGCAGGTAGTGATGGGACAAGGGGTGATGGTTTTAAACCACAGATTTAGACTAGATATTAGGAAGAAATTCTTTACTGGAGTACTGAGCCCAGTTCTGGGTGGTGAGGCACTGGAATAGGTTGCCTAGAGAATTTGTGAATGCCCCATCCCTGGAAGAACCATGTTGGATGAATAACCTGGTCTATTGGGTGGCATCAGGGGTTGGAATGAGATGATCTTTAAGGACCCTTCCAACCCAAACTATACCATCATTTTATGATAAAGAAAGACTCACTCCTGTTTCTGGGGTCACTCAGAGGAGTTCCTGGCAGCTGACAGATGGTTGATGTGGGATCATTGTGGATGAAGTAGAGCTTGGTTTCCTTCTGCCCCATCTAGGCCAGGGTGCCCCAGAGCTGCGCCTTGCCTGCAGCCTGCCCACAGGGTCTGTGGGATCCTTCTCCAGAGCTTAGGAAAAGGAAACTCCTGTTGGTTACTGGAGGAGGTTGAATCTTTCTTTACAGAGAAGTGAAGCCCTGTCCTTGCAGCAGTACACCACTGCCATGGGTGTCATCTTGGGTCCCTCCTGGGGCTGGTGCTGGGAGAAACTCAGGGATGTTCCTCTGGCCTCAACACCTCCATGACTAACAGAGACATGAAGTAACAGACACCATGAATGCTGTAGCAACAGGCTGCAGGGTTAGACTCTCAGGAGACTTAACCCTTAACAGCCATTTCATTTCAACACACACATGCAATTTAAAGCCCAGACATCTTTACTTAGCTCCTAGCTTTCAAATATCATCCAAAATAGCCACATATGAAAGGAGCTGAGCTCCTGCTTCTCACCCAGGTGCTGTGGAAAGGCAGAGCTGTCTCCATAAGAAGAAACAGCTGTGCCACACAAGTTATACCAATTACCCCCTGCCCAGGACCTGCCCAGCCCCTGCCAAAAGGAAGAAATTGCAACGTGCTACAGCAAGAAGAATTTGAAGCAGAAGTAGCCCAGAGGCAGAAGACCTTGGGGAGAAGAGGTGAAGGAAATAATCTTTGAACTCTAAATGTAAGTGGAAGCAGAGCATTAGTTGCATGGGCAGCAATGTCCTAGGTGAATAAAACTCTCTCCATGGTTGTAAGCTAGAACTAGAGGGTGAAGGCTGATTTAAACCTTTCTTTGTCAGGTATTCATCAAGGGTGCATTGTTGCTTTTCCATGTTGTGTTTTAACTCAGTTTTGTGAGACTGTGGTGCTAGAGAAGCTTTCCTCAGGTCTGACTGGTCCTGTTGCTTGGTGCATCTGGTGATGTCTGGTTTTGCTGTGGGCTTTTGGGGATTTGTGTGCACAGCAGTGTGTGTTTCTCCCAGTCTCTTGAGGTCTAAAGCTTGCTGGAGTATGTTGAGGGAGAGAGACACACCATTGTTTAATCATGCTTTCTGTGT
Source organism: Galbula dea (assembly GCA_013399015.1). Taxonomy (NCBI): domain Eukaryota; kingdom Metazoa; phylum Chordata; class Aves; order Piciformes; family Galbulidae; genus Galbula; species Galbula dea. The sequence continues at coordinate 304,975 of VWZX01005935.1, forward strand.
CCTGCTCCTTCTTCAGCTTGTAATGCTTTTCTCAAGTTCTATCAACTGCCTGTCCCAAGACCATTCTTCTGGGTAGAGTCTGTGTCACCTTACATTTGTCAGTGCTGAATTTCATAAGCAATCATTGAGGTATATTTGGTTGGTGGGTTGTTGTCTTTTTTTTTTTTTCCTGTGTAAGAGATGTCTGTGGCGCACACGGACGTTCAGATCCAAAGATGTAAAGGAGCTTTACTGCTGCAACACAGGGAAATAAAACCCCTCACATTCTACTGCTTTGCCAAACTTGTGTTTAAGTTATGAATCTGTATTTATTGTTCCCCTTTTTGTGAAGTGCACCTGGAGAGGGGCTGTTTGGCTTTATGTATTGGAGTAGAGGCAGAGAGGTAGAGCCCCTGCAGCATCTCCAGTGAGTGCCTCAGAGGTCCAGGTGCTAACTGAAGCAGCTGAAGGTGATAACTAAAACTAAGCAGTGTCTGTCCCTGCTCCACCTGAGCTCCCAGTAGTCAATTAATATTTATTGGATTTGAGTGATAGGGCTCAGAGTGCAGCTCTGTGTTTAACAGGGAGGAGAGGTAAAATTATTCATGGCTGCAGCAGCAGATCCAATGCCTCTTTGACAGAGCTCTCTTAATGTGACATTCATGTCTCCCTGGCAAGAGTGGATCCCTCTGGCATGGAAGTTATATGTTGTGTTGTTAAGAGACTGTGACTTTGGATCTGGTGTTATCCCAGTAATTAATGTCACTTAGAATCATAAAACTGTCAGAGTTGGAAGGGACCTTAAAGATGATCTAGTTCCAGCTCCCCTGCCTGGCAGGGACATCTTCCACTAGACCAGCTTGCCCAGAGCCCCATCCAGCCTGGCCTTAAAAGCTTCCAGGGATGGAGCTTCCGCAACCTCCTGGGCAACCTGTTCCACTGTCTTACCACCCTCATAGTGAAGAACTTCTTCCTAATGTTTAATCTAAATCTCCCCTCTAGTTTGCATCCATTCCCCCTAGTTCTATCACTGCCTGGCATCCTAAAAAGTCCCTCCCCAGCTTTTTTGTAGCCCCTTCAGATACTGGAAGGCCACAAGAATGTCTCCTCGAAGCCTTCTCCTCTGCAGACTGAACAACCCCAACTCTCTCAGTCTGTCCTCATAGGAGAGGTGCTCCAGTCCTCTGATCATTCTTGTGGCCCTTCTCTGGGCACATTCCAGCACCTCCACATCCTTCTTGTAAGAGGGAATCCAGAACTGGACTCAGTACTCCAGGTTGGGTTTCGAGAGAGTGGAGTAGAGGGGGAGAATCCATCCATCAAACCCACATTCCACCAGCTAGGAGACCAGGATGTCATGCAGGACACTGTCAAAGGCTTTGCTCAGGTCCAGGTAAATGAAATCAGTTGCTCTTCCCCTGTCTGTTGATGCTGTGACCTTTTCATAGAAGGCCACCAGATTCATCAGGCACAATTTACCCTTGGTGAAGCCATGTTGATTATAACCAATCACCTCTTCATTATTCTTCTGCCTCAGCAGTGCCTCCAGGAGGATCTGCTCCATGATTTTACCAGGCATGGAGGTGGGACTGACTGGCCTGTAGTTCCCTGGATCATCCTTCTTCCCCTTTTTAACAATGGGGGTTGTTTCCTCTTTTCTAGTCAGTGGGGATTTCATCAGACTGCCATGACTTTTGAAAGACAATAGAGAGTGGCTTAGCAACCTTGTCCACCAATTCTCTCAGTACCCATGGGTGCATCCCATCAGGTCCCATGGACTTGTGAACTTTCAGGTTCTTCAGTTGGTCATGAACCTGATCTTCACTTACCCTGGCCAGTTTTACCTTCCTGCCCCTGCCATTATCTTCTGTGACTTCAGGAGTGTGGCTGGAGCCCTCGCCAGTGAAGACTGAGGTAAAGAAGCTGTTGAGAACTTCAGCCTTCTCCATATCACTTGTTATCACTTCTGTTCCCTTTCTGAGGGGGCCCACACATTCCCTAGTCTTCCTTTTTCCATATACCTATGGAAATTTTTACTATTCCCCTTGATGTCCCTGGCTAGATTTAATTCACTTGCTTGATAACTCTTCACAAGGTAACTGGGTTTGCTGTGAATGAAATAGTCAACCTCAGAAGGAGGTTTCCACAGCCTCCAGGTTTCAGTGGGGGCAGAGAGGAGGAGTTTCTTGCCTTTTCCAAGCCTGTGCTCAGAGACTGTCTCTAATACCCAGTGGAAATGCTCTGTCAAGAGAGAAAAAATAATGAAAACGAAGAAGTTTTCAGGTATTGTAGGAGTCAGAGCCCAGCCAGCTTTGCAAAGTGCTGGCTTGATTTGTCTCTCCCTTCTTGGTCACCTACCTAACACCACATTCAGTTCTTATAATACTGCAGTGCCACTCCTGAGTCCTCAAGCTAACCACCAGCATATGGATTAATGTCTCCCTCTGGTTTACACGTCACTAACACTGCAGTCCTGCTGGGTTCTTGGGTTTATAAATGGGAGAGAATAAATTGAGGAAAATAAACTGTGTGACAGCAGTGTGACAAGGGAGCAGGCAATGACCAGCCTGATGGGAGGGTCAAAGACATAGCCCATTAGATAAAGGGGAGATGGAAGTGCCCCCCTCAGTGATAGATGTGTGCACGCTGTTACCTGATTACCAGTTGAGCCCCTGCAGAGCTGTGGGGGATTAAAGGGTCCTGTGTGCTCTTGCTAACTCTGCCAAGGGTGAGAGTCATCAGTCTGAGCTCCTAGTGTTCTGCTGCTCTGGCAGCCAGGCTCCTGACTTCTGTCTCATTTATCCTTGCTAGAAAAGCAAGGAAAGTGGTGCTTGAGAGGAAAGATGAGTTACTTGCCTGGGTTTGTCTGAGCTTGCTTCCCATGCCCTGCTTGCAACCTTGAGTAAATTGTTTGGGTAGCGATGTCCCTATATGGACTTTGGCTGAAGGATGTTAGTCTCTGAGATTCCCACTTCTTCCTCTTAAAACCATTTAGTAGGAACTTGTTTTCTGATATTAAAATTCTTTAAGTTTCTTGGAGTTTTGCCTCTTAGTGTACGGAGAATTCTTTGCGGTTGAGCTAGCTAGTGCCTAGCTTGGGTTCAGTCTTTTTACTGATGAAGATCCTTGGCTGCTGCCTTCATTATAGAGGTATAAAAGTTAGTTGGTATGGTGATGAAATTTGTATTTATTGAGCTCCTCTTTCCCCAGCACTTCAGGTCCTCGTCTGAAAGGGCAACAGTCGTTACTAATAGAGCTGTCTCAATGTCTCAAGGAGTGGATGTACTTGGTACCATCTGTATATGAGAATCCAAAGATATCACAAAATATATGATTTCTCTGCCTTTTAGCTGCATTTCTAAGATTGTTCTTTGTTGGTTCTCATCATCCCAGTGTCCATCCTCTTCTAATGCTCTTGCTTGCTCTCATCCCCTTTAAATGTAGGAGATAAAGTAACATACGTGTTTGAAGGGAAGGGCTGGCACAGCGGTAGTCCCCCTTGGAGGGGTAGGTGAGCTAAGGACCTGAAATGTCACATGGTGGGTGGAAGGTTGGTCTTGCTTTGTTCCAGTAAGTTGGGTCAACGTGGTACTTGTGTGGATTTAGTCTTAAAATGGGTAAATCTACACTGGTCTGTAATTTAGACCATCTTGATATCTTCCACTTTCTAAGGAGAAGTTACGGTTACTGAGAGCAGCAAACGCAACTGAAGTTGTCCTCCAAATTTCATTGCCTCTGAACTTTATTATAAGCCCCCCAAAAATTGTCCTGAACTTCCAGTTGCTGATTTCATCATTGTTGATCTCGGCATATTTTTTAAGTGTTTAGGACAACTAGGTGGAGGTTGAAATCTTGGGCACAAGATTTTTTTCTCTTTGCTATAAAGCAGTAAATGGGCAGTGGGTGTTTGTGGACATGGAAGAAATGAGCAGTACTGACTGTGCCACCAACTACAAGTTCTTCACATCGAGCTGGCTACCTTGAAGTGACATTGTGGGATTTTTTCTGTCTCATGTTGACTTGCACATGAACACTTTCAGACAATGTTTGTGTAGAATTGGAAGAGTAATGAATTAGAAGTAGCAATTCACCTCCACAACTGTTATGGGTTAATGATAACCATGTTATTGCTGCAATATTCTTCTTAAAAAGAGTAAGAAAGGTGAATGGTTTCATTTTGCATTCTCTGAGTATATTTATGAGATGTGTGATAGCAGAAAAATATTATAACAGAAAATTTACCTATTCACTTCTGTCTTTTTTAGATGCTCCTATTTTTCTAGCAATATTGTCTGGTATCTCCTACCATTATTGGCTCCATGTTTTACATGTGTGTACACACACATGCACCCAGCAGATAATGCATGAACCTAAGATCTGACAGCAACAGACAACAAAAAAGAAGACACCATGCTCTGTAACTCAGGAAGGAAACTGGTGTTCAGTGAGAATAACTTGGGTGATGTAGCAGCTACCAAAAGTGGTATAGTCCCAGCATACACCAGTATTCTTTCTGTGCTTTGCAGTCTGAGGTTTTCTATATGTGCTTGAACTTTGTGGCATCTTAATCTGAGTTGTTCGTAAGAGGAGAATAATTGCAGTGTCTAGTGCTGATGATAATGGACATTATAGAAGTACCTAAGTGGAAAAGTAGATCCTAGGTATTGTAATAATTTCACCTGGGGTCGTCTGAAGGTTGAATACATGAGAGAATCTCATGTTAATCTCGTGTTAAGGAGGGTAGGATGTGTGAGAGGTGAAATGGAAAAAATGGAAGTCTGATGACAATGAGATGAATGAAGAACCCATGGTGTCACCAAGAGAAAAAAGATTTCCCTTCCTCGTGCATTCAGAGACACTCCTTAGCTTTCTGCCCTCAGCCTGCTGCCCAGTGTTTTTGCTTCTTCTGTTTGTTGCATGTGGAAGTCAATGTTTAATTAACTTGATGATGCCAGGTAACCTGCTCTGGCTAGGGAGAACACAGCACAAAATAAATTGGGAAGGACGAAAACAGGTGGTGTCCTTCACATGTTTGCAGCCCTTGGCTGGCTGCAGGTGCTCTTAGCTCCCACCTTTCCTTGGTTGGGGAACTACTTTGGCATAAACCATCCTTCAGGTTTTCTATTTTGTGTAAAGGGGTCAGATCATGTTGCAGACTAAACCTTCAAAGGAAGCCACCAGATTAGTGGAGGAACATCTCAATATCAAGGGAACCGTCTTCGTGATGTGAAGGTGAGAAATAAAAATGATTTGGCAGGACCTGTGGTGGAGGAACATGCACAAGGATTATATTTTTTTACTTATGCTCTTTGACTCACTAAGCTTTAACTATGTTACTGCTGCTCTTCTTCATGAAGAGCAAGTACCAGAAGTCTGTGAAACCATTTGCTTCATATCATGTCCTCACACCCCACTTGTGAGTGCCATGCAGCAGAAAAGGCAGAACAAGCCTATTTTTAAATCACTAAGAAAAAAAATTGTTGAAATACATAAAGCAGATTAGTTTTCAAAAGCTTTATGGAAGTAAAAACCATTAAATCAATGCTGTGCTCCTTTATTTAGTGATTTCTCTCTATCTTGTACAGGTACAGAGATAAGCATGATTTTAAAAGCCAACAGATTCATCAGCTGTGTGTAACAACCCAAAATACACGTGTATTACAAAAAGATAATCAACAGGTCGATGAGCCTGTGTGAAACTGTTGTTCTTTTAGTAATATTGAAGTTCATCTTTAGCACCAGTCAGTTTTTTCTGAAGGTATGATTTTCCAGTAAAGCAGAGTTGTGACATAACCAGTTGCTGGGCCACTACGTTTTATGGCTGAGGAAGAAAGATCTTGTCTGATTGCATCTCCTAATTAGCAGGGAACTTGATTTGAGTCCAGAGTTTATTCACAGGAGGCCAGCCAGGCTGTCTGAATGGAGAAATTACACATCTCAAATGACCTTGGAACCATACCATGTTGGTAGTGACCCTAAGTCTCCCCTGGCTTCAGCTATGCTGGAGGAGAGCTGCACCATATGGTGGAGAAATGCTGTGGAGAGAAGCTGTCAGCTGATGACTAGGAATTACTTTTTAATTCTGGCTCTAGACAAGACAAAACAGAGGGGAGGATGCACTCCTTTAACTCTGGCTTCCTTTTTACACATTCTCCCATTTGGATCTCCTCTTTTCCAGCTTCAAAAGCATCCAAGGAGGTGGAGGACAGACTAGCACGTGTGGTTGCTGGGGATGGTTAGCAGAAGGGTGTGCTGCAACCCACAGCCATTTGCCATGCGCTGGCATCCCTTGGGAAGTGCAGAGCTGAGAGAAATCAAACCAGCATTGACTTTGAGCCTAACATTGCTCCCTCATTTAAATAAATAGCAGATGGGACAGAGGCACTTTGTCTAGGTAATTACATTATCCCCACTCTCATGGTGCTGTACTGAGGCTTCAGCAGAGAGCTCCATGGAAGCATCCACCAGCTGGGATGCTTCCACAGCAAGGAGAGATGAGGCAGTACCAGCCAGAGTGGGAACAGAGGAAGAAAGGTGGTTCACCAGGATTTTGGTACAGCCTGGAGAATCTTTGGAATGTCCAGAAATAATGAAAATCAATGCAAGGTATAGGCATGTAAAAATAAATGCTTGGCTAAGAATTACACTGGGGTGTGAAGTGGAAAGTGCTCTCACAAAGGAGGAGTGACTAGGAGCTTCTGATGCCTTCACTTTATAGCCATGGAAGTGGAAAAGGGAGTTCAGCATAAATTGAGAAATGACATTTAATTAGTAAAGAAACCCAACTAGTAACAGATCAGTCCCAACTAATGTCTTTTAGATTTCTTACTCAAAGGCATCAACTATCATAGAAATTTCATTAAACATGATTAGTTTAATTATTTTGTCCTTAGTGAGGAGAGCTAATTAACTTGGCTATGATAAATATGCATCTGAATACAATTTAGAAATCCCAACAGATCTTGATTATTCTTAAAGACTGAGGTATAGACCTTCCTATAATCATCCTTTTTTGAAGTAAAGATTTCTTCAAGGGTACCAGTGATTTCAACAGCAATTTTCTTTTTTCTCCTGGGGGGGGTAGGGAAAAGCAATTTTTGATCAAAATCTGAGGCAAAATTATGAGGGCTCTGAAAATAACCTTGAAGTGTGTATCTTGTTCCTAGCCATGGATTCTGCCAATGAATTGAAGCCAAATGAGAATGTGCAGAGCAAGATTGGTTAACTGCTAGCCATTGTAGGTGCTCTGAATATGTCATCAATTTGTCTATAAGAATAGCATGATACTTACACCTGGGGGAAGGGAGGAACAATATATGGCAAACCCTCCTCAGCATACATCAGGATTTAATTTGGGGCCATTGTCTTGTAATCAGAGTGAGTGAAGATGATCCTCCAAAATTATTCTAAACCCCTGTGTTCATGCTCTTTCTGGCAGCTTGAATGATCTCCCTGACTGTTGACTGGATCTGTGGCTTTCTTGAAGACTGAGTCAAGAAAAAGTGACAAAAAAAAAGTAAAAAAGAACTTTCTCTGAAAACTTTTTCTTTTACACCTCTCTTTGGTTTTACTGCCTAGAAAATATTACCAGAACAAGGCTTTCTGTGTTCAAAGAGATGAGCTACGGATACTGCCGGGCTCTCTGTGCCACTGTTTCTTCTCTTGGCTTCTTGACAAGAGTAATTATAAATTAAAGGAGATGCAATTCCTGGATCTAAGAATGAAGTTTAGGTGTGCTAATTAAAAACTGAGTCAGTGTAGGTGTGCAAAGGTGCTTCATAGGTTTGCTTGGGTTTTTTATTATTCAAACCTCTTCGTGTCAGGTATGTTGTTTTCTAATCCTTGACCCTGTCAGCTAATCAAACAGAAGCTTGCCTCTCTTCTAATTAACAACACAATTTTCCTTGTGGAGACAAATATTCCTATACATCTAAGATAAATATCAGTGCAATTAAAGTGCAGTTCAAGTTTCTTAAATTTAGTTTGGAATACCAAAAAATTATAGTATGGAATGTCTGAGGAATGGTTACTCAGTTGTTCAGATGGTTCATGGTTAAGGTGGCGGCTTTTTTTGGTTGATTGGCTTTTTGGTTTGGATTTGTTGTTGTTGTTTTGTTTGGGGTTTGGGATTTTTTTCCTTGGTTTTGGGTGTGTTTTTTAGTAAAAATGAGAGCTTTGCATAAATTTTAATGTCAATACTATAAACAGTGCTTTGGCCTCACTGTAGCCAGGAAATAATTTGTCCTCAAAATGAGATAATTATAAGCTGGAAAATTAGTCTTCTTTTTTTGTGTGTGTCAGTGATCTATCACTAGAGCCTCTTAAAGTTGCAATAATACAAGGGACACAGAAAACAAAAAGGATGTAAGTGCCTCAACTTCCAATGGTAATGAGTCCAACAGTTTGCTGGAGTAGCTGTAAATCAAATGTACTGTAGCTATAAAAAGCTCCTAAGACATTTGGATGTGCTCCTGGACTGCTGCTGCAACAGAGGAGCTGTGCATACAAATGAGAAGTCATCCATATTGTATTATGGGGAGCACTGCATTATTGAAAGAGAGATGATAATGGGAAGTTGTTTTTGGAGAACTCCTGAAGCTGAGCTTTGTCATGTTGGTGCCTATGCAGGGCAAGTACCTCTGGGACAACATCAATATTAGTTAAATAGAGGAAATACAATAAGGAAGGAATATGTGATCATTAGGAGTTGGAATTAAATCCTGCAGATTAGAGAACTGTGTATTTTAACTTATTTATTTCTCTTTATGATTTATTGCTTTTAAACTTTTTTCCTTTCTGATGTCCTGCCTTCATCCTGCATCCTGAGCTTAAAAGAATTCTTTAAAACAAAGAAATCTCTTGGAGCAGACATTCAAAAATCAATGTAATGAAAATAACCTAGGGCTGAAAAGGAAGGAAGATGGACAGTGCTGAGGCTGAACACATTGCCAGGAGCTTACCTGAAAACAAACTCTTTCAGGAAAAATATTCCTGCAGATTAAGGCAACATCTGGAACTTGGAGGAGCTGCATTCAGTTCCTGACCCTGTCATGTCTTTGTTCTCCACCTGTAAGAGCACAAAAACCTTCTTCCCTAATTCCTACCTACATCTTCTCTAAGTCTTTAATCATTTTTAAGTGGGGTCTGGTTTTCACAGTGCAGTGCATTTAATTAACATTCTGATTGCATTTGGAGTCTAGGTGTTAATTCTTGTGTCTGTATTATGATGACAGCATTAGTTTAACCACTTGTGGGAATATTAATGGATTTTCTCAGCTGAGCATTAGGTTGGGATAAGGCTGGGGCTGCATCTACCTCCTCCTGTCTGGGCTGATCTGTTCTGTGGTGGTCATGGGTGGATCTATAAATAGCAGTATTGTGTCCTGGCTTCTGCCCCCCTCTGCCATGGCAGGCTGCTTCCCTGGTGAAATGCCTCAGTTTCGTTGCCTGTAGGTGCACAATAATAGCCCTGGTTCGATGGGACACCTGTTTGCTAAGTGTCTTCAGCCTTGGGAGATGATCCCTTTCAAAGGGTGAGGAATTGCTGGGAGCTGCCTTATCTCCCAGGTACCAGTTAAGTGTCTGAGGTGCTTGCAGTAAGCTTTTTTCTAAACTAACAAAACAATCCATTAAGAGGAGACACTAAGAAAAAGGTAGCAGTTTGACTATGGGTGGCAGGAGCTTGGTTTGGATGTGTTATAGATTGAATATCCCTAAATCGCTGCAGTGCCAAATGGTGAGAGCTCATACAGACATGCAAGAACTGTCAGAAGTCAGGTAGGTACCAGCACACATAGCCATGGAGAAAAGCAGCAGAAAAACTGTTGGCTTGAGATTTTTTGGTCTACCTTTGCTGTTGATCCATCTACCAGTGAGCCACTGGCTGCAGGTGGGGGAGGGAGGCATCACTTTACTGTGCTTACTCTCCTTGCAGTACTCCCAGGCAGGTAAGGTTATTTCTTTGCCCTAATTTTTACTCTGATTTGATTTTTAAATGTTCTCTGGAAGGTGGAAATTCAGACTATCCATCCAGAAATGCACCCAACCCTAGCTGATGACGTTTTCAACACATGCAGACAACCAAACCAGCCATTGGAAACTGTCACAACTGAATGTGCATTTCCTACATTAGTATGTCAGAAAGTAATTGTTGGAATGTGTTCCTGTGGTACCAGCTACCAAGAGCCTAACTTGATTTAACCACTAAACCTCTCTTTTCCTGAAATGCTGACTTTTGAATCTTTTTTTAACTTCTCACATTTGGAAAATGCCAATAGACAAAAGCTTGCACTTTAGAGTGGGACATGTGAAAATATCAGGTGTAGTATGGAGGTGATAAATCTGTTGGGCTCTTTAACAGCTTTATTGATTTTTGTCTGGTGATATTTCTGTCAGGAAGAGACATCTAATCCAACTTAAAGTCCTGTTACATATAGACCTCACAAAAATAATCAGACATTCTTGATCTGCAATAAGTGTATTTATGTACTCTGCTGTGCAGTTTGGGTTCTGTTCTCCTCATTACCTTGGAGGTCTGAAAGATCACTTTGTCCCCCAGGGGCTGAGTGAGTGTTATTGGAATGTTTATTTGCTCTTGCCATACCCAAGGCCCCCATGGTGATAAATAGGAGCCATGTGTTTTAACCCCCACAAAACACTAATTCCCAGGTGGGTAGAATGTTCCAGAATTGACCTCAGAGGGCTATATCCCTCTCATAACTTTATCTCATAGACATTCCCATTGATTTCCTCACATTTGGTGGAGTGAAGAGAAAGCTGAGATCTAGCCATTATGAGAGTGCCCAGAAGCATCCCAGAGGGTAGGTAAACTCCTCAGATTGTGTCATAAACTTTCCAGAGAGTTGTCCTCAGGCTTTTTCTAACTTCCTAAAAGTGGCTTCAACTTGTCTGGGCTGGCAGGTAACAGCAGAATTTTCTTCTACCTTTTGTTCTCCTGTAACACTGGTGGTTTTATTCCTCCACCATACATTGGACCCTGAAGGAGGTAGAGCAAATGCCACCAGTGGACAAGAGCATGTCCCAGTTTCTCCATTCCTGGTGAATCAGGTCAGTGATGGCAGGTATGCAGGGAATGACAGAGCTGAGTGCCTGTGGGACAACATAGTCACACAGCTGAGGGTCTTCTCAGACTTGATGTTGGGTGGAAGTGGGTAGAGGTGACTTCTGGAAGCCAATATAATGGTAATATCAAGTTGATAAATTCAGTTCTATCTACCAGTCTTCCTTTCTGCTCATTGAGAGCAGCAGTTTGTCTCTTACAAGTAGAGCAGCTCTAATCCAGTCTGTTGTATCTGACAATGCTCTCCTCCATCTGGGTGTGCTTTAACAGAACAGATAGGCAAACCTTTTTCTTTCAAATTCCATCGATATTGTTTACTCCTTGAAAGAGTGTTTGTCTCCTGGGCCTCCTTATTTTCATGCTAGAGCTAGCTGGCAAGGATGGATACCTGTCATGATTTAACACACACATCAAAACACCATGAAATGGGAACTTTGCCATTCGTCAGGAACAGAAACTATTGAACATGGAGTCATTGTCATATACAGCTTAAAAAAGAAAGGAGGGGGAGGGGGAAGAAAGCTTTTATCTGTTAGAGCACATAAAAGAAAGCTTTATCAAAAAATGTTGAATCTTCACCTTTTTGCTGTGGCTTCTGAGATGGCCAGAAGGAAAGCTGGCCCTGTCCCAGCAGTGGACTTGGCTATGCACTTGCCTGAGTGATGCTTCTCTTAGTGCCAGCTCTGGACAGGATGCTGCCCACCCAGCCTTGAGGTTTTAAAAATACTAATTCCTCCAGACCAAACTTCCAGAGTATGCAAGCAAGAATAGAGAGATTAAGGGAGCAGCAATAGAGCCATTTTGATGGGAAACTAAATAAGGACATGACATGGCCTTTCTACAATAAATCATTAGAGGGAATCTTTGGGGTAGTTATGTATAAACTCTATACCACTGAGAGCCTATATAGGTGCTCTGTTTGCAATGGTGATTGTAAGGAGGAGAAATAACAATAGTATTAAGACTATCAAATCACTCTCTAACCTGCAGGAGGTGGAATATTGTGAGCAAGTACAAGTAATGTGTTCAGATACTAAAGAATATGACAAATGTAGTACCACAGAATCACAGAATATTAGGAGTTGGAAGGGACCTTGAAATATCATCTAGTCCAACCCCCTGCCACAGCAGGATTCCCTAGACAGAAAGTCCAGGATCTCAGTAGGGAAAATAAAGAAAGGAAGGAGGGAAAGGTAGTATTTATCCTAGATGACAAGCCATTTAGGCAGGAAAAAACCCAAGCAAACATAGAATCCTTCTTCAGAAGACCTGTTGTGTAGTATAAGAGTACATATTCATATAACTGAGACACATAGGCAGTGAACCAATACCCACTCTAAAAATAACTAACCTGCTATTTCAACGTCCTATTTTGCAGTGAGCTGAATGTTGATGAAAAGCCTTCGACACTGTCCCGCATGACATCCTGGTCTCCAAGCTGGTGGAATGTGGGTTTGATGGATGGATCACTTGCTGGATAAGGAATTGGCTCCATGGCTGCACCCAAAGACTGGATGTCAATTGATCCATGCCCAAGTGAAGTCCCTCAAGGATCAGTACTGGGACCAGTCTTGTTCAACATCTCTGTCAGAGACACGGACAGTGGCATCGAGTGCTCCCTCAGCAAGTTTTCTGACAACACCAAGCTGTGTGGAATGGTTGATACGCTGGAGGGGAGGGATGCCATCCAGAGGGACCTGGACAGGCTGGAGAGGTGGGCCCATGCCAACCTTTGAAGTTCAACAAGGTCAAGTGCAAGGTCCTACATCTGGGTCAGGGCAATCCCAAGCACTGATATAGGCTGGGTGAGGATTGGTTTGAGAGCAGCCCTGCGGAAAGAGACTTAGGGGTGTTGGTGGATAAGAAGTTCACCATGAGCTGCCAGTGTGCGCTTGCAGCCCAGAAGGCCAACCGTATCCTGGGCTGCATCAAGAGAAGCGTGGCCAGCAGGTGGAGGGAGGTGATTCTCCCCCTCTACTCTGCTCTCGGGAGACCCCACATGGAATATTGTATCCAGTTCTGGAGCCCCTATTATTGTTAATTTATTATTATTATTCAGTCTGGAGAAGAGAAGGTTCTGAGAAGACCTTATTGTGGCTTTCCAGTATCTGAAGGGGGCCTACGAGAAAGCTGGTGTGGGCCTTTTTAGGAGGTCAGACAGTGATAGAACCAGGGGAAATGGGTGTAAGCTAGAGGAGGGGAGATTTAGGTTGGATATTAGGAAGAAGTTCTTCACTATGAGGGTGGTTAGACAGTGGAACAGGTTGCCCAGAGAGGTTGTGGAAGCCTCATCCCTGGAAGCTTTTAAGGCCAGGCTGGATGGAGCTCTGGGCAACCTGATCTAGTGGGAGGTGTCCTTGGCAGGCCATGGGGATTGGAACTAGATGATCTTTGAGGTCCCTTCCAACTCTGGCAATTCTATGAAAACTGGAACATAAATCTAGGGGATACATGTGGGAGAAGGGAAAAAAATGCAACACATTTATCCACTTTATTTGAAACCTGCTAATGGTAGTGGATGGTTCTCCTAGAGATGCTGTTGGTAAAACAAAGTACCAAAATTACATTGTGTAAGTGGCTTGTGGCTTTGGATTCATCACTTCTGTCTTTCCTTCTGATGTGTGCAGGATACAGGGAGCTATTTAACCCTTAAACCTCTGATAGCCAGGCTGGGGGTGTTTGTGGGCTGAAGGTTTCTGCTTCAAACTTATTGTGCATTAGATAAAATCCCTGGGTGCATTTCTGGGCGTCACATTAAATGGTTATCAAAGATGATCTCTTGTTGTGGTACTTGTGCAGTCCTTAATGCTGTAGGTGTGGCTCCTGCTGTGTTTAATCTTAACCCTGTGAAGAACTGAAGCATTAACAGCTCTTCCTTTATTGATGAAGGGTCTGCAGTGTGTCTTGAGCTTCCCTGAAATGCTCAATCTGCAAAGAAAACTGATTATTGCAATGCCAAACAGTTCAATGGCCGGGGTCAGGCACAGCTCCAGGCTCTTTGACACCCAGTTCATGTTGGCAAGATGGAGTGAGGTCCCCTGGGGTGACAAAAAGCACTTGGGAAGGGCACACAGCATCTTGGTGAGGAACTGCTGAGCACTGTACCCAAAATGTAATCCAGAGCTGGAATACTAGTACTCTGCCAGTGACAGAGAAAGGTAGAGTGTTTCTAAGAGGAAAGGAACCTTGATTTTTTTTTTTTTTTTCCCCAGTACATAGGTAAATACTTAGCTTCAAGCCTACTACCATATGAAGTTGTTGTTGTGTGCTAGCTGTTTGCAGAACTGAGAATGGTTTTGCTGAATAGCAGAGCCCTCTTCTGTTAGTTGTCTCTAATGCAAGAGGTGATACCTCTGAGCATCAGCTATTAGATGGAAACACATTGACAAGCACTGAGAAGTCACCCATCACCAGGCAGTGATGTACACACACCCTAATGAGGGGCAGTGGTTCTGTTATTGATCCATCAGCTCCTCCATGAGTCTAAGCCTTTCTCTCTGTATTCAACACCAATAGTTTTGGTGGTGCTGTTTGTTTTGCAAGAAGCTCAAACTGTGCCTACCCCCTTTATGAATTTGAATTGTTAATGTGAAGATTTGAGCTCATTATAACTGAAATGTTTCCTTTGTTACCAGCAACTGACAAACCTGAGCACACTGCTCAAAAGAAAACCAGCAAGTGCTATTTCTGGGATTGTATTTTGTTCACTGCTGTGCACAACAATATTCTTTTGCCTTTGCTAATGAAGTTTTTCTTTAATGAACACAATTAGAGCTAGGCAAACAATGCAAAAAATATTTCCCATGAATATTCATCTGGAGCCTTAAATGAATTCCCTTCAGTCAGGTCTGCACCCATTCATTGTCCTCTTCTAGTGAAATTTTCCAAGTTTAATCTTTGATGCTTGAGTAATGAGGGGAGAAATTAAGTTTCAGCTCAGGGGTTACCCTTCTAACGTTGTCTAACTTATTTCCTGTCAGTACTTGCATTTCTGCAAGAATATCTGGGTGGGGAAGTAGTGTTGGACAAGGAACATGCACCTGGCACTGCAACAGCGAGCGTGGAGGTGAGACCCAGGTAACAGAGGCCAAACCAGGAATTTCTGGAGGAGAAAAGAAGGTAGAGAAGTACAAATGGTTATGGCAACGGGGGGACAGCAGCTGCTGAGCAGAGGGCTTCCAGGGCTTCTGTCAGGGTGATGGTTTTTTTTCTTTTTGCCTTGTATTTTTACCTTTTAACATCCAGTTCATGACCTTTAGCTGCTGTTGCTGCTGGAGAGAACCCTGACTGATGGACACATGCACACAGTGCATTGAGAAGCAATACTTCAGATTTCAGTACTTAAACAGCAAAATAAAATAAGACTTTGAACTTCTGTCATTGAGTAACCCCAGGCAACGAAGAGAGTTGAGGGGTTAATGATCTGGGTTTAGACATTTTCCTGAAGAGAAAAGCAGCAGCAATTAAATCAATTATGAACTCTTTGCTAAATTCTAATTGCATTTAACAGTGTGGAAGAGCTGAGGACTGCAAGTGGGCTGTGGAGCCTCTCGTGTACAAGTGTTGGTGCAGACCTATCCCCTCTGGGAGCATCTGAAGTCTCAAATCATGCCAAGGCTGCCCTGTGGTCTCCAGGAAGCCTCCAGTCACTCTGGGGTGAGTGAGGATTTGTCTACAGCAAGGAAGAGGCAACTGCTACTGCTGAAGTTAGTGCTCAGATTCAAGGGATCTTCAAGTGAGAGGTGGATGATGTTACCCAGAAGTTACAGGCATGGTTAATTTTCCTCCTCTTTTCCCCTCCTCAAAGCACAAATCACAGCTTCAGTGTTACATTTCTGTGAAACTTCAGCAGAGAAATGAGTTTTCTTTTAAATTCTTCCTCCCTGATTTCCCTAAACCTTTCCTAAAGTTTATCCTAGGCTGCTCAGAGGCTTCCTGATCAGGAGTTTTCTAAACTCATTTCATGCTTCTACTGTAAAAGTGCAGTGGTTGAATCAGAAAATGAACAGCTAGAGTAATCAAGATTAGGAGAAGAGCTTTTCTGGCCAATTTCTTTGGCAGGTTTCATAAAGATAATTTAAAAAGAGCAAAGCTATCAGACATTTCCAAAGCAAGTGGTCACTGGCTGGTGCCCAAGTCAGTTCCATTTTTGGAGTGTGAGGGTTTGGGATAGAGAGGAATATTGAAAGAGAGATGTGAAGGCCTAGCCATAAATAGAGCTGTTATTTTGAGGGCTTTAGGAATTAAAGCTTAAAGCCAACCAGCTGATGTGTAAGCCAGGTGTGTAAAAGCAGATTATTATGCATTTTGGATAGAAATCTCCCCCAAGGTCATTTCAAGTTATAAACCTTTTGGTTTTTCATACCTACAGAGTTTCTTTCAGTCCTCAAGTCTGGAGACATTCAATAAGTATGACATGAGGAGAAAGCTCTTTTGTTTTGCACATTGTGGTAACTGCAGAGAAATAGAAGAGCTTCCCTGGAACAAAGCTGGAGATAGTTTTAGGTTTCAAGGTAAACAGCTGCAGAAATCCTCTTACTACAGAGAAATTATTAAAATGAAAAAACCCTGAAGTATTCAGAGGACATTGTTTAATACCCTGGTGTTTGTAAACTAGCCACTGTGTACCAGTTTTTGTTTGGGTTGTTTTTTTGTTCATTATCTGACTATCTGTCTAAACCAAAAAGACTTGTAATCACTTTTAGATGTTATTAGATTACAGCCTCGACATGAGCTGGCTTACTGTTGAAAGCTTCTGCTCTGAGCTGTCTCCTCAGTCAGCTGGTTGCAGGGTAACACCTGAAGTCTCCTCAAGGTATAGCAGTTAGGAGCACATATGTTGTCCATGGTGTTGGAAGGGGCACAGGCAAGCATGGTTTCATTTTCTGTTTGCTCATATAAATCATATATTTTTGTTATAGACCACCCAACCAGGATGATGAGGGTGATGAGCTATTCTACAGGCAGCTGGAAGATCTCAAAATCATCATCCCTTGCTCTTGTGGGTGACTTTAACCTGCTGGATGTCTGCTGGAAACTCAACACAGCAGAGAAGAGGCAGTCTAGGAGATTCCTAGAGTGTATAGAGGACAATTTTCTGCTTCAGCTGGTAAATGAGCCTACCAGGGGTGGGGCCCCTCTAGACCTGCTGTTCACAAACAGAGAGGGGCTGGTGGGAGATGTGATGGTCGGAGGCTGTCTGGGGCACTGTGACCACGAAATAATAGAGTTTTCAATAGTCATGGATGCAAGGAGTGTCATCAATAAAACTTCTACCCTGGACTTCCAGAGGGCTGATTTCAGCCTACTCAGAAGACTGGTTCAGTGTGTACCATGGGAAACATCCCCTAAAAACAAAGGGGTCCAGGAGGGATGGAGATGCTTCAGGAAGGAAGTCTCAAATGCACAGGAACAGGTTGGAAGGGGAGCTAGTGGGGAAGATGATGGGCTTGGCTGAACAGTGAGATTCTGAGGGAAACAAGGATAAAAAAGAGCTTACCAAGTGTGGAGAAAAGGGGTGGCTATTCTTAAAGAGTTTAGGAACATAGTTAGGTCATGTAGAAAGGAAATTAGAGACACAAAAGCACAATTTGAGGTCAATCTGGCTACTTCTGTTAGGGGTAACAAATAATGCTTCTATAAATACAAAATAACAAAAGGAGGGGCAAGGAAAACCTCCATTCTCTGTTGGGCCGGGTGGGGAACTTAGTAAACAGAGATGAGGAAAAGGCTGAGGTACTTAACACCTTCTTTGCCTCAGTTTTTAACAGTAAGACAGGTTGTGCTCAGGAAAACTGGTCTCTAGAGCTGGTAGACAGAGACAGGAAGCCAAGTAGCCCTCCTGTAATCCAGGAGGAAATAGTTACCAACTTACTGTGCTACTTGGATCCTCAGAAGTCTATGGGACTGGATGGACTCCAACCCAGGTTATGAGGGAGCTGGCAGAAGAGCTTACCAAGCCACTCTACATCATCTACCAATGGTCCTGGCTCACTGAGGAGGTCCCAGACAACTGGATGTTGGTGAATGTCATGCCAGTCCACAAAAAGGGCTGCAAGGAGGATTCGGGAAACCACAGGCCTGTCAGCCTGACTTCAGTGCCTGGTAAGGTGATGGAGCAGATCATCTTAAGTGCAATCACACAGCACCTACAGGATGGACAAGGGATCAGACTCAGCCAGCATGGGTGTAGAAAGGGCAGCTCCTGTCTAACCAACTCGATCTCCTCTTATGATCAGGTGACCTGCCTGCTGGGTGAGGGGAGGGCTGTGGATGTTGACTATCTGGAATTCAACAAAGCTTTTGACAACATCTCTCATAGCATACTCCTGAGAAAGCTGGCAGCCCACAGCTTGGACAGGTGTGCTCTCTGCTGGGTTAAGAACTGGCTGGATGGACGGGGCCAGAGAGAGGTGGTGAACGGTGCTGCATCCAGCTGGCGGCCAGTCACTAGGGGTGTTCTCCAGGGGTCAGTGCTGGGGTCTCTCCTGTTCAACATCTTTATTGATGACTTGGATGAGGGGACAGAGTGCACCCTTAGTAAGGTTGCAGATGACACTAAGCTGGGTGGGAGTGTC